>WBMZ01005258.1:0-311013 GCA_013400975.1 Atrichornis clamosus | reverse complement strand
CCCCCGCCCCCACGTGTCCAGCCGGGCGGAGCGGGCGGCGGCAGCGGCGGAGCGGGGACCGGCCGCCCCCTCGCCCCGTTACTACGAGCCCGCCGGCTGCGGCTCCGCCCCGTGGCCTCCGGGCCCTGCCAGGGGGTGGGGGAAGCTCCTGGCTGAGCACCGCCCCCCTCGGCTCGGCTCCCCTTCCCTTCCCTCCGGCGCGGCGCCCCGGCCCCGGCGGGGACTATGCGGAGATGGTCGTCCCGAGCCGAGGCAGGAACAAAGAGTCGCCGCCTCTCAAGCCCGGGCAGCAGCACCAGCAGCAGTCGCCGGGCGCCAGCCCCAGCCGCGGCCGCCGGCCGCACTCGCCCGGCAGGCAGGTCTCCAGCGGGGCCCGCGCCATGCGGAAGGGAGGCGGCGGCCGGCGGGGAGCCAGGGGCGACCCCCGGGGACCCTACCGGGAGGGGCCCGCGGCGGACGGGGAGCGGGACGTGCTGGGCCGCGGCCCCCTGAGTCTCCTGCGCGTCTGCGGAGACCGGCTCCGAGGTGAGGTTCCTACCCCGAACCCTGCCCCCTCCCCGCTCCCTCTGCCCCCGCTGGGATGGGAGCCAGCCCTTCCGCCCGGGGGAAGTGCTGTGGGGCTGAGTGTTGCTTCCCGTCGCTCTTTCCGGCAAGTGTCGGTACCCCTGCCCCGTAGCTCGGGGTGGCTGTTGCTGGGGAAGGGAGCGCCGGGACGTCTGTCCCCGGGCAGCTGCGACCCGGGACTGGCGGGCGGGAAGGTCCCTCCCGCTGGTCTCGCCGCGGAATGGAGGGAGGGAAGGAAGGAGGGAGGCGGGCGGGCGGTGTCTGGCACTGCCCGGGGCAGCGGCGGCGGCCGGTCGCACTCCCGCTCTGCCCGGGCCCGTGCTCCAGCCGGTCACAACGCGGGGAGGTTAAGGAAAGAGAAAAGCTGAGAAGACCCACAGAGGGATCGGCGAGAACCGAGGGCGAGGGAAAGGACTTTTTACCAGTTAAGCATCCTTTGAGGGAGAGGTGGGGAAACGTGCTGTTTGTGTAACTAACTCTTGTTAAAACAGTCTCTCTGGTGGTGTTGACTATCGTAGCTTGCAGTGCTGGCACGACCAGCTTATTTCTGCTGGAAAGCACGAAAGCTTGGAGGGTTGTATATTCTTTTAAAGTCTGACTTTCTGTTTGCGCAAATTTGCCGGTAGCATACGTGTATAGAAATCCCGTTTTGACAAGTTATTCTTTAAAAATTATTTCAGAAATTAAAAACCTAATGATTTATATAGTCACTTTAACAGTCTATCTGTGATGTTTAAAGCTTTTATGTGTAGTTACGTGTAGTTATGTGTAGTATGGAGTTTCTTTCAGCATTTTTGAGGTCTAGTCAAGATTTTTGCATAAAACTAGTGTTGCAGAGTTCAGATTTCCTTTTACAGAGCCTGTGCTTAATTGATGCTTAAGGTGCTTCTGTTCTTTCGGCAGTATTTGTTGTCGACAGAAAGGCCTTCATCACAAAAGCTGATAGCAAGATATGGCTCACATTTCTTCTGGGTAAGTAGAAGGACTACATCGGGAGGGGAAATACTGTGCTTTTTACCTTTCTTTCTCAGGAATTCTAAACTGTCAAAATATATTTGGAAGTATAACTTTGAAAAACAGAAAAACATAGCTGATGTTGAAAAGGGACAGTAAATAACTTCCTACCTGGTAACTTTTGTAAAGCTGTTACTGTAGCAGTTGATGTGATATCAGATCATTTGTAGGAAAAAAAAATTCAGATATTTATGAATATCTCCTATCCAGTCATTAATTTCTAGAAAAAAATAAAGTAGCAACTCTTACTAAGTCACGTAATCACAACAGCTTGTTCGGGAAGAGTATGGGTGGAAGAACAGACAGTTGTAGGGGAATGTAAATTCAGATGTTATTTTTGAGTAAATAATGAAATGGCTAATGGCCAAAATCTTGAAAAAAACACCTAAAGTATTTGCAAAGAGATACATTCCTAAAGTTAACAAATGTTAAGTAATAGCATATTTGTCAGATGCACAATTAGATATACCCTTAAAGGTATTATAGTAAAAGACTGTCAGGGTATTCCAAAGATGCTGGTACTATTAATCACATCACCAGTAGTCCTGATTGCCGAAGGGAGTTTCCTCAGTTTGATGAATTACATTCCGAAGTAGCAGCAGAGAAACAACCCTTAGCTTACAAACTAATTAATGAATAAAGTGTTCCTGAACTGCTTTACTTACATCTGTTTATTCAGCATTTCCTAGACTTGTAGTTACTTGAATGACATAGAAACGTTAAACTGATGGTCAGAATTGAAAAATGCTTTCCTTTGGTTGAAATTTGAGAGCAGATTAGGGAGAGAGCTTTATAATTTCTGGAATTTGAATTTGTCCGTGAAACCCAGATAACCAATTAAATATTTCAGGGAGGTTTACATTTTTAATAGGAGTAAAACCTTAATAGCAAAGTACGTAATAGCTTACAGTATTTGCAGTAGCAAAGAATGTACATATACTAAATATGAAATAGTGAGTTTTGATTAGTTTTAGTGGAATTTGAATTTTTGTTGTTGCTTTGCTTGAGCTTTGAGGCCCATATTTTTAAAACAGAGGCTCCCACAGCTGGACCTAGTTTAGTTAGTGTGATTTTTTTTTTTTTTCTCTCACGAATTATCTGCAATTTATGTGTAACAGTAAAGTTGTCAGACTTTCAAGGACAGTCATATACAACTGTTCACCGTATTATGTTGGTTTTTCTTGGGTTTTTTTTTTTTTTAAATGACCATTGACTGAGGCCTGATTCTTGAAGACATTCATTTTATAGTGCACAGATTCTCAAAATGGAACAACTTGATTAAGCTGCAAAAGTAGTCAATGCTTGCAGGTTCCTCACTGTTTCCAGTTCTGCTGTATTCCTACCTGGTCACTTTGTTGATATTTGCAAAATATTATTCTGTTTATTGTATGCTTCATATCCTGCTGGATTACAGTAGCTCAGCATTTGTTTTTCTCTTAGTAAATAAAGCCAAAGAATGGCTTTATTCTTCAGTATTTAATTTCCAGAATTAGAATCCTTTTTATATGCCATTCATATTGCTTTTCTTAGAATAGCACACAGCCAAAACCAGGAAATCTATCAGATTTTACATAATACCCCTAGTCTGCAAAAATCTTATCATATGCTTTGCTTGTAGGGATTCTTAGGGTGAGAAAATGGCATCTGCAAGTTCAAGTGCATAGTAGCTGTGTAAGTGTTTATAGCATTAGGACTGTAGTATTCCCTTCCTGTCCCCTCCTTCATTCCCTCTTCAGTAAGAAGGACATGAATGAGATCAAAGGATGGTAATTTAAGGGAGCCAAGCTGCATGTTTTCCGTCAGAAACTGGCTTAATGCAGTCTGTTGAAAAATGCTGATTTGGACTTGGAGTGAAGTCTGTGAATTAATCCCATTGTCTCTTGAAATATGAGTAATTACATTAATTGCTATGTGATTGTGAAAAGTCTTCATTTTGGACTTATAATAGAGTGGTATTGTGAAGTTTTGTAAAAATATCTATGAAATTCTCCAAAATAACTGTGAATGTATGTACACTTACTGCATTGACTTTAAATAAAACATTTATTGAAGGGAAGAATCAGATTTAAAGATATTGTTTTCTCTATGAAATAAGTGGTATATTTGAAAGTGAAATGTAATTTCCATATTAATAGATAATTTATTTGCATCAATGAAATACTTCATATTTGGCTTACTTGGAACCGCATGAATTTGAGGTAACGAACAGTACTGATAACTAATATTCATTTGACTTTACTGTATATTCTTACCTATGTAACCCATCTTAAAATTGTTATTTTTTTATAGCTGGGGTATGTATATGTGAATGTATTTCTGCATCTAATCTTACTGGGAGTCTTAGGAATGTTGCTGAGAAATGAACTAATGCCTTGTGCAAATGTGGAACTGTTACTGAATAAGCAATAACTAAGAAAGGTATGGACTGCTCTGTTTCTTTCCATACACTTACTGGAAACATGTTTCTCATATGGAATATGGTTTGCTGCATTGCTGATAGAGCTAATGTGCTTACCTGGAATTCCATGTCATATCAATACTTACTTTTCTGCAAAAAAAAAAAAAATTTGCAGCTTTCCATGAGAACTAATGTAAATGTCCTTAGTATAAAAAAACCCCTACAGCTACAGAACCTTTCCTAGGACATTAAGTTCTGTTTACACTGAGCAGTTCTTTGGTGAATTTTTCCTAGAAAGTATGCAAAAAGGTGAAGTTTTAAGTGAAAGCTTGAGGTCTTCATTTTCTAACTGGAACCCAGGGTTGTCTTTGAAAAAACTACTTCAGTTACTGAAGTGGAGCTGTAAAACTCATAAGGAAGTTTCAGTGTGGTATACTGAATAGAACACTATAGAACAACCTCAACTACTATGCAAAGTGGTTAGCTTGACATCAATGTTGTTAAATTGTACCAGCAACTAATTCAGAATTTTTTAAGGTAATTATTTTTTTGGTGGATTTTTTTTGTTTGTTGGTTGTTTTTTTTGTTTTGTTTTGTTTTGTTTTGTTTTGTTTTGTTTTGTTTTGTTTTGTTTTGTTTTGTTTTGTTTTGTTTTGTTTTGTTTTGTTTTGTTTGGTTAGTTTTGGGTTTTTTTGTTATTTTAATTTTATTTTAATTTTCTGTCTTACCCAACTTCACCTCAGACAACTTCACATACAAAACTTTAATTTTAAAGTTAGGCCATAATGCAACAAACTGTGGTTACGAACCTTGTGGTGACAATGATAACAAGTACCGTTACCAGCAGCACTTCCAGGCTCTGTGTTGGAGAAGTATGTAGAATATATATATACACATATGAAATATATATATTGGGTGCATATACTAAGCCATGAAGTGCACATTAAGTCCACTCCCATTCCACATAAATTTAGTGGTTTAGCAAAGGTGTTTTTCTTTCTCTTGTCCCTGTTGCTTTCCAGAAACAGACAACCCTAGGCTTGTAACGTGCAGTCTGAACAAATGTACATTCACTAACTCTCCCCTGTATTCTGCATCAGCGTGCAGGCATTGCTGTATGTTCTACCAGTGTCCAAGCAACTTGACTCGTTCCACGTCTCCAGAGAGGCAAGGGCAGTGGCTGGGTGCCAGAACAGAGGGAGGGATGTGCCAGTCAGCACCCTGGAGAGGGACACGGTGCTCAGCTCTTTTCTGGCCACAGCTGGGTGTAAGCAGGGAGAGTGGTTGGCCTCTCCACTTTCTCTCTGCTCCGTGTAGCCTACGTGAATAAGAGGGCTCTTTATTAACCAGGAAGATTTTCATGGATTAAAGAAACTAGTCTGCCAGACCTTTCTATGGCAGAATGCCACTGTGTGCCTAGAGGGCAACCAAGACACCTTCAGTCTAGGAGGAGCACCATGATCCCTCTAAATGCCTTCCCATTATCCCTCACTCATGCTGGCTTTGCTTCCGTGGTAAGCTGCATACGTTGTCAGTGCTGCCCAAGCAAAATGGAGTGGTTTCTTCTCCCTCTGGATCTTGTCATGCTCTAGAGGTCAGAGACTGACTGTTAAACCACTGGTTTATCATCATTTGTCTTTTCCCTGTGTCCCTCAGATTACCTCCCTTGTGCTGTACCTACATGGCAGCAGTGCAGACATTCTTCAGATGGACAAATGGAATGTTACTGCATGTAGAGTCTATTTTTTTAGCAATTCTAGTCTCAATCAGATTTGTTTTGGTTGTCACAGTCCATTTGGATTTCTTGTATTTACAGCACGGTGTACTCTGTAAATTAAAATTTATTTTATGAGCCCATTAGGAAAGACCACAAACAAACATGACCAACAAGGGCCAGTCCACTTTGTACAGACTAGTCTAACATGGAAATTCACTAATTCATCACTTAAGGCATGAGATTTCAAACTCACAAGTTTTCTAATTCATAGCTCAACTTGAAACTTCTAACTTGTGCACTGCTCAGCAAAATAATTACCAAGATGATGGTGGGAGTGTTCATCCTTCCTTTCTCATCAGGATGCTGGCATCCCCTGTATCACACCAGGAAGCACAAAAGCCTCAGCAGCCAGCTGCTGCTGGATCTGCTTCCAAAACTTTTTAGCTAAGCTTATGTGTTTACACTTTCCAGCTTGAAAGTTCAGTCTGAACTGTTTCCATGAGTTAGCAGATTCTAAAGAAACTGCCAGACAATCAATACGTCAGGATAATGGCTGCAGGAGACAGCAGGCTCTAGGTGATAATGGCTGCATAGTGACCTTAAGCCCTTTCTGGCCACCAGATCCTGCCTTTGTTGCCCTTCCTTTGACCTGGCTCTGCTCGTAGTTTATATCAGGCCTTAGCATGAGTTGTGTTAGTGAAAATCTGAGCAGGAGTTGAGTGAACAGTCACAGCAGGTGTCTTAAAAATGCTGAAAATATTTATGTTTATTAAAAATGCTTGTAATTCAGTTTTGTTGCTGATAACCAAAATGTGTGCAGTAGATCCTGGTGGGTCAGCTTGAGTGATGCAGGATATAGGTGGAAACGTGGCCTATTGCTGAATACCAAATTTGCAAAGACCTGACCATGAAGGTTAATTCAGATGTTCCTATTTTTCTGTTCGCTGGAGACTTGAGTAGCTTCTGTGCATCTTTGAAGTAGTACTGCAGTTACTCCAACAAGCAAGATTTCATGTTCAGTTATTTAAATATTTAAGTAACTTCGCACCTTTTGTTTCCTTTACAGCTATTTTTGCAGGAGTCCTACATTGGTAAGGTTAAATTTATTGCTTGAGAGTAATGTGGTATTTTAAAATAATAAAAACATTTATTGATTTTTAGAGAAGATATCAGGATAATTTATATTGAGATTTTTTCTTTCAAAACTAAATTGTCTCTGAGATGAATAATTCTGTTCTTGTGAAGCTGACATGAAAGTTTTCTTAAGCCTGTTCAGAGAAGAGTGAAACCTGCTTTTCCTGTGAAAAATTGTTGCTTAATTCTTCAGTGTCTACACTTAAGATGCATTACAGTATTTTATATAATATATAGCATTATAGTATTATTACTAATGCTGTAATAGAATTTAATAAATATTCCGTGTTCATATTTTTTCAATTTAAAATTATCTGAATAGATAATAATAATGGAATAATGTATGAGTAAATTACAGTGGCACTTTGTAAGTAGGATTTGGACCTTCATTGAATGTTCTTTGGTATCTCTGACTTAATGCAGGTTCTAAACCTCTTCATTCCATTTTAATTATTATTATTTTTTAACAGGTGTCACATAACAACTCTTTTTGAAAATGACCGTCATTTTTCTCACCTGTCAACGCTAGAAAGAGAAATGGCTTTTCGGACGGAAATGGTTAGATGATGTTTCAGTGATTGGAAAACTTAATAAGAAATTCTGCATGAATATATTGATCTCTGACAGCTAACATTCATTGCACTTTTACGTGCAGAGTATTTGTGTATCTTGCAGTTGATCACTGTGAATGTATCTCTTCACAGTTCACTTAAAATATAATCTAAAAGTATGATTCTAGAGGACCTAAAATACAAAACTGAAAGTACCTTATACCTTGCTTTCAGTTACAGTCTTATTATGCAGCCTTTTTTTCTAAATATATTTTTAATTAATAATTGTTGGCATATATATACACCTTCTATCTGCTTTTATTCTGAGAATTGTGAAATACTATGCTAATGCACAGTTACCAGCCCAAATGGGAGAATTCCAGGTATGCTGTGAAACAAGATGGAAGGAAACCTATGTTGCTTGTTTCAGTGACAGTAGTAGAAAAGATTTGAAAAACTAGATAGTCATCTTCAGTAAGTTTGTCCTGTTTGTTACATTACCAAATTTGTTTAAAAATGAATCTTGTATGTGGCAGTTCCTGAAGCGACATCTTTAATTGTAAATAATAATTCTGCTCTCCTGTAGGGTCTTTACTATTCTTACTTCAAGATCATTATTGAGGCACCATCGTTTTGGAGTGGAGTATGCGCAATTATGAATGACAGACTAACTGAATATCCTTTAGTGATTAACACCTTACAAAGGTTCAACCTTTACCCAGAGGTGAGCTACGTTTGAAAAATAATACCTTCTGCAAATCTTTGGCTGTTTTAGCTTTCACTACAATTTTGTAAGAAATGTTACTCTGGAAAATGTGGTTGTAAAGATACAGTGACTAATGAAGTATTGCTTAAATACTGAGCTTTAATTCCAGATTTCAGATGAGTAAGTTACTTCATACATTGTGATCAATTTTCAACTTCCAGTATTTTCAATCAAATGTGAATGCTTTCTAGATCTTAGTATTTTGTACTCTAAAGTTGCAGTCCGGTTGTATACTGCTTGCCACCTTTTGTTCTCTTCACTGAAAGCAAGTAGGTTGCTGACATTATGTACTTCAGGAAATACGACATACGAAGTATCAGTAGTATGTGACAATAATGACTGCAGTGGTACAGGTTGTGAGAGATTGTGTTACTTGCATTTTGTGTAGGACACACAAAACTAACAGAACTAACATACCACAGTTCACTGTGGCTGTGAAGTCCCTGAGTGGTAATAGTTTATTTAGATGTTGCAGAGGAAATTCTTCTGTGGAAGACTGACTGCTGTTGTTTTGTACATACTTAATGTCAGTCTTGTTACCTGGTTAGATTACATTCCTACTCTGCTTTTTTGTCAGTAAAAAGACCACATGTTTTAAGTTCAGAAATGTTGGGGTTTCTGTCTCTTAAGGTTTTGCCAATGTGTCTCAAACATTTTGCAAAGGGAAGATTCCTTTGGTTAATGTACATTTCTGTAACGCCATGTGTCAGCAGCAGATTATTTTTATGAGCAACAACTAATAATGGCTGTAATTGTTGGGTACTAGCATTTATATTCATTCTCCAGCTCTGTTGGAGCAGAGCTGCTTTCGGGAGCTATATAGGTAAGAGTTCTTGACGTGCGTGTATTCATACAAGTTGCTTATAGTGGTTTCATTTGCTCTTAAGTCCTTGCTCTGGAAGAACTAAATGCTATATAGATTAATGCTTTTTGTTGCCTTCTCACTTGTGTAGGGTTTGTTTGGAATTTTTTTTTTTTAACTCCGAAGAGGTTTCAATTCAGTTCTAGAAATGCCACGTTAGGAACATGATTTGAATACTAAAGAGTTACTTTCTTTAGCTGGCAAAGGTTTATTGACTTCAGCTATAGTCTGACTTTCAAAAATCAAAGATAACTGGTCAAATGAACTTCTTGTTAAAGAGTCATTAGTATCCCCATGAAATGTTACTAAGTAAATTAGATGATGAAATCCAAACAAGAACAGTCAGATATAGTGGCTGACATTCTGTAAGAACATTAGGTTGATTATGGCGCAAAATGTGTAGGCTTGTCTGCTCATTCAGAGTTTTCTAGGATTATACTGGCTCGTAGAACTTGGTGATAAGGTATGAATTAATTCATCTTTTTTGTGCCTGTGTGGGCATGCAGAGCAAATAGTCTCTTCTGCTCCTTTCAGTCATTTACTGCTTAATGTCTAGCCTTCCTGTAAATAGTGCTTTGGGGTTTTTTTAAGTGTCTTTCTTGAGTACTCTTGTTTCAACATAACTATATTTATAAAACTGTCAATAGGTGTTACTTGACATTTGAAATGTGTTGTCTAAATTTATCTAATTTTACTTAGATTATAATGGGGCTGGGTGGTGAGAAGATGCTTGTGGATTTATTTGTTGGCAGTGAAATGTTTCCTTCTGATGCTCAGTATCCAGTCATGCTTTCTGAAAGTGTTTCATTTCCTGCTTGATATTTTGGGATCTTTCCAGGTCTTTCAGCCCATTAGTAGCACTAAGGCTGAATTTTAATAAAATGTTTGTTTGTTTAGTGGATTTCAAAATTAATTTCATCAAAACCAGTCTGGAAATCCCTTTGCTAAATAGAATGTTAAATTCATTAAGAAAAGAAAAACAATTCACTTGCATGTACAGCCAGTACTAGCCTTGAAAACTTCAAAAGAAGGAAAAGAAAGGTAAGGTGGGTCTATAGCAATCACTGCATCATTTATGTAAATTATAAATACAAGCCGTAAAAAAATCTATCAAAAGGAACAGGGTAGTTCTTGTAGTTGTACAGTGTTATAGTCCCAATAAAGTTGATTTTCCAAGTATATGCTCCATAGTCAGTTTGTTCTAGTAATTGTGGTGTTTTCATTTCTGATGCAAAATGGCAGAGAGATACTGTGTTAATTTCTGTGGTGGAGAGATAACGTGTTAAGTTTGCTCTCTGGATGTTCATTGTTGTGGAACGGTTGATATTTCTGTGTGTGGTGGTGATAATGAAAATTTGAGTTGAAATGAGGAGTGTTGCAAAGATCCATGTAGTTGGCTTTGCAGTGCACACTCAAAGGCAGCTAGTAAAAGGGATTGACTTTTCCACATGTTACTTTACAGAAGAGGACCGGCCTGGTGCACAGAGATCTCCTGGGTCTGAAAGCTAGTCTTTTGTTTTACAAGTTCTGCATTTACTGCCTTATTTAATACGGAACAGTACAAATTCCAGAAACATCACTGTTCTCCAGTTGGCCTAGCAATTTTGTACCGCTTACTGATTTGCTTCCATTTTTATACCCATGTTAACTGTTTCATGTCAAGTCACTTTTGGCAAAAGATGGGGGGTTTTTTGCATGAAGTACCTAACCTGATACCTGTTTAGGGGTATTCACCTATAACATTTGCAACAGACACAAGCGCTCATGGCATAAAAAGGTTAAGTTGATAAATTAATAATTGGGGGGGGGGGTTTGTGCAACATTGGTTCAGCAAGAATGCTTTATGTGCTTGGGTAATGTTAGCTTCGGGGCTGGTGATGCAAATATTCTATACAGATGTTCCTAACAAAGCATGTTCAGGTTATAAGAAGAAAGATAAGGATTTGGTTTTCCAGGCCTGTTGATACCTATTTGGAGATGAGGCAGGTGTCTGGTTCACGTGTGCACACATGCACTGTCAGAAGCACCAGGGCACAGATGTTCTGAAAGTTTCCAGGAATTCAGGCTAGTGTACTTTGTAAGGCACAGTGTTGAGGCACGGAGTCTTGGTCTAGGAAGATGCCGTTGTACTTCAAATATACAAGATTTACATTGGGAGAGTGTGAAGGCCACAGATGAAGTGAACCATGATAATTGGAGTCTTGGTATTAAAAATTAATGAATTTTAGAATCACAGAACAGTTGAGGTTGAAAGGGATATCTGAAGGTCATCTAGTCTCAACATTGCTCAAACCAGGGTGAAGTAGAGCAGGTTGCTCAGGGTCACCTCCAATTTAATTTTTAATATCTCGACCTCTGGGCAGCTTGTTCCAGTGTTTGACCACTCTCAAAGTAAGAAAGTTTTTTTCCTATGTGTAAGTGTAATTTCCTGTATTTGAATTTGTTCTCAATGTCTCTTCTCTTGTCAACCAAAAAGAGTCTGTCTCAGTCATCTTTATTCTGTGTCCTTCTTGTCTTGGGCAGCCCAGAACTGAACTCAGCACTGGAGATACAGTCTTAGCAGTGCTGAGTAGAGGGGAAGCTGATGATGCCTTTGGCTTTTTTAGCAGCAAGGGCTTGTTGCTCGCTCAAGTACAAATTGTCCACCAGGACTCACAGGTCCTTTCCTGTAAAACTGCTTGCTAGCTGGTCAGATTCCAACTGTACTGGTGCACGGTGGTGTTCCTCCCCAGTGGAGGATTTCGCATTTCCCTGTTGGGAAGATTCCTGTTGGCCCATTTCTCCAGCCTGTTGAGGTCTCTCTGAACAGCACAAGGATCAGTCACTCCTTCCAATGTGTATCCTGCAGATTTGCTGAGGATGTTCTCTTGTGCCACCATCAGTCTTAAGATGTAGGACAGAATTGGCACCAGATTAAAAAATACATCCCCAGCTGTCTGCTTATCTATCAAGACCGTCATCTCAGAAAGTTAAAAAGCTGGGCAGGTGTGATTGCACCTTTGTAAATCCATACTGGTTGCTTCAAATAGCTGTTTAGTCCTTAGTATTTTTGAAGGTGATTTGCAGGAGGATTTACTCCATCACGTTCTCAGATGTATTGTCTGTTTCTGTCTTGCCCTTCTTGAAGATAGAAGCGACATAGTTTTATTAATTGTATGGGGAAGGAGAAGAGAGAATTATCTTTCTTACACGTATTTTCTGTGACACAGGGCAGAGACAGTTAATACTGCTGTGGTGAAACATATTGGGTTATAACTTTCAAAGCAGCTCAACTGGAATGGCCACATTACTCATTTATGAAGTCAGTTATATCCTGACAGAATAGCTTGGTGATGTTATTAACTAATGACTTTGCTGTGAGATTAGTTGTCATTTTTCTGTGTGTAAAGTACTGATGTTTTCTCTATCAGGTGTTGAGATTTAATTGAGTTGTTGTTATAAGAACATTACGACTTTTGCTTGGAAAATGGAAATGCTGTCTTACATTGCATCTGGAAGCCCTTTGTAATGCATGCTTAAAATTAGCCTATCAATATTTGTCAGGGTAAGAACCCTAAAGATTTGATCCACTGATATTCTTGCCAGGTGGAAAAAAATTTAATGGATTTTAATGGATTTAATTTGGCTAATTGTCCTTTGTCAGCAACACCTGAGATTTCAGTATCTGATAATGAAAAATTCCTCAAATGAGGAACCTTCCAGACAATGAAACATGTAGGATCTTTTTTTTTAAATATTGCAGTTTGATGCATGTAATTATTTCTGCTATAAAGCATCTAAATATAAATAGCCATAATATTCGTCTATTAATGAACACTTGGTCTAGGTCAGATGTCTTTAGGCAGCTGTGGTCAAAAGTTCTAAGTTGCTGAGATAAGGTCCAAGTCTGAAAATAATCCTGGATGAGGGCAAGTTGTCATGAGAGGTTACCTTGGGCAGAAACTTCAAATCCTGTTTTGCTTCTAGGTGGTCCTCGCCAGCTGGTACCGCATGTATACTACCGTTATGGATTTCCTTGGTGTGCCAACAAAGATATGTTGGACTGTAAACAGAGGAAAAGGGCTTAGTCCTGTTGAAAGCTGTGAAGGTGAGTTGTATTTTATTTTGATTTCCTCCTGGAAGCACAGAACTGTGGCTTTATGTATTTCGGAAATAGTAAGTATTCCTGTGTCACCAAGGGAGAGAATGTGGACTTTGCTTATTAGGTAGCTCCTCCTACCTAGGTTGAATTCCTATACTGGACTGGAAAACTTTACAGTTACAGTCTGAGCCTTCATGTGTTGGACTGTTAAAAAGAATAAGGTGTCCCAAATGTAATTGGAGACCTACTGTATATGTATTAATTTTTTGTAACTTCTGAAGGATTGCAAATACATTCCAAGTTCCTACATTTCAAAATTAACCCTATATTTCCTCCCTAATTTTGGAGATTTTTTTTGAGAAATCTTATGTAGTGATTTTACTGAGAAGAATCCTGTTCCTCTCATGACCTACTATTCAGCATAAGAATTTCAACCTTATACCTTGATTTTGACACCAGAACCTGGACATTGCCACTTTTTTGTTTGGGTTTTTTTTTTTTTCCCCTCACATTTGAAGTGTTGGCTTGTCGAGTATTATACAATAAAAGTACCTTACCAAGAAGCACTTTCGAGGTGTTCTACAGTCGGTTAAAGCTGAATAGTAGATGGTAGCTTGTGAAGTTATTTCATTTTATCATTTAAAATGCCTTCATGTGATGACAGGTTAGTATTTTTCCTTTGCACAAAGGCTGTAAGAACTTTCTTCAGAGCTTGAATGGTTCACTTTCTCTAATTTTGTAAGAAGCTGTAAACAGCGTACAACTTCTCATTCCTGTTTTTTGTAAAAACAAAACCAACAAAAGCACCAGCTATTGAGACTACTGTGTTTGGTGAGCATATCATCATTTTACTTTAGAAAACTGTTGCTGTATTTTCAGCAATAGGGAATAATCAGTTCTGCATATGAAACTATGAAGTTTTGCTTCCATTCTTTTTAATGAATAAGGCTTTTTATGCTGTATTGCTGAAATAATTAGAGCCAGGAGGGTTTAAAGAAATAGTGGGGAAGAGAATAACAGCAGCAGAGCGAACGCAGAAGTGCCTGCTAATGAATAAATTGAAAGACTTACATTACTGGAAAATATCTTGGCTTATAATGAAACAAAGCAAAGAGCATTGTGTGTGATATGTTTAAAGATGGATTTACTCCTGCAAGGGATGGGAAGCGAGAGTCTAGGAAGAACAAACTTGTTCTAAAAAGCTCTATGAAGTCAAAATGTAGTCTAGAAAATATTCTTAGTAGTACTTATGCCTTCTAAACATCACAGGTTTTTCTCTGCAGTTGATGCATCCTCTTGGATTATTCTGTTGTGACTGCCCCAATGCCACGTCTACTCCTCTTTTTGGTTTTTTTTTCAAAGCTGTGATTTTCTGATCAAGTCTTTAAGAGCATCTTAATGACATTTAGGTTTTTTTGTAGTCTCTTTCTGTAGATATATTAAGGTAGTATCCTGATTGTAATGGTTCTTTATAACCAATATGACCTGTCTTCTATATTTGACAACATATATTGTTCTTTGTTAGGGTTAGGAGACCCTGCTTCCTTTTACGTTGCTGTGATTTTTCTTTTGAATGGATTCATGATGTCACTGTTCTTCATATACGGTACATACCTCAGGTAAGGCAGTGGAGACTGAGCTATGTAGTTGGTACTAGCTGTCAGTTTTTAGACAAAATTTGAAAGAATGAATGTAAAAATATTTTTATGGGATATTATTTGTTTGCATGGCAGTAGTGCTTTTTTTTTACATACACATTATAACCAAAAAAATTACTGAAATATCGAAGCTTTCTGCTTAAAATAAATGATGATGCTGGAAAAAAATTGTGGAAAATTTCAGTGAGGTGGTGTCTCCTTGGTACCACCGTATTGTGGTTAAAACTAGATGCTGTACATATTTTAAGCAGCTTTTGACATGTTTCTGCTCTTAAAATTATCACTGTAACTCATTTTTAAACAAAGGTTGAATGACAGTGTACTTTTAACCGAGATTGGAGTTTTCCCAGTGCTTTTCCTCTAGTCATATTTGCATGTCTTTTCATTTTAACTTACCTGAGAAGGCAAAATATTTTTTGAGATAATGCATTCTTTTGGACAAATTGTATACAGTTCCTTTTTTCTATGAATTCATGTTTTCAGTGTCCTGACATTTCAGAAACTGTAATACACTTTCATACAAAAATAGACTCCACATTCAGCAGAAAAACAGAAGTGGAAATACGTTTCTGTTTAACTCTGTTTTCATCTGTTGGTTTTGCAAAAAAAGCAAAAGGCAGCTATATTTTCCTCTGAGAGACGTGATTGGTTTTCCCCGTCCTTTCATTTTCTAGCTTCATTGTCGTGTGGGTTTTTTTTCCTTCTTTCTCTGAAGCATGTGCTGATTGTTCAAATAAGGAGTAACCCAAGGGAGACACTGTCAGTAAAAAGAGGAAGTTGCCTAGTGCATGTTTTGAGGAAGTAGATAAACTTTGAATATTTGTGCCATTAACTTGTAATGTTTTTCTTAAGGGAGGTGTATGGAAATTCACATTTTATATATGAATGTCACTGAAATCATTGAGCTCTTTATTTCTCACTTTTTCTTTCAAAAACATAGACCTTGAATTTTGTTTCTGGTTTGGAGGTGTTTTTTTGCAAATGTTTGCTTTGTTTCTAGGACTAACACTTTTAATGTTAAGTGTATTTTTTTTGTCATTTTGCATTTTAGTATTGAAGCTTTTAGAATTTATGAGATGTAAGGTTGAGTTTTATGTGCAAGAATGGCACAATTCATGGAGGTTGTTTTAGCACTCAGTTGGTATCTTTAATCCTCAGGTTTTGCACCCAGAACCTACCGATTCTGTTTGATTTGTATATTAGTGATGGGTGAAAGATCTGAGAGGATTTGAATGGGATTTTCTTGGTCGGTCTGTTTTTGTGTGTGGTTGGGGGTTTTGTATTTTTTTTGTTTTGTTGGTTTTTTTAAGAATCTTAACAGCTGGCTGCTGCTTTTGTTTAGTAGCAAAAATGGTACATTCTGTCATTCAGAGTAGTAGTGCACTTGTTCTTTGCTTTGTGTCACAGGACTGGAGTAATTACAAATCTGTTCAAACAAATAGGAACCTTATCTATTGCTCTTTTGAGATGGGATAAATCTAAGTAATATCTTCGGGTTTAGTTTTGCTATTTATTCAATAGGTAAGTTTGGTTGGTATGGAAATGTGAAAGATCCTTAAGTCAAGGGCTTAAAAAGCTTCCTCATGTTAAGGTCACAGTATTTCACATAAGAATTAAATTGTATCTTACTCTGACCGTATAATGAGTTAATTTTTAAGTATGTTTTTTGAATGTGCTTGATTTGATTACCCCAAATTAATCTTCAGATTCAGACCAAAATTTCCTGTTGGGTGATTGAACATGCAGATTCTGAAGTTTAATGTTCAGCATCTTAGCGAAGAAGTACTGCATTTATATTGTCTGGTGTTTAAAAGCACTAGATGTAATGATCTAAACTGACGCTTGTGACCAGTGTAATAACTGTTTTCCAAGTTATTAACATTAAAATTGGTGTTCTGCAGAAAAGAGTTGATGTATGAAGACTGGTTTGCTCTGAGATAAACATTGTCTGACTAACTAGTATTTTAATATTGTATATACTCTGTTGATTGCCTTCCCTTGATGCTTGAAAGCATTCCTCCCTTCCCCCCCAATAAACTTAGCAGTACACAAATACTGCTTCACATTTTTAAGCAACGTTGACCATTATAAGATTCTGTTGTATCTATTTTTCCTCTTCTTTTCACAGTGGGAGTCGTCTAGGAGGCCTTGTTACTGTGTTGTGTTTCTTTTTCAATCATGGAGAGGTAGGTCTCCCTCCCCCACCACCCCGTCTTTTTTAATTATTATTGAAGTTTGAGCTAATTCTCATTTCATTAAATGTAGTGATGTTGCTTATTTATTTGAGATTGAATTCAGTTTAAATAAATGAATAAGACACAAATGAAAGCAAAATAGGCTATGACCGGAAAATGTAGAGCACAGTCCAGTGTGTCACCTTAGTGCCTAAAATAAAAAATCAGAAAGGAAATATATTGTTAATTAGTCCTGAGATTAAATTTAGCACAATGACTTCAAGTTTCCAGAGATCAAGATACTTTATTTTTGTGCCCATTCCAGACATAACCGGCCTTCATGTATCGTGTGAGTAAGCTTCAGAAATGATGAAGGTTTTCTTTAAATTGGTATATATATTGCTGGAAATTCATCAATACAAAAATAAGCACAAAGAAACCTCTTTTACTATAGCCAGGATATACAGAATTTAGAAACAGTGTATGTATATAAAGGATTCCAATGCTAAACTTGTTTAGTAAGCTGCATTACGGGAGAGAAAAAAAGGAAACAGTCACTTAAAACATCTCCCAGTGTTCCCAGTTAATGCTGTTTGTGTTATTGTTTCATATTTTGGAAGAAAACTCATGGCTTTTATTCTAATTCCATTGGGCAGTTTTGTTTTTTTAATTTTAGTGCTCATTTTGTGAATGGAAATTTGTAGATCTTCTACATGGAAAGTGACATCCCTTAGTTAAGGGTTGAATCTATGTTTTGTTTTCTTATTTTACTGAGCTGAACTTGATAGAGAACACTGAGTAGTAAGAACAAGTAGTTGTACATAACAGAATTAAAGATGCTTCTAATCATAGTGAGCTTAGACAGTTTTCTTATAAAGTAAAAATCTGTGTGATTAAATGTTTCATTTGAAGTGTTTTTCTTTAAATATCTCCCATGAAGAATTTTCACCCATGCATGTCGAACTGCCTGGTTGAAACCAGGTAAACATTAGAGTTGCTAAACTATTTTTGGTGTTCTGTGAGTGTAAATACAACATTTTGTGTGGATTTCTGTTCTAATGGCATTCTGAAGTGAAATCATCATTTTATCCTTTGCTAGGGAATACTCATAGAGTAGGCACTGTTTTGCCAAGACTGTGAAGGTGGTAAGTGTAACTTCAGAAAGGAATGCATTGAAAACTTCAAATGGTGGCAAGTGGTAGCCACCATTTCAAGTCCTAGCAATAACAAAAAGGAACATTTATTTTACTATGGTACAAGCAGTTCTATCCGTAGGAGACTGTAGGAGAGCTTCTGTCTCTCTATGAATGACTTGACTTGGGGGAAAAGCGCAAGATAATGTGTGTCATTTTGGAGAGTGGTATGAAATCAGATCATTATAGCTGTACACAGATGTAGTCTGGGTTTAGGTAGAGCTGATTCAGGCTCAGCTGTATGGGTATCTGGAGAACAATAGGAGTTACTTGCAGAGGTGCAGCGTTGGATCTCAGCTGGCTCTTCGTGTTTGGATTGTAGCTGATGCAATAGCTCGAGAGAGTTATGGTGGTATATGTAGGTGCAGGTACGTAGGTGGTCTCTCTTCATGAATCACGTGCTGTGGGTGTGCTTGTGCACGGGTGTGTGTGAAAAATACCCAGCTCTTCGATATGCCTGTGCTTATGTGCGAATCATCTTGCATGTGGGTCGACAGTACGTACACTTGAGCTAGGCCAGTTGCTAAAAATTTCCTTTCCTATTTGGGAAGGATAGGACTAAGCCACATGAGTAAGCCTGATCTGCAAGTCTTGGTATCTCAACTCTAATGCCATGTAAAAATGGTATGTAAAAATGCTTTCTGGCTTTGAGCTAGTGACCCTAAGGCTGTATGTTTTTATTTGTGCTGTGCTTGTACTACTGTGTGTTAATGATTTCAAGTTCAGACAAATCTGATCTATTTCTACCTGCAGCAAAGTTAGTTTACAGCCTTGATAAATCATCCTCAGATGATTGAGTTTAGCATTACAAACCAAATATAGAAAAGTGGCATAGCCGACCTTAGTCAATCCACTTCTAAGGTAATTTTTCCTTTTTATGGTTGTATATGCTCATCATTTTCTTACTGTCTTATCTCTTCCAGTATCATAAGATTTGGTAAATGTTGCTGTAGTCTTGAAAAATACCCAAAATGACTACACTGCTTTAAAATAATCATGATTATATTTATTGCTTATTAAAAAAAAATAAACTCATCACATCTGTGCAGTCAGCTGAGGACAGCACATTAGTACATATATTTATGAAAGGTTTATTTTCATGATAATTGGTGCAGTTTTTACAAAGACTGCTTCTAGATATCAGGGACTGTGATTAATGTGACGTATTTCTGTACTTTGCATTTATTTTACACTATTAATTTAACATATTTGGGAAATAGGAAGACAATAAGCAAGGAATTATATAATGTTGATTCTAGTGACTTTGGTAAAACCGTATTTTAAAAAATCGTTTTAAGATTCTAGGAAGCAAAGGAGAAGGAACATCCTGGCATCAATATCCTGCAGGTTTTTAATAGATTCATTACCAGTCCATGTTAAGATGAATTACATTTTTCTCCTGTAGTTGTAAGGAACGTACTTCTAATTTTTAATGCAAATCCATTGATAGCCATTTTGAACTCATTTTTTGTATGTCAAAGTTGTCCTGTAGAGTTGTAGTTTTTGATGGTCAGTACAAGCACTTTATAAAGAGCTGAATATAAACAGTGGAGACAAGAGTTTTAGCTGAGCCATTTGCCATGGGGCCCGTTATTTATTTATTTGCAATATGTACGTTATGTATAAGTTAGCATAGCGTCTGTATGAACTTAATTTCATGTGTTCAATGTACTGGCCTGTTATGGAGGCCAGCTTCAGATTTTATACTTTATGTGCTGTTGCTAGTAGAAATATGAAACACTTATAACCTGGAGAGCTCTAACATAATGAAGAGTACATTGGTTTATCCTTCAGATCCTCTCCCCGAACACGGTCTCTAAGTGTGGCAAGTCACTGCCTGAATTTGAGAATTATTTTAGTTACCTGGAACAGCTGATAATTTCAGCAGAACCAAGGACAAGCAGCTGCTGTCCTGCTTTTGTCCTGGGTGTTCTCTAGGTGCCACATTTAGTTTTGGAAAAGCAGTGATCTCTTTTAATTAAATAGTGTATATTAGGCCACAAGTCTGGAAGCCACTTCCTTTTCCTTCCTCTTTTCGGCTTCCTGGATTGTTTTTTTAACTTTCTGACTAAAACCTCATGTATCTTGGTTTTTGCTTTATTGAAGTATCCAATAGTAGTCATCCATTTTGAAATACAAATGCTTGGTTTTATGGAAATATATCAGTGAATGTCATTATCTAACCCAGTTCTTATTTTTAGTGCACTCGTGTCATGTGGACTCCACCTCTTCGTGAAAGTTTCTCATACCCATTCCTTGTGATGCAGATGTTGCTTTTGACCTATATTCTCAGGTACCTCTCAATTTATACTTGAGCCTTTACAATGCTTTAAAAAAATTGAATGTCACAGGACATTTATTTAAATGCTTTTATTTAAATATTTATTTAAATGACTCTCTGTGCTGTAGCAGTGATATCATTAACAGAGAAACTTTCCTTGGCTGTTACATTGCAGACGCTGCACCACTAGAACTGCAGTCATATTACTCACTTATTAAAAGGAAAAGCTTTGCAACCTGAAGACATGATTAACATAAAAATCAGAATTACTGTGTTGGCAAATACGTATCTAAAGTAAAAATCAGAATTTTTGGTTGATGTCCCTTCCTTCCCATGAGAAACAAGCTGATACTTCATCAATTGGTTTTGTCCCTCTTGGAGAGTGGTATGTTGGTTGCACTAAGAGTAAGCCTATGCTTTGCAACAGAGGATGCTATAGGCACCCATGAGCTAGTATGTTCTCGCAGTTTTCTATGACTAATTAGCTATTCTAATTAACTAGTTCAATGATTTAGAGCAGTCTAATTACATTAATGCAGGGACGCTCTTGAGTTCATTAGCCCTGCTTTGCCATGATTGTTTGTGGCTTGCATTATGATTATGTTACTGTCTTGCCTCTGTTTTGGAAAATAAGCATGATCATTCATACTTAAGGACTTCTCCACCAACTCCGTTGCATCAGATTTACAATGTATTTATGATTTAGCTGAACTTAGCACTTATAACCACAGATTTTGCCTTATGAGGTCATACTGATTCGTAGTTAATGATGTTTAAAGCAGAAATATTTTGTGCTTGTCACTAATTCATGCTTTTTATATGAGGAAAAGATACATGCTCTCTAGAATTTAGTGAAATTTGAAACATGACGTGTTTCTGAGTTGAAGCTAACAGGATTAAATATTTTAAGTAGCACTTATTTTCAGGACATGGAGAATAGACTGGTTTCGGTTACAGATGAGTTCCATGTGTTTATCAGTCTCCTTCCCTTGAAACATCACTCAGGATTGCTGGAAGAAAGGTGAATAAAGTAAATATGGAAGAATGTGAGAGAGAGGAGTTAAATTGCTTTGAATTCAGACCGTTCTGAGAATAATTGTGCTTCCAGCTGAAATGGAAATGGTTGTTGTTGACCTGACTGTAGATAGTCACAAGAAGGTGAAGCACTTGCAAATGGCATACTTTGGCCTGCTGTACTGCATACTGCCAGGAGAAGACTTGTTTGGTAATCTGACTCATCAAATAGTTAAGAAACATTAAGCATTAGAACTGTTGTCATAGAAACCCAAGAGAAAAAGGATATTACATTTATTTGAGAAGTGTTATTTGTAGTTGATCGATATTGCTAGCTCTCCTCCAGGTAACTGTGTTTCATTTTCTATTGTACTTTTCGATTATATGTAAACACCTGTGTATTTGTACTTACTGATGCCTGTTCTGTCTCTTTTTCCCAAGGATTCCGAATATTAATACAGGAAGCTTGATTGCACTGTGTGTTTCTAATATCTTTTTCATGCTTCCCTGGCAGTTTGCTCAGTTTGTTCTTCTAACTCAGGTAAGCCCATATTTACCTCTAAATAGCCTCTTGGTCTAATCTGGGCAAATTGACTGCTTTGTGTAGACAGCCACTGAATTCACAGCTACACCAGTGCTTTCCTTTCAGCCAGATTTCACTCTTGCCCTTGGGAGAGCTTCTCACCATTTATCACATCAGTATTGTTCTAGTCTTAAGTTTAAAAGTTGAGCATTTACACCACTAAGTATTCTGTTTCCAGAACTAAAAGAATTTACTTTTCCCTTATAAACAGCCTCCAGCCTGAGATCAGTACATTAGAATAAAAAAAACTTCGTACTTTGAAGTACAAAAATTTTAAAAAGGCATTGATTTTGTTTCAGGCTTTTCTAAATTTTTTTATGGAGCAGTGTTTGCATGGCATGTAGTATGTGGCATGATTTTGCATGATTTCCTATTTAATTTTGATGAGCCTGTGAGTAGTGCTGTGATCTTACTGTCTGAGATTTTGGATAATTGAGGTATCTTTAGATAGTGTTGAAATCTAGTGAATGCTAATGTGAGCAGTAGGATGCTGTTGCAGAGGAACTTTAAGTGTTTGAATCAGTTGAAATGTACCCTGAATGTTGACTGAAATTCATCAGTCTCCAGACCTTTTCACTCATCTGTTTTACTTAAAGCAGACATGGCTTGGTTTGAGTTGGTAGCTTTAAACCATCAATATAAGCTGTGGTATGCAAGTTTTCCAACTGCGTAAGAGGAAACCAGTAAATTCTGTAAAATATTGAGAAAAACTTGTCACTATTTAAGATACTGGGCCTGAAATTTGAAATTACAGGTTCACTTCATAATTTCACTAATTTCCCATAGGACTTTTAACAGGCGGCCTAATCAATGAGTCAACAAGTCTTATTTTCCTCATCAGCAAATTGTGGATGTTTCCATACTTTCCCAGAAACTGAGAGTTAAATGATCTTAATGAATAATTCTTTTGGGGTTTTGGATTGATTTGCAGGGGGCAGGTTGTGGCTTTTTAAAAAATTTTGTTTTAAGGGTGAGAGGTAATGTGTTAGTGCTGTATTTTTGTGATTTGCATTTTTATAAAGCTGAATACTTATTTCTCAAATATTCAACTTATTTGATAATTGTTATTCAGAGCCAGTAGCTTTTTGAAAGAAATCATTACAAAATGCCTAAGTACTTACTTAGCAAAAAAGTAGCAATAAAAGTTAATGATTGTTTGAATAATCTCTTTTTTTGCATGAAAGCGTACACCAGTGCAAATTGTTTTAACTTCTCTTTCACTTCTGCTTTTAGATAGCTTCATTATTTGCGGTGTGTATTATGGGTTATATTGACTCCAGCAAATTACAGAAGATACTGTCTGCTCATATGGTAATACTTTAAAAAAAACCAACTTAAATCCCCTCAAACAGGTCAAAGCATCAAAAGAGAGCCATTGTCTGAAGTGTTTTCCTTAGTTGCACAATGGTTGAAAACATGCAGTAATAAGGGAGGGAGGGGTCTGGATTGGAACTAAAATTAGATTTTTGAAAGCTATTGTAGTCTTGACTATGCAAAGATCTTGTGGTTTCACTATTTGTGGAGATATTTAGAAAGGAGGACAAGAGAATAAACTATTAAGCTGAAGGCCAATTTTTTTTTTCCCCCAAACTGAGTGAGAAAGCCAAGAAATCAGAGATGATAAGTAAAAGACATGTAAGTTTCTGCATAATACCTGATTTTAATTTTTAAAGTTGAGATAATGATCAAGTTCTGCTCTTTGAAGTGAGATCACATTTTTAAATATAAAGAAAGATGTAAACAACTTTTTTTTAAGAAATGTGATTTCTTTAAAAATATTTTTTTTTGCTAAAATTGTGCTATGCTAACTCAATGAACGAAAAGATAATATTTCCCTGGGAAAGAACCTAAATTTTGTTTCATATGTGTTCAAACATGTTTTTGAAAGACTATAAATGATAAAATAAAGGCAGTAGTAAGTCGTAACTTTTATGCAACTCATTTCTCATATAAATCCAGGACAAAATAAGCAGATTTGTTCAGAAGGTTTTTTGACAGAAGCAGGATGACATGCTTAAGCTTTTTGGCTTGTGTCAATAGCTATATCATAATTTTGGTGCTGAAGTGCCATAAATAGCCTATTTTCAGATAGATAAACAATCATGTTATATTACAGAGACCGCATAGTGAGTCTGGGTAAACTGCCAGTCTGTTTTGTGGTATTTGCAATTTTTGCCTCCCCCCAACCTCCCTCCTTCTGTGGAAAATGAAAGTTTTAACTATGTAAGAAGGGGAGTAGAAAAGTCTGCAAATAACTGTGTTATTTTTCTTTATTCCTGTTTATAAAAGACAGAGCTTCCCCATTGATTTTTGCCCTCCAAGTTAGAAATTGTCGTTCAGATTGCTTTCTATTAAAAAAGAGAGAACAGTAGATTGGGATGGTGAATAAAAGTTGTGTTTCAGCCTTGACTTTCAAACTCATGTAATTAAGTGCATATGATCAGTCAGAGTTCTGCTACCTTGACTTTCATGATGGTATTTTAAGTATATGTTTGTCAGTTGGTAAGAAAGAAGACATCAAACACTTAATTCAAAATTTTTAGGTTTGTTCAGAATTCTTAAAGGTAACAAACAGGGTGGAGAAACTCATACAATAATTTTGAGCAAAATGAATGTGCTAGAAATAACTCCAGCAATGTAGCTGTTGTATCACATAAATTAATCCTATGACCAGGATTTGTTCTTAAGTGCTTTTAAAATATAAATTAAAACAGTATTCTAGGCTTGGCTATCTGCTGCCATTAAGTCCTTATAATCAGTGTTTTCGGAACAAATCTGCAATTGTGAGTATCAGGCTTGCACTTAGCTATGAAGTAGGTGTTCTTAAATTTAAAGCTGTTAACGCATTAGATAATCCTTACCTTTTCTATTTTAAATGTAATGATTTTTATTTTCTTCTTTCAGGTATCTCTTCTAGTGTGTTTTATTCTGATGTTCGGTAATTCGATGTTACTGACATCATATTATGCTGCATCTTTAGTAGTTATCTCGGTAAGTTGTTTAAGAAGAATCATATGGCATGCTAAGACTGCAGTGCTGTACTCTTATATATGTATTGATGTAAAATGTGAAACTGCTGCATTACCAGACAGATGAGAAATCTTTCTCACGAGAAACAGAATTAGACCGTAAAGATACCTGGTGAATGTGTAAATACTAATTTAAGAAATCATGGGATTACACCAAAACCTTCTTTTAAGAGGAATTCAGTTAAGGCTCAGTTGTCTTACTTTTATATCCCTCTTCTTTTTATAAAAAGAAGAATTTTACCATGTATGTATTTTTGACCAGAGTAACTGTAAAACAAGAACATGAGCAAGGAGGAGTTTAATTTTAATGCTTCTTATTGATAGTGAATCCGCTAGTGCAGAACAGATGACTAAATCATATATAACAGTGGTTTAAGACTTTGAAATTGCTGCATCATACTGCTGTGTTAGTGAAATTATTCACTGAAGACCCATCATCTCATCATTCATTATCTTAATCTTTCCTTAAATAGGAAAGCAATCCATAACCTCTTTCATTTTCATATACTTTCTCTTAAGGGATTTCTGTACATAAGAAATAGGAGATAAGGTTGTGTGAACCAATTTAGTTTACTACAAATCATCTTAATTTCTGATTCTTTTTGTCTCTTTGTTTGTTTGTTTGTTTACATTTTGTCCATCAGCAAGAGTGTGGTAATTTCTCACGCTAACAATCAACTGCCTTGGCTGCGTATTTGCTGTAGTATAGTTGGCTTGTTATAAATCCATTCTAGTTTCTTGTAGCAGCTTTTGTAATTATATGTTAAGGACAGGTATGTTGAGTTCCTTGCCTATTTTCTGCTTTGAAAAAAGTATTTATTGTTTGTGTGTTATTTGGATGCTTATAGTGGCCTCAATCTAACATATGGACTGGATTTCTGGAAGCTTTTAATGACATTGTTCATCAAATTAGCTTAAAATGGGTCTTCATTGTGTCATAAAATCAACATATTGTGAAACAGAAAAGAGTAATCCCTACTGCCCTCCATACTCTGTTGTCTTGAAAATTGTTTGTGCTATGCTGCCAGTAATTTATTTATTGCTTCAGTCTCTTGCCTTTCACAGAAGCAGACAGAATTCAGTTTCCCATTGGCTTTGATGTAAAGAAACTTGGAAATGTATAATACAGAATCTCCTTAGTTGTTCAGGAGAAAAGTACTCTCCCATTAATTGTACATAAACTGCAGTAAGAGTTTTTATGTTGGCATATTTTGCCAGTGCAGGGTGAAATCATATTAGTGCATATTTATTCATATTTCAGGTTGTATTAGTTATGGAAGGTTTTTTTAATAAATGTGTGGTTCAATAAGCTTACCAAAAGAGAAAAAAGCTCTCGTTCAGGGTACTAGAATAGCTTGTTTTTACTATGTTACCTGAAAATGTGCATTCATTTTTTATTAGGGAATTCTTGAATGGAGTCCAAAAGTCTTGAAAAGGCGCAGAAGAGAAGTCTATGTTTGGGTAAGGAATTCCATATATTTTGAATTTCAGAGAAAAACTTCTTTTTGTTTGTTTTGGGAAAATACAGATATAACTTCTGGTTTAGTTTCTAATAATTGAAAATCAAGGAATATAGCTGAATTACTGTCTTTAATAAATTGTCCATGTTCCCAGCAATTAATCTTAAATTCCTGAAGAAAGAAAAAGGGCATAAACATACATTTATATCAGAAAGCTGAAATAGCCTTCAAATGGCCACACATTTAATTTTAGATTGCCAACATAACATGTTTACAAAACCTAAGATCTGTATGGAAATTCCTTTAAAATAAAGGTCAATTTAGGAAAGGCAAGTAAAAGGCTAACATTGCTTGCAGAAATGGAGATTAAGATACTGCATTAATTATTCACTAAAATGTGTCCTATATAATTTTTTTAGGCTATTTTTACGATAACAGCAAACATCTTAAAATTACATAGGAAAGCAAGTTGGAGTAAAACACTGTAGGGTGTGTGGGTGAGGTTTGAGGGCTGTAGAAGTCGTGTCCAAACAGGGAGAACACACCCCAAATCATTACGAATAAAATAGAACACTGTAGAAAACATGAGAAGCCACTTGCTGCTTAAAACATAACATTGACATGTTAAAACACCAGAAATGGGAGCCTACCAAGACTATGCCTGGCTTAAGACAGGCATTCTTTTTAAATGAAGGGTAACCTGTTAGCAAAATTTGATGGCATTCATACAGTTATTATAAAGGAATTAGAATAGGAAGGAATTAAAATATTTATAGCAAACTGCAGTGCATGTATACATGCCTTCCAGTGTAGCTAGCTGTGGTACCAGGGAAGATCAGAGTGTAGGCAAATCTTATGTCAGTTTTTTTAAATGGGGATTCAAGGCATTTGTGGAATGGCAAGCTAATAAATCTGTAAAAGAATAAAATGATGCAATGATGAAGTTAAGATGTGTGAACGTACGTCATAAAGAGATAGATCCCATGCAGCCTCTGTGAGGAAGTCATGCCTCCCAAAAGTGTTTGACTTCTTTGAAGGATACAGATAAGGGTGTGTGGGTGAGTGTAATGCACCTAAGTTTCAGAAGCGTTTTGGAGAAGTTACCTAAGTGGAACTATAAAAGAAATTAAACTCCATGAGATAATGGATGTTAGAATATCAGAAACCAAGGGTGGGATTAAATGGTAAGTTTTCAAAAGAAGACCACCACCACCACCACAATAAAGCATAAATAAAATAATTCATCCTAACTAAGGTCTTTCCACTCAGCAGAGAAATCTTGGTTTTCTTATGGAAAGTTCTCTGAACACAGCAATTCATTACTGAGTAGGCACCAAAAAGGAAAATATATGATGGAAGTCACTGAGAAGGAACTGTAGAGGAAGCAGAGTTTTTTTTAAATTTTGTTAATTTATATGTAACATCCTAAATAGTGCATGCAGTCTCAGTCAATGTGTCTTACTTAAAAAAAATTAAAAAACTAGAATGCCTTCTCCCAAAATCTACTACCATCAAATTTGAGTATGAAGTTAATTATTAATGTAGATTAATGTAGTTGAGATTTTAAAATAGGTTAGAATTCTATGTCTTGTAAAATAAAGGTAATTATGACAAAGCCCGTGAACAAAAATAAGATACAATTTTTTTAGTGCTGCTTATGCTAGCAGCAATAAGTTGATAGGAATAAGAAAGTTACTGCGGAAGCAAAAAAACCAGACATTCAGAAAAGGATTAGGATGCCTCCTAGGCATTTAGGTTTCTTAGCAGCCATTAAATGAGATTATTGAATGCAGCCCATCGTCACATAAAACCCCTGGTTACATTATGGCAAAGATCGGTTTCTATTTTGTTGAATTTTCTCTGAAAGCATCTGCTATGAGTCCAAATACAAGATACTGAGACAGGTGGTCCTACTTAGTTGATGCAGTTTTATAAATTAGCTAGATTAAGGTACACTGCCAAGAATTTTACCTTTCTGGTACAGGGATAAACTTGATATATAACTAAAAGTAGTAACTGTACATACTTTGTTTATATTTCCATCAAGTTCTAACCTCAGATGATTTTGAGACGGTGCTAGAAATCAGCAAATTCCTCTAAAAGATTTGAATTACTAAGGTAGCACAACCTGACGAAATGGGGCGGCCCTTGCTGGAAAATAATCCCTGCACAGTGGTGTGTGCAAAACAGGTGGAAGTGACAGTTAGGCTGCCCCTGCTTAAAGTTAACTTGGGTACTCCTGGTACAATGCTGTATGCAGTGGTACAGCTGTAGTGTAAATCAGTTGCACAAAATTATTTCAGCTGTAACAGAAAATACAAAAAGATTTCGCACACCCCAGTGTACTGAAATTTGGGAAGTGACATTGGTTAGAAATTACTGTACATATGGGCAATAACGTGGAGTTTGTAAATAGTAGCTAAATTTAAGAAGCCTTTAAAAAATGAAAAATAATTTGTAAAAGATGTTGGTTTTATTCTAAATATATTTTTCAAGGTCATTGAAGGATGTGCCTGGTTATTTGGGACAGTCACCTTGAAATACCTGACTTCTTTTGTGTTTGGAATAGCTGATGATGTAAGTTCTCTTATCTGGTTGGTGTCTTTCAAAAATTTTATAGTTCTTAATATTTTGATTTTGACATCTTACTGATATACTTTCCTGAATTTCCAAAATCTGTTTTGCAGAAATGGGAGAGATTGTACATTTGCTTTTTCTTTCATTATGTATTATCACTTTGAGATGTTGTTACTGAAGTTTGTGAAAAGACAAATATCTTGACTTTTGAGTTAGTAAATGCTCTGTGTGTTTGTTTTCAAATGTGTATTTATAGGGCTTTGTTTGTTTTGGGTATCTTCTGCCTACACCTTTTCTTTATTTTCTCAGTTTGTCAGTTCACTCTTCTCTGAAGCTAATTTTTAGGACAGTTTTGAAATGCTTGTTTTAACAAGGTCTTCTTGCTGTACTTCAGCCCCTTTATTGTTAAAAACCTGTCTGCAAATGTGTACCAAGGGATAAAAGGTGGGAAGCTCATATCTTAAAATATGAGCATGCAAAACTGTACACGTGTTGCATCCAATCACAGTGGTAACATCCTTTTTTCTGCTGTTTTCTGCTTTTTATATAACACTGTCCAATCTGTGTTACACTCAAAGATGTTATTTAATACACTGGAAGCAGATTTTTGGTGCTCTTGCAACAATATTGTAAATGGTATAAACTTCTAATTAAAAATATTTCTCATATAATATAATTGCTCATGTTTAAACTACTTTGTTGTGGAAAACAGGACAGTTTTTGCTTACTACAGTTCGGGCTTTTTTTCCTGTGTATCCTACCAGGCTCATATAGGAAATATATTGAAATCTAAATTTATTGGCTACAAGGATTTTGATACATTAATGTATACCTGCGCTGCTGAGTTTGACTTCATGGAAAAAGAGGTAATTTGGTCAAAATATTTGATTATGGAAGAGTAGTCTTCTTGCTTTATCTTCATTTGTAACTTAAAACATTAGAGAACCATACCTCCTACTGCCATCATAAGTGCATACTTGTGAAAAGAGAAATTAATGAACTAAAGCTAAATTTAACTGGTTTTATTGCATTTAAATGAACTAAAACCAAAGCAGTGTTCTGATTTTGGGTCTAAGAAATGTGATTGCCTGAATGAAAGAAGTTCTTCCTCAGGAATGAATGAAAGGTTAGAGTTCTGGAAACAAGATATTATGGGGCTCTCAGTACCTGGTTTTCAGTGTGTGGAAGATGTACTGAGAGCTGCACAGGCCTTATGTGGCAGGTTTAGACTACAGAACAGTATTGAAGCTTCATAATGTGGCACTAGTAGACTTTTTTTAGTTTATCAATATCTAGGTATGCATTTAGAATATTTATAGGTTACTCAACCCCTACTACTCAAATTCTGATGAGATACAATGTATTTCTAGCCTTTGAGTGACCTGCCAAAGAACTGGAAATAATTTACTGATGACCTGAGAATTATGTCCTTTAGTATGATTGCTGGGTGGAGTTTACATTTACGTTTTACTCCAGGAAGAGCTCCTTATATTATTTTTTTTACGATGATGATTGAAATAATTACAGATGAATGGAAAGCAATTAATGAAGTTGATTTCCATTGTAGACTCCTGTAAGATACACAAAGACTCTGCTATTACCAGTTGTTCTGGTGGTTTTGGGAGTAATCATCAAAAGGGTAAGTGGTTGATTTAGTGAGTCACCTTTACCTTGCGTTTACTTTTTAAAGGAATTTTTATTTCTCTATTTATCTATTTATTTATTTATTTGAGATGAGAAGAAGTTAATGTGGTGGGTTAACCTTGGCTGACTGTCAGGTGCCTGCCAAGCTGTGCTCCCATTCCCTACCCTCAGTACATTGGGAAAAGGAGAGTTGAAAAATCTCATGGGTCAAGATAAGTACAGGGTGATTGTTCTCTGATTCACTGTCATGAGCAAAACAGTCTTGAATTGAGGAAGATTAATTTAATTTATTGTGAATCAAAAATAGAGTAGGATTGCAAGAAGCAAAACCAAAGCTAAAGCCATCTTCCCCTCATCCCCAGGCTCAATGGCTGCAGTTCTTTTAAGACCTGGGCCAGCATGGGTCCTTTCCACGGGGTACAGTTCTTCATAAACAGACCGCTCCGGCATGGGTCTCCCGTGGGTTGCAGCTCCTGCCAGAAAACCTGCTCCTTTGTGGGCTCTTCTCCACAAGCTGCAGTTCCTGCCAGGAACTTGCTCCTTTGTAGGCTCCCCAATGGTTGCTGCATCCCTCAGGGCATGTCCACCTGCCCTGGCATAGGGTCTTCCACAGGCTGCAGGTGAATATCTGTCTGCTCCACCATAATCCTTCATGGGCTTCAGGGGAAAAAACCTACATCACCATGGTGTTCTCCAAAAGCTGCAAGGGAATCTCATGGCTCCTGGAGCACCTCCTCCCCCTCCTTCACTGACCTTGGTGACTTCAGGGTTGTTTTACTCCCATTTTTCTCACTGCTGTGTCTTAAACCTGCTGCACAGTTACCTTTTGTAAACATGTTATCAATAGAGGCCCCACCAGTGTTGCTGATGAGTTCAGCTTTAGCCAGTGGCAGATCTGGTTTGAAGCTGTATGGAACTGGCTCTGTCTGGACAAGGGGGCAGCCCCTGGTTTCTTCCCACAGAAGCCACCCCTGCAATGCCCCTGCTACCAAAACCTTGCCATGTAGACCCAAGACAGTTAGATAAAATACAGGTTTTCAAAAATATTTACTTAAAATTCTGTATTCTCTTTACAAAGATTTTTGCAAAGGTCCAGTCCTGAGTCAGTGATATAACTTGCTTTGATGTTAAGCACCAAAAAAATTTCTGTTATATAGTTGCTGAATACTATAACTGGAGTTTATAAATGTTTTTGTAAATTTGATTATGTATAATTTGTGTAAAAACAACTTACAGTTTGCACAGGAACAGATGGGATAACTGCTAACTGCCTGGCTAATTAAACATCCTCTAAAAGAAGTTTTAGCTAAAACATTGCATGTCTTTTATCTTAGCATTATCTCAGAAAGAGATTACCCAGGTGTAGTTTAATTTAGCAAATGTTGAAAAGGCTTTAAAATGCTATTGAAAGTTTATTTATACTTTTTGTTTGCTCTTGTTTTCTTTAGGCAGTTAAATACATTATGTGGTCCTTATCTCACACAGGCCGATACGAAAAGTAAGTATTGTCTTCTTTTTTAATGTAAAACTGAATTTTCTGCTGAAAGTTCATTTGATTCACTATATGCTATATAATTCTGAATTCTATATTATGTTGACCTTTTTGAAGGCTAAGTTATGTGCAGTTCAGTAACTGAATGGCTTGGATGTACTGTAAATGGTAGTTCTATATGATAACTAAAACTAAGGTTAGCTGCTGAACTTGTTTTAGATATCTTAGCCCATTTACACCTATATATTTAATCTTTTATTTTGTTTCTAAACCAGTATTTACTTACGTGCATTTTTGGGTTTTTTACTATAAATAGTGAATGCAAATTCTTTTTTCCCCATTATTTTTTGCCAAGTTATAAAGATACCTGAGTTTCATCTCATGGAAGTAATTAAAAAAATCTGCTAAAATCAATACTCAAGATTTCCAAATAGATATAGGGATTGAGGAAGATAGTTACTGATTTGCAATATATTTCAAAACTTTCATAGAGGGGAAAAAAATATTCTGGCACTTGGGCTCATGCTTACTGGATTAGTTGCATTGTCTAATGCCATTATAGATGATTTTAAAATAAAACCAGTGCTTCTGTAGTACATGAATAATGTAAGTTTTGGGTTGTTATTTTTTTCAGAGAAGACCGTTTTAACCATGGTGAGGTAAGATTCTTTTTCTGCACAATTCTATTCATATGTTAATACAAATACTCAATATTGAAATGCAGGTCGCAATGGACTGATGCTGATATACAGGGTTTATGTGAAGCTAAATATTTGCATCTTTTGTTCCCTTGCCTTAAATTGGGTCAACGTGTCACCAGAATAACTCTGGAATGTTGAACAAAGGAATATACTGGCTAATGGGAGTGATTGTGCAAGAGAGGAATCTTGGGTTTTTACTGTAGCAGTATAAAAACTCACTGAAATTAGGCTGGACCTTCCATTTTTGACATGGAGACTAAGAAGGAGATTGGTTCCTTTACTGAGGGTTCGCATGACATAAAATGTTAAAAGTCTGTTTTGGGATATGCCATAATGAATACAGTAGCACGTGTGGTTCTTTTCAGTAAAATTATGCAAAGCAATGTACTGTGTCCTGCTCTGGAGCCCTCAGCCCTCAGGAAGAACATGTACCTGTTAGAGCAGGTCCAGAAGAGGTCCACAAAAACAGTCAGAGGGATGGAACACCTCTCCTATGAAGACAGGAGGAGAGAGTTGGGTTGTTCAGCCTGGAGTAGAGAAGGCTGCAGAGAGACTTTATTGGGGCTTTTCAGTGCTTAAAGGGGACCTATAAGAGAGACAGGGACAACTTTTTAGCAGTGCCCAATCTGATTGGACAAGGGATAATGACTTTAAACTGGAATTGGGTAGATGTAGACTAGATACAAGGAAGAAATCTTTTACAGAGAGTGGTGAAACACTGGATTAGATGGCCCAAAATGTTGGTAGATGTCTGTCACAGTTTAACCTCAAGTTGCCTTAGGGAGGGTTTAGATTGGATATTAGGAAAAACAGCCAAAAGTGTTGTCAAGCATTGGGACAGGCCGCCCAGGGAAGGAGGAGAGTCACCATCCCTGGAGGTACTTAAAGACATGTAGATGTGGCACTGAGGGACATGGTTTAGCAGTGGACTTGGCAGGGTTAGATTAATGAGTGGACTCGGTCCTAGAAGTTTTTTCAAACCTAAATGATTCTATGATAATCAATCTGTTAGGTAAAAGCACTGATTGCAAAAATGCCTCTGATTTACCACAGTACTTTTGACAAGTAACATAGATTAAATGTTAGGAGTAGCAAGTGACATCTCTGATGCTTTTTTAGAATACTAAAGCAAGCTGCCTATGATTGTGTGATTATCAAGGATAATGATACTTGCTTCTTTTATTCCATACTTGGGTATTTTGGGCACTAAATAGAAAGATCTCTTAACTTCTGCAAAGAGGTTATACAAGAAATTTTACATGTATAATTGCCTGTTCAAGGATTTTTAAAACAGCTAGCCATTTCTCTAGCTCCTTTTTCTTTTATTGTTACTGATAATCCTTCCTGTTGTTCCATTCCTTAGCATACTACATGTTCTCTAGATAAAAGATTACAGAAAGTCATTATCACTATCTGAAATATGAATATCTTTAACTTGGACTCTTTCAGACAAGCTCATCATTTAAGCTACTGAAAATGAAGTATGTTCAAGACAGAAATGAAAAATACTCAAATGTGCTTCTGTGTCTTGTGGGTTTTTTCTTTTCAGCTGGTATTCCATGCGTTGCAGCTGTTGGCATACAGTGTCCTAGCGATTTTAATCATGAGACTAAAACTGTTTTTAACACCACATCTATGTATTATGGCTTCCTTGGTGTGTTCAAAACAGGTAAGGTCTCTTTTATCCTGTAGCTATCTCAGTACTTAAAGTATTACACAGATATTTGTCCTAAAGCAGGTTTCTCTGTGTGTAATTGTGGAATCTGAGTATACCAGATAAAAATAAACCAGATTATATTGCCTGTCAAAAAATGGTTCCATTCTCCCCTCTTCCCAAATAAAGCAAAAGGTTTGCTTTATGCAGCTTGTCCAACTGCATTATTATACAAGTTAACATGCTGTGTGTGGAGCCTGAGCACAGGGAGACATATACTAGATTTTACTGTGTTTGCACACCTCGATGCCATTGCAAGTTTTTATTGACTATTAATTATATCCAGTGTTTGACTTTGTTTACACTGTGTTTTCACAGCTCTTCAGAGCTTATTGCCTTGCATATTTTTATCTGTTAATTCTTTCCAGAAGTCTCGTTTGAACTCTTGCATGTTGAAAACATTTCAGTCTTAAAAATCGAAAGTCATATGCCTAACTCAGATTTAATCTTTCCTCTTTGAAATCATCTATAATGTACAATGTTACTAGATTTTCTCCAGATATGAAAGGTCTTAGAATAGGCTTTCCATGTTTCATTATCTGTGTTTTTGAGACGTGAATGTGATTAAATCTATATTTAAATAACTGGTTTAGAAGCTTTGAACTTGTAGCAGAAGTAGGGTAAGCAGTCCTTTGTCTGGGAAGCAGAGAGGGAGGTAGATTGAAAACTGTCTGAACAGCTGGGCCTGTAGAGGGGCGGTCAGTGGTGCAAGGTCTGGTTGAAGGGGTGACCTGAGGGGGCAATGCTGGGTCCAAGACTGTTCATTGTCTTTGTTAATGGTTTGGGCAGTGATGCAGAGTGTACCCTCAGCAAGTTTGCTGATGGTACAGAACTGGGAGGAGTGGCAGGGTCTTTCAGGTGATGCCCAGTGGTGGGACCAGAGGTGATGGGCACATGCTGAAACACAGGAGCATCTGGAAACTTTTTCACTGTGAGGATGGCCAGGCACTGGCACAGATTGCCCAGGAAGGTGGTGGAGTCTCCGTCCTTGGAGGTATTCAGAAGCTGTCTGGACACTTGGCTCTGGGTGACCCTCTCGAGTAGCAGGGCTGGATCATCAGAGGTCTCTGTCACCCTCCACTGTGCTATTTCAGAAAGTGTCCTAAAGGTGAATTAGGGTGGTATGGTGCAGGCAGTTACTGTCTGTGAAACAGCTGATACCCATCTCAAACAAGTGGAAGATGAGTGAATGAGACAGAATTATGCAAAGAGGAGAAAACTATCTCATGCTAAGCCAGCTGAACAAATGACTGTTTTCCAGAAAACTGAATTGCTTCCCTGCATATTCTCTAGGGAGGGACAGTTCTTTATAATACTGGACAGATTACACAGTATCAGTCTGCTTAAACCTTGTGCTCATCACTTTCTTGATGCCTGATTTGTTACTTGGCCTAGGTAAAAGTGCTGTGTTTGCCAGCATCAAATTAATCTGTACAGTTAAAATATAAAATGATTAAAAAATTGTAAAAACCTCTTAAAAATGTAGCTTTATTTAGCCACCTTGTATTTGAGTATTGGGACTTAGGAGAACTTTACTTCTCTACATGCTTGCTATTCTGGCAAGTTCACAGGTGTTTGGTTTCCAGCTCTTAGTTGTTCTTGAAATACAGGCATCCTCTTAGGTGGTCTGGGTGTTCAAGCAATAGTAATTGCAATGGTTAGATTTTTCTAAGTGAACTTTCATAAGGTGTTTCGGAGTAACTTGAAATGAAGCTGCTTTTCAAAAGTCAGAAAAACAAAATGAAAAAATGTTCTTTTAACGTGTGATTTCTAGGTAAGAATTACAATTTAAATTAATTCTGTCCGAAGTTCATTTGTTATTAGTTCTCTTTTTAACTGTGTGTTTCTAGAAGAAAATGTATGGGCTTTTCTGCCCTGTTGATGGTAGTGGTGGTAGTAGTAGTAGAATTTTCTAGTGAAGTTCAGAACTAAAACTATTTTTGTATTTTGTGCCACAGTAAAATCTGTACTGCTTTTTTTGGCCGCATGGCCAAAAATTTTAGTGTGTAAATATAGGAAGGAAGGACAGGTTCAGAGTATTTTGTCAATATATTTTTAGTCTGCTGCTTCTAACTACATTTTGGCCCTTTGGTTCTGCTCTCCCCTATTGTTGTAAAAGTGAGAGTAAGCTTCTTGGGAAGCTGAAGTTGCAGGTGACTTGTTCTGGGAGCTGCCCCTGTTTGGCCAGGTGACTCAGGTCCAGTGACCTTTTCTTCCTTCATTGCAGCATGGTAGAGGCATAGTTGGCTTGAAAGAAATAGGTCATGAGTGCTAGGGAAGGGCTTTAGATTGCTGCATTTCAGACATTTATTCTGTGCAGAAGGTGATAAATCACCAGCTGCCCCATGTAAGACAACCTGGGAACATCCTGGCCCTGGCTTGGGACTTGGGACAAGTGTTCAAGTGTACCCAACTATGTTCATGTGTACCCAGCTTTAGGTGAACAGTGTAAGTGAAAACAAACTCAATTTCCTTGTCTTATTATCAGTGAAGGTTCTTTTGCCTGTTCAACATGTCCCCTAGGTTGGTGCGGACTGATATCCATAGAAGACAAGCTGGATTTTTTCTGTTCTGAGTGATGTGTGCTTTCTTTAGTAGGGAGAGGCTGGTAATACTCCAGGTAACACAGGACTGCCTTCAGCATGATAGAGAAACACTGGCCCATAATTGTTGAGCCACCATGGAGCAGATCACTTCTAAGACTTAAGCAAGCAATAAAAAAACTTTTTTTTTTTTTTTTTTGGTTGGTTGGTTTGTTTTAGTAGGGCCAGGACAATATCGAGTGGGTTTTGGTGAGCTTTTTCTATCTTACTGGCTGCTGAGCAGAAGCAGTTTTTTGAGGTTGAAAAATCTGACTGTACGTGCAACACTGATCCAGAATTTCTTGGATGGAGGGAGATGGACGGGGGAAGATGGGACTTGTGATCAAGTGATTGATTAACACACGGTACATTTATCATTCGATAAAGTTTTAGATGTTTGAATGAAATACAAGTTAATAAGTGACAATTGGGTTTTACAGATGCAAGAAAAATTTAAGCAAATTTAACGTAGGCAGTTATCTTATTGTAACTGAAGTCAACACTATCCTTTCATATAGCAGACCACAAAAGTTTATCTGCAGTAGTATGTTAGAATATGTAATTTATTTTGAGGCTAAAAATTATGATTTGCACAGGGAAAAGAAATTTTGTATATTGTGTTCTTTCAGCCCATTGCATGAATCCCTGTACTTTCCATTGGCATCAGCTTGGGGCAGCTGATGGACGATAAAAATGTCCTTTTTCTAATAAAGAATATTTTCATTGTCTGGAATGCTTTCTGATTAAAAAAGTGACCTAATGTTGATTTTCATTGGGAAGTAATTCAGTTTATAACACATTTTCAAAAAAGATTTTTAATGAAATGGAAATGAAAAATAACTGCATCTTTGCAAAGGGAGTAGCTCTCTTATTCTCTACAACTACATTTTAAGTATTAGAAACCTGTGATTAGAACCTTTACTTCTCTAAGTTGAACAAAGAGAAGTAATTAAAATTAGGGATCAATTCAGTTTTCTCATTTAATTTACTTTTTGTGCTTCAAGTTAGGCCAAAATCTGCTGTTCTTTCTGTTCAGACTTTTAACCATTTGCATCCAAGCATTTCCTCTTTCTGTTAGGAGAAATTATATTATCCTGAGTGGAATTTTTGAAAGCAAAATAAAGTAGCTGAAGAAAGACTTAAAGTATTCATTTGGAAAAAAAACCCGACTAAAACCCTTGAATTGATTAAAAAAATCACATAAGGAACAGCATCCCATGAAAGAAATGGTTTTCTGCATTGCATGTATTTCAACCATTCTAAGCTCCTTATGTAAACAAAATAGTGCTAAATTCAGAGACTTTGAACGTTATTGAGGTTTGATAAAAGCATGACAGGAATGTCATTTTCTTTGACTTGAAAAGCCATGGAACTTTCAAAGCTCTAACACGTCAGGAAGTGACATTTTTGCAACTGTTGCTAAAAGGGAGGTTTTCTCTTGTAGAGCAGCCCACAAATGAATTCATTTCGCTTCATCCTTCCAGATCCACACAGTGGTCAGGCCTATTTGGTATATTAAGTTTCCCTGGATAGCATAGCTGTTCTTGCTGTAGTGTTTTGTGAGTCTTTAAGGATGAGAGTATAGAGTACACTGTATTTTTGGAGAGGTGGCTGGAGAATTTTAATAATTTAAGGTAGTTTGTGGCTAGTTTATAAGAAAGATAACATGCCCTACCTGATTGGTGTAGTCAGGCTAGAGGGAGCTTCTGGTGAGAGACTTTATGTTATTGTTTCATGCTTTAATTAAAAAAACACGGCAATAGTACTCTGAATGAAATGTATTTATTTAGTGCAGGTTTGATATTTTCGAAATGTGAAGCCTTCTAATTAATAATAGCTTGGGAAAAAATGTAATTTATAGGTTGTCTTATTTAAGGCTTAGTTCAAATATGATGAAATAAAGTGTTCTTGCTCAAACTAAGCTCAACACAGCAAATTTAGTACTACTTTTTAAACTACCCGTTTCATGTATTTATGAATATTTGCTTAGAGCCTCTAGCAAATTGTGTTTAGGAAACAATGCAAGCCCCAGTTCAAGAAAGGAAAGAGTAGAATGTCAAGCAGCATTAAACTTATTATCGCCAGAGTCTGTTTTTCTGATATGTTTCAGAAGCTTGCAGTACAGTCTCTAATCTTTGTACAACAGATAGAAACTCTAGATGTAAATAGGAGATTAAATACTGTAAAAGTCCAGTTACCTTTAATGAATCAATCTTTAATTGCAGAATTTGACATTTGAGCTACAACTTTAAAAGTTCACATTAATGTGAAATTTTTTTTTTTTAGAATTGCAAATGTAATGTCTAATATTTGGTAAACATGAATAATTCTTAGGAATTACAATCTGCAACATATATATTATTATAGTATGAATGATAATACTATGAATTGTAATCTAAGTTTAGAGGAGAAGCAATAGCAGAGATGTTTCATAGTGTAATATATCTTAGGTTCCTCATAGATAAAAATGAATTGTTCTGCATACAACATTACAGAATTGTTGTCTCGGAATTAATTGATTCTTGCATTTCAGTTGTTTGGATGGCTCTCCTATAAAATCCAGCCCAAAACATTGGTCTTTGCTATTTTAGCATTGATGACAATAGAGGGATCTGCAAACCTTCGAACTCAGTGGAACATCATGGGAGAGTTTAGCAATTTGCCACAGGAAGAACTTTTAGAGTGGATAAAAGTCAATACCAGACAAGGTAAAATACTTAATAATGTAGGACGTTCTCCATTTACTGTGAGATCAAACCATAGAACGTGTTATGAATGACTGCTACTATGTGTGGCTTTGCCTTGGAATTATCCAAAAGCTGAGTCATGTCTACTTGTCCATATAGGAACTATCTCCAATGAAAAAAGCACCAAAAGCTTGCTTTGTTAGACTCCAGGCTACTGATCTGGAGGTTCTAACCACTGGTGTAGTATTTTCAACAAAAGCGTCTTTGCCAAGTCCAATTAAAAGAGGTTTTTACTTAAATGACACTGTCCTGTGTGTGGGTCCATGATCACCGTTTGCTGGAAGAGAATTAAAAATGTGTATGTGTTGTGGTTGCACCCCTCCTTGTCCTAAAATAAGTAAAAGTTCCAGAAAACTGGCTGGAAGCAAAGTAGTTGCCTTTTTAGAAGAAAAATATGCTAAAGCTAAAGTGGACTGAGATTTTATTGCCCATTAAACACTGGTGAAATAAGTGATTCTTAAAAGTTGTTGTCATAATGAATATGTTATTCTACCCATTCAGAAAAAGTAAGATGCATTAAGTCTACCTTCCTAGATGCTTAGTTATCTAATGGCTTCTATTGAGTTTGAGGTGAAAAAAAATAAAAACATTGATTTTGTGCATTTCCTGTTGATGCAACATAAACAGCTTTTTAAAAAAGAGTACCCTACCCTTCATGGTTTTTCTACAAGATTACTGTTTAGCTGTTTGAATTGCTTCTCCACTCTTATTGCGTGATTCTTCATTTCAAAAATGCCTTTCATTGTGTATTTCAGATGCAGTTTTTGCAGGAGCAATGCCTACAATGGCAAGTGTTAAATTGTCTACACTTCGTCCTATTGTAAATCACCCTCACTATGAAGATGCAGGATTAAGGTAAATTTTGCAGTTGAGGTTTTATTTGTATCTGCTATTGATTCTCATAATGTTTGTAATATACAGTAGGAACGGAATCATGTTATATTGTAAAATTTGTTAAAACTCCATAGAACTTGATTTGTTATTTTAGTCAGATTGAAAACTCATGCATTATTTCGTCAGGATTTGCGTTCATCAGAAAGGGATATCCTCTAGGTATAGATATAGCTTCAAACTTACATACGAAAAAGTCAGAATAAAATTACAGAATTGGATTTAATGTGTACTATTATATCCTTTCTTCATTCTAGTTATTCCTGGCATTGTAGGCAGATTTGATTTTTTTTTTTCCCAAGATTACTAGTTTAGTTATTTTTATTAGCTTTCTGTGGTTGACTGCCATTTTTTTGTGATAATTTGTTAATTATTGAAGCTGAAATTTTGTAATGGAATTACTAAAATTAGTACTCTTATTATTTTCAAAATCAGGATGTTTTCCTAAATTGAAATAGATTTATCTGTAAAGGTCATGAATTTCTTTTATTAAATTGAATATTGTAGCATCATTTTTTTGCTGATGTGGTGAAACTGCTTAAAAAGACTCCCACACACAACATGAAAACAGCAAGAAAGAGAGGGATAAAAGAGGAAGGGCAGGGATTCATTTTACATGCCTATGTCCTTAGTTCTCTGTCTGGCATTAACAGGCTTTAACTTTTGGTCAGCCCTGCATTGCTCAGGCAGTTGGACTTGGGTGATCACTGTAGATCCCTTTCCACTGAAATACTCTATTCCAGTTACAAAATTACAGGACAGGGCATCTTTGGGAAAATAAGGTACAGGCAATACAGTATCAGAAAATGAATGGGAGTTAACAGCATCATGCTTAGCACACCCAAAGGAGGATATTTCTGGATGATATGGAATGGCCTGCGTTGGAAGGGACCTTTAAGGTGATCTAGTTCCAAAACAGGATGGTGGTGTCCAAGTGCTGGTTTTGCTTGATCACCGTAGGCAGACATCAGGTCTTGCACTCTGCATTTCAAAACATCCAAACAAGGAAAGTGTGACCACAGTGACACACAGTGAGGGTGATCTTTCCGCAGAGAGTCAGCAGAGGATTCCTTCAGATCTCCTACAGTCCAAGCAAGGTCATTTCTAGCCTGGAGTATTACGCAGTGAATGCATTACTTTGACATCTTTACACTTTCTGTTCACAGTAACCATGGGTCTTGTTACAAAGTTGTCTCCCGCTACAGAAAAAGCAAAGGGCTGTGTACATTGTTCTTGAAATCATTATATTTGTGAAGAAATAATCCCTCTTACGCAAATAACACCATTAATGTGAACTATGTTTTAGCGCACTTGTGAAATAAAAAAGCCTTCCTCTCCAGTCTGAAGCTAAAACTTACATTTTCATGCTGCATTGCAGCTAACTCTAATATTTTTCTTTTTGAAGGGCCAGAACTAAAATAGTGTATTCCATGTACAGCCGAAAACCTGCAAACAAAGTAAAAAGAGATTTGATAAAACTAGGAGTGAATTACTACATTCTTGAAGAGTCATTGTGTGTAAGCAGAAAAAAGTGAGTAATCTCCCTCTTTCTCACAAGACTGATACAGCACCCAAATATGTAGTCTAAGATGCTTATCAAGTGGTAGCTTTGAAATGTTGATCTGAGCTTTGTTTATTAAAAGTGTCCAAAATACATTTTTCTTCAGCTTCTCAAGATACTAATCATTATAATTGACTTTGCCCTCGTTAGCAACCTTGTGTCCTTGGTGTGCACCTGCAAAGCTGTGTTGTATGTATTTAAACTTCACTGTAAATCACTGAAAAGATTTACAAGGGAAACCAGTCATTATTCTGTGATGGCAAAACCAGATGTATGCATATAATGAAAGCCTAGTATGAATAAAAGGTGCAGAGTAAAAGACAGTTGGAGCACCAAAATATTATGACCTTTAATAGTCACTAAAAATTTTGGCAAATTTAAGCTGTTCTTCAGAACGAGCTATGCTTTTTCTTCCCCATCCCCTGCCCTTGATTTCTCTTTCTGGCCTCCAGAACACAATTAGTTTGGATTTCATTTTCTTTTCATTTAGAATAAAATTAAATGTATGTGTTCAGTTTCCTTTCTATTATCTTCGATAAAATCAGAAAATTTTCAGTAATTCTAACTGTGAAAGGCAGTTGTATGGGGAATTGATCTTGGCTGTGATCCTTTAGAAAAAGCAAGGTGTTGCTGCTTTTTTTTAGGTGTTTTACTTCCTGAATTTTCTTTAGAAATGTTAGGAATGTGTATACCAGCCTCCACTTTATAAGAAGTTTTAAGGGTCCCTGGTAATATATATTGTATAATTTGAGTTGTTTTATGTGGTTCCTCCTCCAAATTAATTCTTTATTAATTACGTAACCACAAAAGCCAGATGCATTTTACACATTAATACTATTTTAAAATTACTACTGTATTTTTTGATTTTGTATTCTGATAATTTCTAGTATAAAGACAAACTTGAAAAATACAGAAGGCACAATCAGGTATTCGTGGGGCACTATAAAACAGAGTTCAGTAAGCTTTATGGTTTTTTATTGGCATTTTTTCATTTCTCTTTTTGTATTCCTGTTTTTTTCTAGGCCTGGTTGCAGTATGCCTGAAATTTGGGATGTTGAAGATCCTGCTAATAGAGGAAAAATTCCTTTATGTACCCTTATGAGCAAGGATTCCAGGCCATATTTCATCACAGTATTTGAAAATAGCAATTACAGAGTCTTGAAGATTCCAAAGGAATAACATTTCAATGCAATGAAGCATCAGTCTTTCAAATCTTTAAACTAGTAACTGTAAGAATTCTAAATCAGAAATACCTTTTTTACTAGACTTAAAATGGAAAAATGTGTACTTTATTTTTTACCATTTTAAGTGAATTCTGATTATAGAAATATCTTAAACCTAACAGTTTGGATTTCTATTTCAGGGTCAGTCCCTTGAGATTTGCTATGCAAATGATTATATGTTTGCACATTTTATTTAACACTGATCCAAAAAGAGCTAAAAGTAGCTATGGAAAAGTTTGTAGGCAGACTTGAAACTTCATTTTTTTGGTGCATGTTATTGGAATCCTATTGATATTATAAAAGAAGACTAATAAGGGTAATATTTGCAGTAAGCAATAGTTTAGCTTCTCAGTGTCCAAGGGTTTTTAGCATTCTTATGCATTCAGAATAAGCTGGCATAATATACATGAAATTTTTAAGGGAAAATGCTTTATTCAGGAAAAATCTGTCATAGCCTTAGAAAGATACTAAAATAAATCCTTCACTGCCTTAACTAGACCTTCAGCGCCTAACTTGATAAGAAATTACTTTCAAAATTTATGCCCTATTTCCTTTCCCCATATATTAGATCCTGCCTGGACTTCATCATCAGCATTAAAGAAAAATGATATTTACCCCAGCTGTGGTATGGGTATAGTCAGTTGTGTGGGTATAATTGCTCCAACATTATTAGACTGGTTCTGCGGTTTTTGTGTCATCTTGATGTCACACCAGTATTATAGGTAGATAATAGAGACCTCACTTTCCAAGATACCCAGTGCGAGGACACCCTTTGGTCGTTTAACTGACGTGGTAGAATTTTTGTATGTTTGTTGCCATTGGGAAGTATCACAGTAATTGTGATTCTGCAGCCTAAGACTTCTAAAGTCTGATGTTTCGCCGTGTATCATTCATGTTTTGGATTTGTTTTGGCTTAGTTTTTTTGTTCAGCATCAGTCTGTTGATGTGACTGGTCTTTTTAGCCCTAATAGCATCTAGTGCTACTGGATGTTATAGGGATAGCATCCATCACGCCTGTAACTGTATCAATTAAATGGGAACCTGTGATAAAGTAGTAGTGTAACAACTGATCAGTATTCTAAAACGTCTTATTTTTTTAAAACCTGTTTTATTGAGAGGGTGAGGGAGAATGGCTGAAAATGCATTAGCTTTTTAACTTTTACAGAATAGATTTTGGAAAAATTTCTATAAGGAAACTCACAAAAAAAGGGCTTTTGGGAAGTCACTTTTTAAAATGTTAATTGAATTCAAGGAAGCGGGAAAAAAATCTTTATATAAACATTGTGACTAGTGTTTCGGCACAAAAAGGTACTGTATTTTTATGAAGTTTATGCCAACTGTTGACATGTACTTATGTGGTTAAATAAAAAAGAGAAAGATGGAAATTGTTCTCATGTGTTTGGTGTATGTTACACTTCTCTTATGTCTGTTAAACTGAAGTTTAATACAGTTACCACAGCAGATATGATGGAAGTTGAACCTTCAACTAAAAAATGCACAGAAATGCTGCAGATAATTAAACCAAACTCACACACCTCTTTCCAGCCTCCTTTTTATTCACAATATCAGTGCAGGAATATTTCTTCATATGGTAGAATGAAGAAACGTTTGAAAATTAAAGATGTGCTATAGTAAAAATGTTCATCATTTGATGAGGAGGTGACTGTAACTCAGTAGATGGCCAGACACTGTAAATTTTCAGCTTGTGTTGAGGAATATTATGCAGTCCCTCTCTTTAAACTGCTCTGAAACCCAAATAATAATTGTCAGCTTTTTGATCTTAATATGATAAGATTTAATGAAAAAATATGAAGTAAAAAATGCAATATATGATAGTGGGGAAGAAATATGGGAATTCTTGAAGAAGGTGTCTCATGTTATGAATTTCTTGTCATCTCAGTAACTTGCTCTCAGTTTCAAAGGAAAAAAATTTTGTTTAGATAACATTTAGCACATAGGAGCACCATGTTAACATGCTTATCACTGCAACTTGAACCAGAAAAAACCACAAGTTTGAGGCTTCTTACCTCAACTTAGAAGTTGCTTTTCCCTTTGCGAGATCCTAATCAATAAATCTGTAACACAAGTAAGTTCATGTTTAAATACATGCAGGCCTTTGAAGTAATTTAGGCACAAGACTAGAATACTTCCATACCTGAAAAGAGTTTCCACTGCATTTTAGTAATACTGATCACTGTGCTGGTTTTGCCCGGGGCGTGTGTTTTGTCAGGTCCATGGCGTACTGCCACACTGGCCAGGAAGGTGGGGGTGAATGAAAGGTAGAGAGGAGGCACAGCCAGAACAGGTGGCCCCAGCTGACCAAAGGGATATTCCAGGCCATGTGACATCATGCTCAGTGTAGAAAGTGAGGGGAAGAAGGAGGGGGTGTTTGGAGTGGTGGCGTTTGTTTTCCCTTGTCACTTGTGCATGATGGGGCCCTGCTCTCCTGGAGATGGCTGAATACCTGCCTGCCCGTGGGAAGCTGTGAATTAATCCCTTGTTTTGCTTTGCTTGTGTGCACGGCTTTTGCTTTCCCTCTTAAACTGTCTTTGTCTCAACTCACGAGTTTTCTGGCTTTTGCTCTGCCAATTCTCTCCCCAGTCCTGCTCGTGGGGGAGTGAGCAAGTGGCTGTGTGGGGCTGGGTTGCTGGCTGGGGTTAAACCATGACAATCATAGATTTTTCTGTTGGAATCTGAAATATTGCCTGCTTTGCAGTACATTTCTTCAGTACAATGGGCACAATTACAATTTAGTATCAAACTTCTCATAATGGTACAAACTGTAATATTTACTATGGAGACCAAATGAAGGACCTTCGTGAAAGGTGCCACGTCCTATTCAGTAGCGCCGTGCACTTTGTTCTACTCGTACCATTTTAATAAATGCTCTTTTGCCTTTTTTTGCAATTAGTTGAAACAGTGACACTGCATCAGTATTTCTTGGATTTTGATGTTTAAGACATGGAGTTCCACAACAGGGGACTCACTCAAAGAAAACTCCTTTAGCGAAAGCAGGTAAGTAAGGCAGAGTATAAACACAGGGTTGTCAGAAAACAGCATTGTTGTTCTGCATGCCATGCACAACTTCTAAATACGAGAGCTGGTCAGATGTGCAGAAATTGCTTGGGCAGTCAAACATCTCAGTGCTACAATAAATTCTCAGCTATAGCTGTACTACATAAGCACTTTCATTTCAGTACAAAATCTAAGTGTTGTGATAAACTGTAGCGGAGCTTTAAGCTGACCTGTTAAGATTGGAGCTGAGGAGTAGGAGGATTTACAGGGTTAGGCAGAACCTCCTTCTCAGCAAATTGGCTTGTTTCTGATCTCATGCTGTAATTCTCCATTATTGATGTAATTCATGTGTCTGAAATCATCAGTTGTTTGAGCGGGTTCATCATGTAGTAGTTCGACGACTTTATTGCTTCCTGTTACAGCATGTATAGATCACTTATTGCCAGTAGATCGTGAGATATGGATAGAACACACAGAGTGAATGAATAATATTGATTTTGTATCTGGCTGAGGATTCCTGTGGCCAGTCTTCCACCCTGTCAAGGTTATTAATGTTTAAACTGAGTCTTGAGTGCAAGGAGCACTTCTGTTGCCTGTTTGGTAGGAAAGATGAGATTTAGTTTTTCGTCTGAAGAATATGAGAACACTTACTGGATCACATTTAAAGGTGATACTGAGCCTGCAGCAGGACGATCTCTGAAGGGAAAACCTTGCTGCTTTGAATGTTCACCTGAAAGGAAACAAATCACTCTGATTCACTCTTTAGGCTTGACCAAGCTTATTTTCAAAGCCAGTGCACCAAATTCTTACTTCCATTACTAATAATTCCTGTGTTCGAGCACCTGAACAGTATCATCTTTATGTTACTGAGCAACCAGCTGCTCAGATTCTCTGACTACTAGTCCCTAGAGTGTCTCAGGATGCAGTTAGCAAACACTATTTGCAGGCAGTTAGTGTTCTGCTGTAGATATCTCTGAAAAAAAATCCTAGCCTCTTCTGAAGTATTGGCTTTTATAGTTTAACTATTTCTGAAAATCTTACTCCTTTTTTTTCTTGGCTAAAGCAAGGTATCAAGGCCTAAAAATACCCCAGAGTAGGATGCCTCCTATTTTTTTTCTAAATTAGCTTTATATTGATGTTTAAATTGCTGTCTCGCTTTTCTTTGATTTTGAATATTAAAATGTAATGCATCTGTAGTTGGAGAAGTTTATCTTCCATGACTTATTTTAAAAAAAAATTTTAAAAGCTGAAGTTAGAATCAAGCTTAGTAAATGCATTGAGTAGAAATCTTTCCATTCCTGGAGTATTTCAATGGCCATTCAGCTCAAAACACAAGTTGTATTAAAGCACTAGGTGTAGATGTTTTCCTTAACCTTCGTTTTGTTTGTTCTAGATCCTTGCTGGATTTAGCTGCAGTAATCATGCTACAGGCTGCTGCATACAGAATCTTTGATTTGATACGCTTTGGCTGTTTTTGTGTTATTACATAATTTAATCATAGGATGGTTTGGGTTGGGAGGGTCCTGAAAGATCCTGTGGTTCCAACCCCCCTGCAGTGAGCAGGGAAACCTCCCACTAGTCAAGTTTGCTCAAAGCTCCATCCAGCCTGCCCTTGAAAAATAAAAGGAATCATTAATTTGAGAAGGAATAAATGGTAACAAAACTATCAAAAGAAGTTGTATTCCACAACTTCTTTATTCAGAACTTTAATTTTAGAGTTTACTACTCTCAATGCTTAAAACCAATGCAAGTGGTGCTGTCAGAATCTGTAACTAATTTTTAAGCTAATGAGATCTTGACTATTGACTTGAAAAATTTCAGGTTTGTTTGCATCCGTTAGATTTTGCGTGAAATAAAAAGGAATTTTTAAAAAGCTGTTGAATTAGGAGCTTGTGATGTGTTGTCTTATTGCCTTCCTTTGAGCCCTCAATGTGCAACTGAATTCATAATTCAATTTAGAAAGAAACCTGTCGGCACTGATGGTTTGTTTTGTAAGGTTGTCCCTACACATAAGGAAGTAGTGAAGTAATAAAGTTTCGATTGAAATAAATTGAAAAGCATAAATATTTGCAATGTCGAGGTGCAGCTGGACTGCCAAAAGGAAACATGGTTTCAATAAAGTCTGACTTTATTTGGAATATCTCTTTCTGGGTTTGGTTTTCTTTTCTTTTTTCTGTGTTCTATTTAATTTTATTCTGTTTCACTTTGATGCTGGGAAACAGGATAAAACCGAACAGAACAGACTTGAGAAAAATTACGCAGCTGAAACTGAGAAGGTGTTTTTATCTTCCAAACATGACCTGGTTTTAGTAAATCTGATCAAGATGCTTGGCTTACACCAGTGATTGGAGCACATGGTCTTCTGTGTGGTCTTGAACTAATGATCTAGTAGGAGCTGGATGTGTTCTTATTGAGGACTATGTTGCTACTACCACAAGAAGCAAATCCAGACATGGATTTTGCTGAAGAATTACTTCAAGCTGCTATGGATCTGCATGACACCTGTGTTAGATCATGGTGCTTGGTGGCTTGACCAAGTTTTGCAGACTTTGACTGCAACCTAAGAGCGCTTAGGACAAATGTAATATACTGCACCATGTGCAATCCTTTGAAAGGAGTATAATCTGGTCTGACTGGTGTATGTAACTGAGTAGAAGTGCACAGAGGAGGCGCTCTGGACAAAATGAGGGATTGTTGGGATTCTTAATCACTGTGAACATAATGAACAAACTTTACTACAAAAGAGGTGAAAGAATGGCCAGTGAGAGACCCGGTGAGAGAAACTGATAGCCTACAAGTAGCCTACTCCAGGCTGTGTGTATAATAGTAGCTATAAGCAGTAATAATAGTAGTAATAACAGTAAATCTTGAAAGTGTTTCAAGAAAGAAAGAAATTTTAATTTTAAAAATAGTCTGATCCTCTGTGAGCACTTCTTCAGTCTGCCCTTCTGCTTTGATGTAGGACTAGAGTTTGTTAATTGCTTTTTGCTGCCACATGAAGAATTGCACAGTCCTTCCACTCTAAGGCTCCTTTTTTTGTTCTCTTTCTAAGACTGATGTTAAAGCACATTGAGACAAGTCACTGAAGAAACAACAGGAGGATGTTGTTTTGCTGTGCTAAGCAGTTCAGTGGGAAAGCTTTCATGAAGAGCTGCACTTTATGAATATGTGACCTGTGCAATCCCACTCCTGCTCTCAGAGTTTTTTGAAACAGAAGATAACGTGTTCAATGTGTCTAAAACTACAACACTGGAGTGGTCTGTGGTTGGTGATGTCACGTCATAGCATGGTTGTTTGCCAGTTTATCTGCTGGATTTATCTTTGTCCAGGTGAGCACTCTGAATTGTTTCAAATCATGCAGGCCCTCTTAGAGAGCACATGCTTGCTGTCACCTTTGCTGTCACTGAGGTGAGGCACAGGACCTCTGTTCCCTATTATTTCACGCTGTGTCCCCGCCTTCCTCTCCCCACTTTTTTCATTCCCTTATTACCACCGTGCTTCATCCAATGCCTTTGTGTGTTAGTAATATTCCACTCTGTGACTAAAGGGATTTAAAAGCCATCTGTGCAGAGCAAGCAACTATGATGGAAAATTACCTGTTCTGTGCTCACCTATTTAAATTCCACAAATAAATAACAACAGTGATGTACCTTTTGATGTTGCTACCACTCTGTAAATCCCTACATTTCCTACTGGAGCTTTCTTCTGCAAGTTTGTGATGAGAAAATACAGAAAATATACACGAAAATTTTGCTGAACACTTCACAAATCAGGGCAATTTCCCCTGATAAATTGCCCAAAATGTCAGAAGATATTCTCTGACAGTGTTACAGATTACGCTTATCTGTTTTGATGGTAAGAACCAAGGGTGAGAGACGCACATAATTTGGAAATACAACTGAGGGCAAAGAGTACAGACTCTCTTCATCAGTTTCTGGTCTTCTGACAGCCTTTCATACTTCCTTATGTAAGGTGACTTTGTGACTGTGGGCCACCCTGCTCTGTTGCCATCTGAGCTGAGAGCAGAGAATATGGGAGCAGAGAGACCATTTTAAGGTAAAAAGCAAAGGAGCCAAAACCTCTTATTGTTTTACTGAGTTCTCTGTATTTATCATTTCCTCACAGTCAGTGGCGGAAGTCCACTTTCTGAACGTTGCTTGTACCCTTGGAAGCAGACCCTGTGAATGAGCTTCCCTGACTCCTTTGTGGCTGCCTGATTCACAGCTGTGAGAACGAGATGGGTGGCAGAAGTGACCAGCAAGTCCATGGAGGAGACCCACTCAAAGCTGGGAAGGTCACATTCTGTGCTGTGTTCAATCAGGCCTCACCTGCAGCAGGTGTCACTGCCAGGTAAGATGCCATTCAAGTGCTACTCCAGTGACTTTAGGGAGGTTGCCCTTGGTTTTAGCCTACATTTCCAGCATCCAGGAGCTCATTTACTCAGGCTTTGTTTCATGTGATTGGATTCAGTCTCATCACTGGATGAAACTTCATTGTCCATTTACTAGCATGTGTGTTTGATTTTGGAAGGATTTAGAGGAGGATAAACTAAACTTTCCCTGAGGTAGAGATTTTCCACTTCCTCAGGATTACTGAAGTCTAAACCCAAAATTTGTACAAGCTGTAATACCACCTCCCAGAACTATTCTGTGACCAAGAAAGATATCAAAAACTCCGGGGAGACACAGCAGTCACATTCAATTACAGAAAAACATAAATAAATTATTTGTTTTCATTGATGGTATAAAAAATTGAATTAAAAATAAAATGAAGGATGGACATTTGAAGAAATGAAAAGCTGATTTAACTTTGAGAGAATGGCTAACGCAAAATGCAGGTATGAGAATATAAAATACAATCTTCTTCTAAAGCCTTTCTAAGGTAAGTGATATTAAAATGGTGGAAAGATTTCGTCTGGCTAAAGCTGTATTTCCCACATACATGACAGCATAAACCAGAGTGCCACTGATGAATTCCTTCTCCCCCAGCTGGCTCACATGCCAGCATGAAATTTCACGCAGTCAGTGCCGTAAACCAGATCAGGAATTGGTCCAGATGAAACTCATCTGGCCAAATAAATTGGTTTCTTTATATCAGCTGAGTATGTAGTCTCATTCATCATGCAGCTACAGGAAACCTTGGAACAACCAAGGAGTAAAGGCACTGTGAAGGAATACACAGTCAACCAGCTTTTTTCAGTGTCTGGTCAAACTGTACTGACTGAAGGTGTCTGTGATGCTGGACTGTCAGGAGGGCCCCACTCTGTCAGGCCCTAGAAAAAAACTTTTGAGCTCCTAGCTAAGTTCAGTGGAATTTAATGGGGAGGTAGAGCTCTAATAGAGAATAGATTTCTTACAGGTTTTGGTGAAAATGGTACACAGCAGGAAGGCAAGAGAGTTTAACATTAAACATTGCCTCCTGCACTGCAAAACCACCAGAACCCATCTGCCAAAGTACCTCTGCTGCAAGCACAACTCTCTTGTCTCTTGCTTGTGCAGATGTCGTGAGGACATAAGGAAAAGGGGGTTATTATGGTAAGAGAGGGAAAGCTAAGGAGAACAGGCTTCACTGTTCAGAGGACTAGCAGTTTTTTCCCTTTGGAAAAAGTGCTTATATTTCAGAGCTTTTTTCCCACAGCATAGGAGACAGAGAGAGACCTTTCATTGGAAGGATCAAGATGCCTACAAGGTATCTATAGGGCATATTGGTTGCATCAGCCTAATTTTGAGATATTATTTCCATCCTCCTACTCCAGACAAAAAAGCCATTCTCCTGCCTGCTCAAGGAGTGAGCCCTTTCATGGCACCTCCCAAAGCTCAAGGGCTCGGAGCTGACTGCTCCAGCTGCCGCCCTTGCTGAGCACTCCCAGCCCTTCCCGAGTCAGCACAGGTGGGACCAGCACCTGCTGCACGGAGGACCAAGAAAAGGATACTGCTTGTATCTTACTTGAGGAGTTGTGGATACTCTGGCAAATTACCCTTTGGCCTGTGGGGATTGCAGTCCTGCCTCCAAGGCACAACTGAAAGTCAGAGGGGGCTGCAGGTAGGTCCAGCCCCAAGCCCTGTAGTCAGGGGTTTTACCCCTGGGCCTCGGGGGCTTGCACCCGCATGTCAAGCCGTAAGCATTAGCACAGGCTTGGAAGGCAAGCTGTGGAGCTGAGGTATTTCTGTGGGTCTGGTGGGGTGCACAGGATCAAGGGGACTGGGCTGGGGACAGCAAGGACGTGGAGTGTGTGTTTGTGTCTGCAGTTGACCTGTAGAATCCCACAGCTCTGGAGGAGATAGCAATGTGTGCTTCTCTAACGTGGTGGGTTTTGTCCTAAGGTGTACTTGAGTCATATCTTACCCCTTTATTATCAGATGATAGTTTAACTAGGTCAACCAAACTACAGGGTGAACAAGGCATTCCCAGTTTGGGCCCCTTCACCGATGCAAGTGGACTCTACTGCAAAGGCCTGAGCACTTGCAGCTGTCCATGAAACCACTGTGAAATTTGACTTGAAAGTATAAGTTTAGACCAGGTGATGCAAGACTCCTCATCTGCGTTTGTAGGGATGGAAGGATGGGCTTCCTCACAAGGGCACTGGGGAGGTAACTTCATCGATGTGTCTGATGTAAACTCATGGTGTGAGGATGGGTACAAAATGGAAACCTGAGGCAGCACATCGGAAAAGTGTGGAGTGAAAAAGGTGCGTGGCCATGCACTGAACATTTGGGATAAAGTAAACTAATGGAATAGAATTAATCAGGGTAGCCTATTCCATGTGCTATATAAATCAAATATACTTTGTGCTGGTAATTCTGTTCTACATCGTGTTATGTCCACATGTAGAAAGAATGAATAAATTAACAGTCACACACAACCTTAATTTTGGCTTGTGCTACTTTTGTAGGGATTAACTTTGACATATTTGTGGGTTTTCCACTGTCTGGGCATGCACACGTGAGCTGTGTGGTCAGAGGGCATCTCAAGAGTGGATGGCTGTCAGGCCCAAGGCTGGCTCGGAATTTTCAGCCATGGTACCCTCACAGTGCTTTTTCCTTGGAGTACATTGTACCAGACAATAGTTTTTGCCCCACGATAGGCACAGCTGACCAGTGCCAGGGCAGACAGTCTGTACCCAATACCTGTCCTTCTGGGTGATATAGATGGCACTCCTACAATTGTTTTGGAAAGCTTTGACAGTTTGAAACGCTGCCTGCTTTCTGAGCACAAAGCCAATGTCAGCAGCTCCAGAAACTGCTGTGGCCGCCAGAAAGCACGGTCTGCTGGCTCTCCGCCTCCACCACCCTCTCCTTTGGTTAGCTGAGGCATTCCTGCAGCCTCATGGGGAACAGGATATAGGAACAGGTCAAGGCAATACTTAGTGCTGCTGAAATTAAAGCTATTTTAAAGTGCTTTTGCAAATTAGATGTAGACATGTACAGCCAACAGCTGAGAGACGAAGGTGAGGGAAACATGCATGTGGAAACCCTTTAGCAAGTCCTCTATGAAACTTCCTGTATGTTACAAAGTCACACCCTAAAGCTTGCAAGTGGTGTGAAAAGTGATGACTGGTTTTGATGTCAAAGTTGAGCATCTGTGAGCTTAAGCAGTGCAAAGCTCTGAATGTGTCCTGGGCAGAGAACTGACCACAGCTGAACACCTCACCATCAGAGAGCTCTCCTGTTGCAAGGAGAGGAATTCCATATTAAAGCTGCTGATCATTTTTTTCCCCCGTAATTTATAAAACGTTGGATGTTTTACAATTGCTTAAGCTTATATTCAGATTTTTTTGATTAAGAGGGGATGTGGAGGTGCATGATAAATAAGGTACATAGCAGGTCATCATCTGAGAAGTCACCAGATTTGAATGTGCATGCACAGGTGGAGGGCATGAGCTTTAATTATAGGGTGGAGCTGTATCTGTATCTGAGATACCCTGTCTAAGGTAAAGCTTTTGTTACTTTTGTTTAGCTTCCTCTCTATCTTCCTCAGATATAAAGATAAGGAAACAATTGCGTGATGTATGAAGCAAAGCCTCAGACTGCAGAAATGGCTAAAAAGTGGGAGAATAACTTTATCCCATCTCATGTGTTGCCAACAGTTAACACTGACGTAGGTTTAAAATCCAGGAAGGAATGTAAAGTGATTGAACTGTGCCAAATACGAGAGGAGCAAAGTTCCCATCTTCAGCTCAAATAGCCAGAGATTAGGACAGAGGTCAGGATATAATTACTAGGAAGTATGGGAATAAGATTTTTGATCCTGGTATATGGTTGTGTGTAAGAAAGCAAGCAGACTTTGTAGTGCTGTAGGTGGGTGCCATCTATATAACCTAGAAGGACAGGTATTGGGTACAGACTGTCTGCCCTGGCACTGGTCACCTGTGCCTATCGTGGGGCAAAAGTGTTTTAGAATCACAGCATCATTTTCAGGTTGAAAAAGTCCCTTAAGGTCATTGAGTCCAACCATTAATCCAGCACTGCCGAGTCTACCTCTAAAGCACATCCTTGAGCACCACATCTACCTGTCTTTTAAATATTTCCAGGGATGGTTACTCAACCAGTTCCTTGGGCAGCCTGTTGCAATGCTTGACAACCCTTTTGGTGAAGAAATTTTTTCTCTTATCCAACCTAAACCTCCCTAGAACAGAGCTGTAGGCTTTTGGCAGTTGTCCCACACACTAACGTGCTGAAAAAATGACTGGTGTGTTGAACATGACTCAGTAACCCAGTAGTAGCCCATATGGAGTGGGACAGATCCAGTGCCCTCCTATTATCCTTGAGGGACACGCAGAGGCCTAAAGGAGTTTCTGGAATGTTGCACATCCAGGACACTTGGCACCTAGAAGACCTGAATTACAGTGGTCTGGTTGAAAGAGCATGTGTTTGCTAACTGAGATCAGTTTGCTATCTGGCAGCGCAGAGTAGCATCTGCTCATTGATTAGGAATGAAGCTCAGTGCAACAAGGAATTGGGAAATACTGAATTGACTGAATGCGCATCATCAACTTCAGTCTAAGGGAACTTGGTCATGGGCCAAAGTGCCTGGGGTTTGCTTTCAGTTCAGTGTTTCATATGTTGTCATCTATATATATTCTCTATATCAGAGCTCTAGAAAATTGCTTTCCTTGTCTTTTCATATTCTCTATATGTTTTTGCTCAGGTAACTTCAAAAATATAGCTCATTTCAGTGTAGACGTTCCTATGTCAATATTTTGTTCTTTGTAAGCTGTATAACTAGATGAGATGCCAATACATAACCCAGAAAAGAATTCTCACTTTAAATGGAAATGCAAAAATAATGGAATTTTGCCATTCTGCAGATAGTTGTTTTTCTTTGGATTTAGGCTGATTGAAACCCTCTCTTTTTTCAAGTGCTGGCTTACAGCAAGGGACAAGGAGTGAGTCTGAAACCTGCAGCACTGATACTCCTTGACGTGGAGTTGCTGCCTGTGTACAAATAAGGATGGGAATAAGGATGGGGTGGTTAAGGGCCTAAGAGCTTATCGACTCTGCAGTCAGGGATTTAAAGATTGCAGCTGGCATAAAAGCAGAGGCACAAAGCTTTTATCCCAATAGCTCAAATGACAAAGGCAAAGTAACTGCAGCAGTGCTGGCCCTGAATGGTTAGGCAGATATACCTCTGAGTTGCAGTGGTCTTGGTATCAGTCAGATGAAAAGCCACCTCGTGTGCATCCGTACAGCCGTATTTGCATCTGTAAAATTGCTCTGTCAGCGTAAGGGAGAGCAGGGATATGCCCAGGCAGTGCTGAGGGGCTGCCACCTCCTGCAGCCTAGAGAACAGCTGGTGACATTGCACGAGCGTGGGGCTCGTGTTTGAGTGGTGAGGGGGCTGGGGAGCACAGCCCTGGCTCCTACCTCCAGACAAGTATCTTTCAAAGAAGGTAAAGAAACAGCCTCTGAGCCCTGCAGCAAGCTCAGTGTGGTGTAAATTCTTGAAGTAATTCGAGTAAAGAGGAATTCAAAGTGAAGTTAAAGGTCACGAACTTCACTTTCAGTACTACAGTAAAATAGAATTGATAAGAGGCATAAATAACAAATATGTATGTCTTGATGAATATAATGGCATTTTGAAATGGACAAAGGATTCCCCTGAATAATATTTAAACTTTCATGTTGCAAATTGCTTGAATGAATAAAAATGACATTTTTAGAAGGTCAAAAATTTGTTCAGAAAGGTATCTAATCTTTAAAGTTCAGTAAAAAAAGTCTTACAGTCATCATTTTGCTCATGCTGCCTGGGATTCACTTCCAGCTGAGGAAACTGTACTGTGGTGGAACTGACCCTCTTGCTCTGTGGATTAAAGTACATCATTCTGGACAGTAGTCCTTTTGGTACTATTTTCTTTAACAGAGAAATGTGTGAGCTACTTGGTGAGCTCAAAAAACCTCTAGGAAAGTCCATCATTGTCCCAAGGAAAGGTGTAGGGGAAATTCTGAGCATTCTGTGCAAATCTGTCTATGTGGCAAAGCAAAAATAGCTACTGTAGCTGGCAGAGGAGGCTGAAAGGATTTTCTGTAGATGTGTTGTTGGCACCATTTTTCTTCAGTCCTGCATGGAGCCTCTTAATGAGATGCCTGAGGTGTTCCTGCTCTTGCTTCTGTGCTTCTGGTCTCAGATTAGGGTTTCCCTCACTTTCTGGGAGGTGTTTTGTCATGGGAATGCTGTGGCTGGGAGCTGGCAGGGCACAGGAGAAGCAGGGGCTCCCCCAGCACAGACAACTCAGTGTCCAGTACCTGGAACAGATGGACTGATCTTGCATTTTGGTGCTCAGCCTGTCTCCATTCAAATACACACCTAAACATGGTGTTGGTGTTACAGACAACTCATTTAATTGCGTGCCACCATGTCAAAGGAGTTTCCCTGCATACCTACTCTTAAACCTTGTCCACCTGGAGCAAATATCCCAGGGAATGCAGGGTGATGGGGCTTGAGAGATGACAGCATGATCTTTTGTAAAAAGGGTAATTGGTGGGATAAAGCTGTATTTTTAAGTATTCCTCTGAATTAGAGCTCTACTGGTGCTACCTTGTACAGAAGGGCAGTGTCTGGCTCACTTTATAAAATGCAGACAGCAAGAAGAAATGCTGTCCTCTTGGGAATGTGTTCATGATCCTTCCTTCTCTCCCCCCTTGTCTGGCAGATGAGGAGAGCAGGTGAGCAGGGGATAAACCATGTCTCCATCATTTGTACTGAGTTAAACAAGGGTTGTAGGAGTTTTAGTTGCAAAACTCAAACTCAGGGTTTCCCATCTGAGAGGGGAATGGCTGAGAGATTGTGGCACAGACCCAAATCTTCTGGGGTCCAACCTTCCCAAGGCAAATTCTCTGTCTTTCTTGGCCTGTCTTATTAGTATTTTACATGATAACAGACTATACCTCACCTGGAAATGGCATGTGTTGCAGTGACCCTTTACTTGGTGTTTTCTTTCTATCAATTTTGTGCAATTACAAGGCACAGTTACAGTAGGGCTGAGTAATTATGTTGCTGCTTTACATACCTTTTAAGTAATTATAGTTACAGAGACAATAGCAGCCTCCTTCTCTCTAAAGCTGTCTCCTGGTAAGCCTGTTTTATCACTATTGCATTTTTGGTAATATGTTTGGTCTCCCTAGACTAATGCTGACTTTAAAAAAAGAAGGATATTTCTGTGCTATCACCAAAGGGTAGCTGGCATCATATGCACACTAGTTCTTGGAGGGTCCCAGGGGTGCAGGGGTGGATGACACAAGCTACAGCGATATGTGTGGTTAGCACTAGGTCAAGGAACAGAACGAATAGGAAGGCTTGGCCTGATCTCATCAGCAAATTAGGTTAAATAGACTTTGCAGCCTGATGGAAGTGCTTGTTGTCACAGCATCAGTGAACCCTCAGTCGTGAGCTGATTGGAAAATTGCAGTTTTCCTTCTGGTAACTTAAATGCCTTTCTTCCCTTTCTCCTGCTATTGTTTCACTCTGGTATTACAGAGCTTGCTCGTTGTGGCTGGCATTTCCAAATAAAACAAAGTCATGTTCAGCAGCAAAAGAAATATTGTTTGGAAATTTGCTGCGGGAAATGTTGTGGGAATTGATAAATGTGTAACTAACTGAAACTTTGAGTTTGACCATCTGTCCTTATCTGTTTCAGGCAAGCTGACTTGAGTACACCTTTGGATGGATGCTGATAATATCTTGGGAAGGCAACATCATTTTATCCTTTTCCCCTCTCTGTACTGACTGAGGAAGAAGTCATCTCAAGGTCACTCTATAACTTGGTAAGTCTGACTCTTTTCTTGCAATGGTGATGACCTGCTGTTGTTGGACGACTGAAAGGTATATAATGACAAGCACAGAAATAGCTGAATTATGGGGCACTAAGGTTTCACAGGTCTTTGGGCCAAACCTCTCCATCCTCAGTGGGGGTTTGCCAGCAGTGAATTCCTTCTTCAGGATTTGTGGTGGGAAGTTCTTCTTAGGTCAATGCAATACACCCTCCGAAAGGTGTCTCATGCGCTGGTCCAGTCATACATGCACACTGTGCAAAGTGAGAGGCTCACTTTGGGGAAGTGTAAAGTGGCACTGGGGCCTGACTCTGTCTTTCAGTGTTAAAGAAATTATGTCACTAGGCTTTCGTCTCCATTAGATAGATTTCTTGGCACAGGTCAATCACAGTATCTGGTAGCTTGAGCCAGATGTCTCAAAAGAGGGACCACATTCAAAGAAATCCCTAGGCAATTACACCCCTACAATTAAAACTCCCCATTTTCCACATGACAGTATGGACAAACAGCCAAATTATGGTCTTGAGTCTTCTCACTCTATGTTGATTTACTGTTCTGTTACCAAATGGTTGCAATGTTGTTGTCTTCATACTCCCTTAGATTGGCTTTGATGGGGGTTTCCGTTGATCCTGCAGTCAACGTTGTAATGTGTCTGTTACAGTTCATATACCCTGGCCTGGGGGCTCTCTACTCCAGCTGTTAATGTTTAAGCAATATTTAAGCTGCTCGTTTTGTCCATTCTAAGTATTATTAATGTTCAGACTGTTAGCTCCAAATTTCACTTTAATCCATCTTCCACTTACATAACATAGCCATAGAGCTCAGATAAATTTCAACTTGCAGTCTAACAAACCTAGCTACTTATGTCTGCTTTCAAATAATATGAAATTATCAACATGCAGGTTAGCCAGAGACAGGTCTTAGCTGGAGCTCCCATATCTTGGTTCATTTTGTGTGTGTACAGGGTTGAGACCTTGTCAGGACACCCCCTGTGTGGGATGGAGGCAGGAATTTCTGTAGTGTGAAGAGTTTGCTACTGGTGCCTCCAGTTTTGTGTCAGTTAAAGGTGTCTCATCAGGCTTGACAATGTGCAGACAATTTTGCACATGGATATGTGCACCCTTGCAGTGATCCTGGTGCAGACTTGTCCTGTCAGGGCTGCTGCAGTTTGACCTCCCAGTGGTCCCCACCACCTCCCTGCATGCTGGTTGTTCACAGAAATAATCTGGCCAGAAACAACCCTAACAAGAACAAATAGTTTTCTTTTTGACAGCCTGATGGATGTGACACCTTAGATTCAGGTTGTATCCAGCAACTATGAGAAAATCCATCGGCTTCAAACCCCATGGAGAGTTGCAACCCAAAGGCCTAACAAGCGGTCAGCCTAAATGCTGTTACAGTAGGCCCACCCCTTCTTTCTCAGCACCCTGGCCTGCAAGTGCGTGGAGGTGTAGGTGGAATTGGCTGCCCTGCTGCTATCTTCTGTGGAAAAAATGAAGATGAAGAAACCAAAGAAACACGAGGAAATGGGATTTATTCTAGCACAATCAAGAGTTCAGCTCATGCTTTCAGATGTCTTTGGTTTGCAGAGATTATGGCGCAAATAATTTTTAAGGGAATAAAATGCCAAGAGTTTGTTGTGATGGAGGGTGAAAAAGAAATTAGATGAACTTTATCATTCAGAGTTTAGGTGACATTTGAGAAACACTAAATTAACCTTCAAAATGTCTCCAAATGTCTTGTTTAGGAAAAAAAAAGGACGTTCAGTCTGGTTAACACTGACAATGAATGAGTGCATGTAAACAAATTCCCTAAAGCATTCATGAATGCATTTCCTAAGCCTCCAGTATTTCATCAGGTAATGAATTATTTTCACATCTGTCTTACAGAACAAAAAATACAGTCATCTGTGCTTGAAGGTGAAGAGGGAGCAATGTATTTAAACTAAACCTGCATGCAGTTGAACACAGAGAGGTTATTAAAAAAACCCTGAATGTTCACAATATTGTCCCCCTGTTCCAATTAGAAAAAATGAAAACAGGCTGAATTCTGTATTTCTGTTGATACTACAACTTTGCATTAGTTTGTGTGATTCCAATTTCAGACCTTAAAAAACTGAGATGAAAATTGAATGAAATATTGGTATAGGTTAACTCTTGTGATGTTAACCCTTACCAGCCTGCCTTGTGCTTGTATGCCCTGTGCTTGCACTCCCACACATGAGATGCTGACACATATATATGTTCTTCCAAGACAAACTTGTCTTTTGAGGATAATTCTAGCATGCTGAGCCCCAGTATTGTTGGTGGAGCCATGGAGGGATTAGATTTTTCCTTGCTGGTCTAGGTGCCAAGATTCTCTCAAGGGGAAGCCTGGCCCATTCCTGTTTGGCTGCGGGTATCCTGGCACTTAGACAAGGCCAGGCACTTAGACAAGGCCAGTTGTCAAGTTTTTCTGAGGCAGAACATCTCAATATTCACAGTGGACCATGCTCCCCATGGGAATCAGCTGAATACACTGCTTTCTGAAAGGATTAATGCCCACTAATCCTCCATTCTGGAGAAAAAGACTCAGGTGTTTGCCAAGCACCAACAAGTCAGTTTAGTCCTTTCCTCCCTCCCTGCACTTCTTTTTTTAAAATAAATCCTTCTCAAAATTACAAAAGCAGATCCAAGCAGTCACAGTGACTCAGTTGTAAGCTATAAGCAGTCCACATTGCAGATTAAAACTGCAATTGGTAATATCATTGTGCTGCACTGTGAAAATGAAAAATCGCTCTTTTCCTACATGCAAAGTACCACATGCAAAGATTTACATCAAGGCAGAACAGTTGCTAGAAGAGAAAAGCAGAAATTGACATTCTCAAAGGGGTTAGAAACCATCTCCCCCAATGCCCTGTTTTACCAAAGCTGTGATCTTGGCTGGGTTTATCTGAAAAGGAAAAAGGAGACAGACTCAAAAGCAATATATGACAGGGCATTCATTCACAGATGAATGTTGCGGGGAGTGGTATTTCACCACTTTTCTGTGATATTTTTTACCTCCAAAGATAGCAATCATGGTATTTTTAATCTGAAATCCAGACAGAGCTACAGTAACTGCAGGTGCTGCTCATTTCAGTCAAGCACTGAAAAGTTTACAAAGATTTAAACAGATTAAGTGTTAGCAAGGAGTGATGAATTCCAAATACTGATATGTTAATTACAATAATGTAATGTGATTGCTTACAAGTGTAATTGCCTTTCTTATTGAATCCAGTTCTCTCTTTTCTTTGGTCATGGGACAAAAGAGATAGGAGTGTCCAGTCTATTCTTTATCTCTGTTTTTTATTTCTTATCCCTGTTCTCATAAGGTAACAGTCCTAACAATACACAAATAATATCATGATGTCCAGATTCTTACTTTCTCCCAGATAAACTAAACATTGGTCACATGTTCCTTTTGAATTCCAAGGCAGAATTTCCATTGATGACAGTAGGACGAGGAGATTTCCGTCACAGTCCTGCAAGTTTCTTCCTGATACCCATCTGTGGTCTTTTTCATCCCTGCTGTTAATGTGCTCTGCTTTCTCCCTGTCCTGCTGGGATGAGGTTGGGAGTTTGCTTTACCCAGACTTAACCCATCCACTGGTTGCACTGTGCCACCTCAACATGTCCTAGAATATACTAGGGCATTTGACTCCTTTTGGTTCGACATAAACAATCAATGTTTTGGGTTTGTTTCTATCCAAAACCAAGGATGCAAAAATCAGGTTGGAAGCTGGACAGCCATCTTACCTTTGTTTCTTACATTACCCATTATGGCTAACTATTGCTAAAAGGGATGATGCAAAGCCATGCAGGATATAACTCTGCTTTTCAAATACTTTAAACTGAAGGCTTGCTGAACTGTGCTTATAAAAGCGAAACTCCTCAACCTTGATAAGAAGACATTAAAGATGAAGAATCCAGTATTTCTTCCTCATGGTAATTCCCTCTACTAGTTAAAAACACCCAAGTTCTGCAAAAGCTTTTGAAAAAGGTGTGATTTCTACATCTGTCCTTCCTATTGTGTGTGAAAGGGTATTGAATAACCCCTTGTTTCTTTTCCCTGATCATCTTTGATCCCCTGATAACACTGGGAGCTCATGCTTTGTTGTTCATTATTAGTATCTCTAGTCCCTTTCTAGTCTTTTTGGGCTTTGCAGCCACAGCACCACTTTCTCTAGATAGAGGGGACATTTTTTATCCCTTGAGACATAGTTTGGTGCTTGATTGTACTCATACACCTTTTGTATAGGACTAATTTACTGCATGTCCTTGTCCTGCTTTTGTGAACTCAGCCCTCGTCTGTGTTTATCAGTTTGACATCTGCATAGCTTAGCAGAAATGATTTTCTTTAAATTTCCAAATCGGTGATAAGAATACTGAATCAGATCAATACGATATTTCTCCACATTCTTTTTGATCTGCATACAGGGTTCAGATTGTGTCACGCTTGATAGTAAAGCAATTGTAAGAGCCCCTGGGGAAAGGACCTTCAGTGCCTTCTTTGCCTGCACTGTTCTGGCAGAGGGCACCTGCTGCCAGCCCTGCCTGTCCCCCACTAATCCGCACATTCCCTTCTGTCCCTCATCTGCACTGCAAGTGGAGCTGGTGGATAAGGTGGAAAGGCGATCCCTACCGTCAGTGGGATATTGTGTGCTCTGGATTCCGACACACTGCAACATGGTGTCAGGGGAATTTCTGAGACCCTGTAAGGGATTTACAATGGGGTGACAGAAGGAAGTCCTAAATGTGGGGGTTTGGTATGCCAAAGTGTCATGCTGTTTGTACCTGTGGGTTGTAGTAAACAAACTTTCCTGAGAATCATTCCCAACTTGAAGTGTCTTTTTTTTTTCCCCTCTCCTTTTCAGCAATGCTTTAAAGAACTTAAAAGCAGCTTTAAAGCAGAAGTGCCACTTCTGTCTCTGCTTGCAGGTATGCCACCTGAAATAGTATGAACCATAAATCACTTTAATAGATAACAGCAGAAGCTTCACAAATCCTTGTGATTCAAACTTCAGAGGCAGCTAATGTAGCAATTCAGAAGAGGAAAACTGGGAAACTGCAGTCGTATTTTGTGCTGGTGGCTGAAAAGATCATAAAATGAATTCAGCTAATCATATAAAGATTGTCAGTCAATAGAGCAGTGGTTCTATGTTTAAAGGGTTTAATGACTCCACTGGTGAATGTCCTGTAGCTTGATAATCATTTGTCTTTGAGTTAATTATCTGAGTCATATTAGCTTTGTGAAGCAGAAATGGAGTGGTGGGCGGCTTTTATTACACTGTAGAAATATTAAAATCAGATTGCTATATTGTTAATCTTAAAAGAGAATGTCTTGGCAAAGACAAGCTCTTAGGGCACTTCTACCCTGAAGCTCACCTTTTCCTTGAACAAACAGCAAAGCAATCAGGCATGCTGAGTCTTTTATCCAAAAGCCTTTACTTGACTAAAAAGACAGATGTCAGAGTTGGCGTGACAGTCTCCTAGACAGAAGGGTGGTATACATGCAGAGGCAGTGTCTAAGGATGCAGCTGGGTGCAGCAGCATGCAGAGGTATCCAAACTGGCTCTGAATATGAATTAGAATGATCAGAGTACTGTGGCCCCTGACTTTTTGCCTATAACCTCACACATGCACGACTGCCATACAGAGTGTTACTTAAATGTTGGGCTTGGACATAGCTTTTGACAATGCATAAATATTTCCTGGGCTTTTTACAGTCTGATCCTTTCTCTCTGCAGACTGTTGTTCAGTCTGCAGGCTCTCATGGATGTTACAAATTACCCCACAGAAACCAGAGTTTCCTCAGGGTGCAAAGAGAAGATAATTTATTCCCTAAACTCCTCATGAAGAGAGTGAAACTTATGAAATATTCCAGGGCCACTTTTGAAAGCCTATCTATGACTTTTCATCACGGTCTGAGGGCACGGTAGAAAACTGTATTGAGTTTAAAACTTTTTGTCTATTGGGACCTTTAAAACATGGATTTTATGCTGCCTAATCCCAGTTTGTGGTGGGAAGGAAAGAAATTCCTCAGAATTCTGATCTTGAGTAGGAAGAGGATTGCATTATCCCTTAGATAGCTTTTAGTTCCTATAGGGGTGACTCTGAGCATACTTGGTGATCTAGAAATCGTGTTATACCACTCCCAAACCCATAAAAATGTCAAGAATATCTGAGGTTCTTGCAATGATCTTGGAGAGGTTTGTGTCACATAGTGTCATCAAATAAAAGCTGTTTAAAGATTGTTGGTATTCTATGATATTCCTGTCTCTCCTTTCTGTAGTGTAGTTTGAATCCACTGAATTTCAGCAGGGTATCTGGGCATTCTTTCAAGAAATAGGAATGACCTGTGAAATAGGAAGCAAGCATTATTTGTTTTACTACTGTCACCATTTCTGTGGTGCCTCCCATCCCATTTCTTAGGTGTTTTGCTAGATAATTCTATGTCAGTGTGCACTATTTTCTCTTAGCATTTTGCTTGGCCAACCTGAAAAAAAGTCTCTGCAACCTGTTTTTTAAATGTCAGTTTGTTTTGAGGTGGCAGTTAAATCAGTTCAGTTCTGCCCGAAATAGTAAATGTAAACAGGTCTTGTGCTCTTCCTGAACAGAGCCTGATCAACTCCTACTGAAATCAACAAAAAGAATCTTCCTGACTTGTGATAGGTCTGGGTTAATCTACCGGAAATATTTATTCATCACCCAACAGGCCTCCTCCAACAATGCAAACTGAAGTTCATGCTGTTTTATCTAAGAAAAGAAATTAAATTGATTAGATACTTTCAAAATATAGCAGCTTAATTGCCTTCAGGCTTTTGCAAAGTCTCCAGCTGGGTAGACTACTAATCTTTTGCAATTATTCTCATAATTATAAAATGGCAATTATGCCTGTTTTCTGATGATTGATCATGGTTCAGAGTGGCTCACACTTGCATTCCTCGATACACATATATAGGTCTGATCTAATAAACACACTATATCTTCAACGAAAGGTGATAAAAACCTGCTGAGATCCATAAACAGAGAGCCGGGCTCCAAGTATTAAACAGCACCAAATGTGTAATGCTGGGTTCCCAACAGACCCTTTCTGATATCTTACTGAGTCCCTGTGTGAGCCATATCAACAGCTTGCCTCCATACATTGTTAATTAGGTATCTCACCCACGTCTTTGGGATTTGAAATGCGAGTTTACTGCAGTCATGCAGTGTGGTGTGTTGCAATGATTCTTCCGAGCCAAGTAATGCTCTTTTAGAAAACTGAGGCAGAGCCATGTTACCCCTCCTGAATCAGGTTAGACTAATTTGCATGAAATGTCTCTCTTTTTTCCCCTTGTCTTAAGAATGCAGACATTTTTCCAAACTCAATAAGAAACCCATGAACAAAACCACATGAAAATCTTGGTGTGGGAGGCAAGATAGGGTGAAAAGGAGGAGCTGTAGAGGGGTGTGAAAGCAGAGGCAGCTTGTCCTGGTTTTGGCTGGGATAAAGTTCATTTTCTCTTAGTAGGTGGTAGAGTGATGTGGTTTGGGTTTGGTATGAGGATACTGCTGACAGCCTGCTGATGTTTTGGTTATTGCTGAGCAGTGCTTACCCTAAGTCAAGGACTCCAGTGTCTCATGCTCGACTGGTGAGCAGGTGCACAAGAAACTGGGAGGGAGCATGGCCAGGACAGCTGACCCGAAGTGGCCAAAGGGATATTCCATACCATAGAATGTCATGCCCAGTATATAAACTGGGGGAGTTTTCTGGATGGGATTACTGGTTCTGGGGATGGGTTTGACATTGGTCAGCAGATGGTGATCAACTCTGTTGTACGTCACTTGTTTTCCTTGGGTGTTCTCTCTTTCTCTCTCTCTTTTTTTCAATTTACTATTATTATTTTACTTTGTTTCCATTATTAAGCTGTTCTTATCTCAGCCTACAGGTTTTACTTTTGACTCTCCTCCCCGTTCCACTGGGGCAGGGTGGTGGGGGAGTGAGCGAGCGGCTGTGTAGTGTTTAGTTGCCAGCTGGCTTTAAATCATGACACAGCTCCAGGGTGTTCCTCTGTGAGGGTCTTGCCTCTTGAACGGGGAGTCATGAGATGAGTATGAGGGATTCAACACCACAGGGTGGATGCTGGACATCATGTGGGAGTAGAAGCCAGGAAGTGACTCCTTACTTCTAGTCCCGGGACTTTTGGATCTGGGAAGATACATCAAGACCTCTCTTAAGCATGGTCCTTAACCCTGTGGCTATGGTGGTGCTGAGGTGCCTCCCTCTTCCGTTTGATCCAGAAAATGTTCTCTGCATGCAAAAAACTCCAAATTCAAAATGGTCTCAGAAATAATAATTTGGTGCAGGAGTTTGATTGACAGTAACTAATTTCAGACGACCCTACACCTTGTCCTGCATTATCAGCCCAATTCTGGGGGGATGTTCTGGGAATTGCCAAGTGTTTATTGACATTTGACTTTCCTCTATGAATTATGTGACACCCAGGACATCTTATAAGCACCACAATGCTGAGTCACCTTTAATTTTTTATTTTGGTGCCATATTAAAACTGGTTTCTTCAACCTACATTACATATACACAAATCAGTAATTCCCCTGTCTAGGTTTTAAAAAACTCTCTTGGAGTAATCCTCCTCTCCCAAATGAGAAGATTAAGCCATGGGGTCCAAAAGGGACTTGGTGATATTTTGCTACTTGATCACTTTAAAGTCTCTTTTCACTCCCTAGTAGCTACATTTTAGCTTTTAGCATGATCAAGGGAGTCTGACTTCTCTTTAATTTTCTGTGTAAAGCATTTAAGGTACCCAAATCCTTTAAGCCAAGGACGCTTTACCAATTTACAGCTACAAGAATTTTTCCCTTTGGCATTAGTCTTTCCTGCCCAGGAGGCTGAGTTCTGCAGTCACTCCATGCATAATTTATGCAATTACAGGCTTTTAGTAACTTCTTTGTAAAACCATGAGCACTTGTGAAGGTAGTGGAGTGGGAACCCAGGCAGCTGTGCGTGGACCCAGGTTGTCTGCAAGCCACCAGCGTAGCTGTAGGCTGCTGCTCCAACGTCAGATTGTCCTGTGAGACCAAAGTCAGTGTCTTGGGCAAAGAGGAGAGATGACCATATTTCAAAGAGCACTGCTTGTATTACTCTGCTATCATCAGTATTGATCTCAACCTGAAAGCCTGAACACAAGCCAAAAGGCCAGCTGCTGCCTTGCATTTTCCTGAAACCTGTGATGTGAGTTGGCAGGGCAGAAGTGGAGAGAGCATGTTTATGCCTGAAAGTTCCTTGGTTTTTCGAACTCTCAGCTTGAGTTAAGTAGATGTTATCTCACCAAATAGAAGTCTCCTCTGATACTTTTCATGTTAGATAGCCTCGCTGCACCATTGCAAAGCCAGACATGAACAAGTTCCTGGGCCCCTTGAAAAACTTGTACAGAAAGTCTTGCCTTGCCTTGCCTTGCCTTGGATTTAGATCTCAGTAAACAGCCATAGCACAAACTAGAAGGGCTCTCTTATAACCCAAAATCTTGTTCCTGACCCATGCGCTAAGGTATGGGTAGGCTGATCATTTTATTAGCTGAATTTATTCAAATTTGTTCATAGTGAGATTATTTCAGGGGGCAGGGTTTGTTGCAGATTCACTATGTTTTTAAGTATTTTTTTTCCTTTTCATCCTTTTCCCACTGACATTATTGTCTTAACAGGCAGCAGAAATACCCCTTTACAGCTTCCCATTTTACCAGCCCCAAGAAGCTGAAATCTCGGGTTGTTCTTCTTCGCATTCCCTCTTTCTCTATTTTTACAGAGTGGTCTCAACAGAGCACACCAGTGACACTAGCACAGTCTTAGCTCTTCTGACAAACACTTCACCAGATGCCTGTTGGGATCATATTAGCCCCCTGACCCTGCTGGCTGTGGTGGTGTCAGTAACCAGGCACCGTCTGGCTGGTGAACATGCTCAAGGCTTTCTTCTCTTCAGACATTTCTGACTGGTAAGCTCCCAATTTGTAACAGATTTTCTCATAATCAATGTAATTGATTATCAGCACGCAGTGTGGTACTTTTCATCACATTTCTGCTATTTGGGTCCTGAAGATCATCCAGTTCTTTCTACTTGATGCCTCAGACTCTGCTCATGTTTACTGAGTTTATTGAAGCTGCTGAATTTTAGCCCATTTTCATTTCCCTTGCTTGAGACTAAATTAACAACTAAGCTTCTAATTATGTACCACTGCAACCAACTCAGTCTAAGGAATCAGCAATGTCTCTTTGTAAATTCATGCATATGTTTGTATGCCTAACCCTCTACCCCCATACTTTATGCATACTCAGAATAAGATGCCATCAAACATGACAAAAGATTATCTAATGAGCCATTCAGCTACAATCCTTATCTAAATTAAACACTGTGTAAAATAAATTAGTTTGCTAAAGAAAATGAAGCGTATTTTACCTTTCAGTAAAAATTGCATTTACTCCACAAATTAATCACATTTCTCAAGGTTGATGAATAAACTAAAGTCTCTGCTCCTGCAAGCACCAGGCTCTGTGTTGGAAGGTACAGATAGCTTCTACACTAGTTTATTTTTATCTGTGGAATTATTCCTCTCTTGACAAAAGGCACTTATGCCCACAGCATATATGTTTTGTGGGGTTTTTTTTAGTTTGCTTTCTGCAATTTCTTTCTATTGTTGTTGTTTTTCTGTTTCCATCAAGTATTTCTGAGGAGTGCATGCAGTTCTTGTGAGGGGTAAGCTGAAGTGGCAGGTAGTGTGATGCCTTCTGGGTTCTTGTCTGAAACATATCTGCACAAACAGTGAATTAGGACTTTCTGAAGGGACGCTGAACTTGAGGCATCTTATCAGCAAGTATATTCCTTGTAAAGAGAGCCAAGAGACTATTCTCAGCTATCTTGGCTGTTACCCCAAAGTGATCATATACTGAGAAATTCTTTGCCAATATTGTGGGGGTTTTAGTTGAGTTATTTTTCCTGTTCTTGTCATAGGGGCCTGTGATTTGAGAGAGGGTTTTCCTTAGTTCCTGCACCTTGTAGTGCCAAGAAAAGATGAAATCTGAATAGACATAAAGATTTCTGGTATGCAAATGCCAGGACTTGAACTAAAATAAGTGCTAGACTTGTTTTTACTTCTGATTATGTGTCCTTAGAGACTGCTATTAGTAGGGGTCTGGAGCTTGCAAGAGCTTATACTCTAAAAGCATATTGTGTAAGTCCACTTCTGTAATGACATGTACCTGATTCCCACTAAAATAATTCATATTTGAAGGTCTAGGTAACTTGTAGAGTATGGACCTTCATTCATTCATGCTTTACAAGAATTGGAGATGTGTAAGAATATGTTTTTTTTAATTCTGTGGAAGTCAAATCATCCTGTATAATCTCAAAAAATGTAATTACTTTTCCATGAAAGATATCTTTCAAAAAGAGCATCAAACCTACAAACAACAAAGTAGTACCTACTCTTTTTTTTTGGCCTGAAAATGTCTGCACTTCTAAGCACTGGGATGGCAGTGTGCAGGAGGGTGCAACATGGTTCTAGGTAGACTTTTACTTTGCTGTTCTTCGATGCTTGCAATGTCGAATGTTGAATTTTGCTGTCTTGCAATAGTTTTTTTCAAAGTAAAAACAAAAAGAGGAGACAGACATTTCAAAGGCAAATCCAAGTTGAAAGATAAAATATTGCTTTACACTTTTAGCAAAAGATGGAAATCTACTCTAAGAGAATTGAACTTTAAATTATATAAAAAATACCCAAAAGCAATTTAAATAGATTTCTCATTCAGATTTTATTAGAAACTTGCACAGAAAGCATATATTTTCTATTTTCTTGGATTAGCATTAGTTTGAAAAGTATTCTAGTTCTATGCTGTTTGATGTGACTCCTCTGAGGGATGAGCATCTGATTTTTCACGCTTCTTGGGAATCTACAATCATCTAGGACTTTATTATCATACAAAACTTATGTCCTAGCAGTCATGCATATAAATATTTCTGGTAGCTGTGGGAATGTCAGAAGGATCCCACAGGTGCATCTTGAAATGCTAAAGCTGTTGAAAACCAGAGCCCTTCCTGGGCTGTCACGGACAAACCAGCCGGGTGCCCTCTGCTTGCTGTGTTCAGACCCCCTCTCTGGGCAAGTGGACCCTGACACCAACTTTTGCTGCCCCTCCGCACAAGTGTGGGGTCTGTTGGAACAACTCTGGCAACACTCAGCAACTAAACAGTCAACAGATGTAGAGTGGGTTGCAGACATGGAATGAGAAACCTACTGGAGTCAGATGAAATTCCCTTAATCTCTGTTCCCAGAGACAAAGAAGGACCATGCAAGTGTTTTCCAGACTAATGGAAAAACTCAGCTTTACAATAGAAGATGTGGAGAATACAAAAGTCAGTAAAATGCCATCTCCTGCACAGTAAGAAAGCAGCCTAGAAAATAAGATGAATTATTTATTTCTGTATTTAAGCACTTGCAAGGGATGCAGACAAAAGCAATGTGAGGCCATTTAAACTAAATGATTCTTGTATGAGGAAAGGCATCGCAATCATGTCCAGAGGAAAAATAATAAGAACAACTTGTAAATGGTACATAATAAAACAGTGAATGAAACAAGAAGCTGTTTCTTTGAAAATAAATGGGTAATGACTTAGCTGAAGTCCAGAGTCCTACATTAACTCATGCATATGCTTAATTTAGGTGGGATAATTCATGTGGAGACCTCAGTGGATATTATGTAAATTTTAGTGGGATTGAGTTGTATTAAATTTGAAAATCAAAGTACTGCTCAGAAATGTTATCTGATTTCCAGGTATTAAGTCTGCAAGCTCCATTAATTGTTCAAAAATAGGTAGCCAGTGTATATGTATCAGATGAATATGTTAAAATCCACAATATACATCACTATGAAACTTAAGCCAAGCAGTCCACTTTTGGGAAAGTTATTACAAGCCCAAGGGAATAAAATATTGTCTAGTTCTTATGTACAGTCTATCCAAGATGGCTGCTGCAAAGGCTGCAGCAGATTCATAGTTTTAATTAAGTGCTACCAAAATTTAGACATAGAGTCTAAATAACAGAACTTCATGGTAATAAAAAGTGATACCTTATTTATTTTCCTGAGAACATAAAGCCCCACGATTTTATGTATCTCCTACTTAGGAAAAAGCATTTTTGTAATATAGGCAATTAAAAATAAATTTTATTCAGTTCTTGTTTTGCAGGGAAGAAACTCATTGCAAAGGATCATAATAATAAAAACCCCTCTTTAAACTGAGTCCACTTAAGTAAGAATAATTTTTTCACTGAGAGGAAACAAACACACTTGCCATACATCTGGGTAAAGTCTATTATTATACAAACACTTAAAGCTGCCTTGTAGTAAAATGAACATTGAAGTTAATATCACATCCCCAACACTTGCATGAGAAATTTTTCCTTACCTTTGAGAACAGTGTGGCAGGAGTATACACCGAGAGCTGGGGAAAGAGGATGCCCAACTGCTTGGGACTGTGCAGGAAAGCTCTGCCTAGTGGTCAATGCTCTGCAATGAGTTTACAAGACTAGACCTTCAACAGACCATTTTTTCTAAATGTAATTTGAGTTCTATGGTTTCACATGCATCTTTTTTCAGCTCTGAGTTTGTGTAAAGATGTGTATGGTTCCCTGCGAGATTTTAAGCAACAGGGATGATTTACACAGGGCATGGGATAGGGAAATGCTGCTGTGTGGTTGGTGAGACAGATCTGCGCTGGCAAAGTGCCCCACATGGCAGCTCCTTGGATCCTGGAAAGACTGTTCAGGGTCTTTGCCACAGAAGCATGTGAGGATCTGTGCATGGGATGCATCTTGGGGTCTGGGAGAGACTGATGAACAATTCCTTAGTAGCCCAGAAATAAATGACTGTCGGCACGTGTCACTTGTGAGCCCTGCCGTGCCCCTGGGGTGCCACCGATGTACCAAGGTAGGAGAGCTGGACAATATTGCACTGAAAGGGGAGGAAGAGCTACAGGGACAGTGTGGCTGGTGTGAGCTGAGAAGCTGGGCCAGGTGATGTGGCAGGCAGTATTCCACCCCTTCATTCCCCTCTTCACTGGCTACAACTCTGTAAGTTGTTCTGTATGAAATCCAGATATAATTACACAGAGTGACAGTGGTGTGTTCTCATTGGAAAAGTGCCTGTGTTTTCATTTTAACTGGGGTCCTTGCTCTGTAATTACTTGTAAACACGCTATCAGTTATATGAGCCAGATGGTACAGTAGACGGCATTTAGTGACTCCTGAAAAATAGAGAAGACTCTGACTAGACATCATTTACAATTTTTTTGGCTGCTTGGGGCACATAGAGATTACAGCTTGCTTTACACAGAGAATCAAGATGAAGCCTCACAACAGAGGCATGCAAACCCCTCATGCTCAGCTTGGCACAGGTGGTGTGCAATTGCTGAAGCTGCAGTGCCCATGCAAAATACACATGCTATAAGGTGCACAAGAGCAGCAAGGTGTGGGCTCTTGCCAGTCAGTGTCCATCCATTTCACGGTGCACAGGGCTTGTGTGGGACCTCTGTTTTCCTCTGTACAGGTTCCAGTGTGGCTTTGCAAAGCATTGTCTGTGCTAGATGTATTCTGGTTTGGACAGGACCTGCATCTCCTGCCCTCCATCGCTCCTTTCCCGGAAAGTCCCTCCCAGCCTTTGAGTCCTTCTTTCCCTATAAAAAATAAAGAATGGTCAGAATTAGAGGAAACAAAAATAGTTAATCAGTTTAGGGACTGGGTTCATGTGTTCCCTCCCTTCTTAGGGGTAGTCAGAGTAGACAGGGGTAGACAGTAAAGGAGAAATACTCGAAATGGGGGCAGAGGTTGTTGCTGAAGAAGCAGTAGATGAGGGGGTTGATGGCACTGTTCAAGGCTGGCAGGTTCTGAATAATCACAGATGCATAGAAGCGCTCTTTGGTCTCAGGGAGTACGTTGAAGTTGTCCAGGATATCAAAAAGAAAGTAAGGGCTCCAGCAGAGCACAAAAGCTGCAGAAGAGACAGAGAGAGGAAGACCTTGACATTGGATAGTTTAGCAATTTAGGGAGGTAATTACACACTCATGGAGAGACTGTCATAACACATAAATATTTGTTAATGCAAAAAAAAAAAACCCTCTCCCCTTTCAGGATCTTATTTAAGAGAATAGTTATTAGATTGTGCTTTTATTTGTCTTTATTTTTATTTTAATGCCTATAAAACATATTACGTGTGTTTCTCTAAGTGTTTAGAGTGCTCCCTCTAGACATATTGAGACACTTCTGAACACTACACAACACATAAAGGGTAAATAGGTAGCCAGTTAAACCATCATCAGTTATACTGAAGTGCTCTTTTAATGGTCCCCGGAGTGAGCAGCCAATCTAAATGTACACGCAGCCAAAGTGCCGCTCCGTGACAGTGCTGCCTGTCACAGCCACCTATTAAAATAAGGTTCTCAGACACCCAGGAGCAAGGAATGACACTCTTTCATACTGCATTACGACAAACCAACGTGTCGTTTGGCATGCTGGCTGGAGGTGCAGTGTACGTGGAGCGTGCAGGAAGGTCCTCTAATTTCCTGTACTGCTGTTTCAGAGATGAATTTGAGGAAGGGAAGAGAGGACTGTACTGCTCATAGCCTCTGCCTTTGTTCAGAGGTGGGAGGGGATAAATAAGCCACAGATCTGTCTTCATTTGGGCATAGGGAAGGAATCTGTCCCTCACAAATTTCTGTGCCATCTCTTCTCAAAAGGGCTATTGATTCAGGATTTGCATACAAGTGCTGGGATAGGCAGTTCACTCAACTAACATATAAGTACATGGGTTTTAAACATACAGGTATCTGTGAAATCAGACACAGGATCTCATCTTGACCCAGATGAGACGGCAGAGTGACCTCGTGCCTGCTTTCTCATCACGTTAATCTGTATTTCTTTGCTGGAATTTAGCTGAGCGCTCACTGAACGTGCAAGGAAGAGGTAAACTTCCCTCTTGTTTCCTAGAGTAACCAAACAGGAGGTGTCTATGCACTGACAACTGCAAAATTACACAGTGTCAGAGTGCGGATCACAACACTGACTATGAAGAACTTTAAGTGGCTTTAAAAAAATCCAAGGATGTTAGCAGTCTTAATCTGCACGTCAAGAGATGCTAAGTGCCTAATATTATCAAGGTCTGCTGAAATACTGAGCATCCATGTGAGCTCTTAACATCTGATGGCCTTGCAATAGTAGTTGTGTCTGACAAAAGCTTTCTCTGATTGCCACGCAGAAAAGTTCAGACACAGAGTTGTTGTGCTCATGAGAAGTATGAATCACACTGGCCTCTCACGTCTGCAGACACCGCCACTACACAGTGAACTAAGCAACACAGTACTGGCTGTTATCACAATATTCTCCAATCTGAATTTTGCAGAGCGTTGGAAGAAGAAGCAATCTCTTTCAGTGTCAAGGGATGACTGTCAGCCCTTGGGAGTAAACAGCTTTGGTTGCTTTCCTGCATGTCTCTGGCAGCTAATCACAAGAATTGTGTGATGCTGCCTTTATTTACTGAGATAGAATATCAGACTTCTAATTGCATCAGAATAATGTCATTTCCCTGGAAGACAGAGAGCACCTGCACTGAGTCATCTGCTGCCCAGTCGGGAAAGGAGAGCTGGTTCTTTCCATCTCGGCAGGCAACACACCTATGACATAAAATGCAATTGCTCCACATCTCTCCTTCTCTCCCTTGCACCACCCCAGCAGCTCACATGCCATACCTTGTCTCTAAGCCTAAAAGACAATTCAGTTGCCAAATCTTTTGGCAGTCTGGATGGGCAGGAGGTGACTCTTTCCTTTGTTCCTTTTAGACGTTGTTTTTCTACATTCTTTATGCTCATGATTGCATCTAATTTCATTTAAGGCTTATGTCAGATGCCTAAAATAGGAGCATATGAGTCAGAGGAGAAGGGAAGGACAAGGTCAGAAGGCAAGTCAGGGGTCTAAGTAAAGCTCCTTCTCCAAGCCATCTACATTGCTGGTCATAGAGGTTGCTGAGGAAAAGCAACTTCCTAATATCAGCATCCTCCCTAGCTACAAGCTGTGGGGCTTTTCACTTACCAAGGATAATTACAATGCTGTACTTGATTGCTTTCACTTTCGCCCTGGATATGAACCCACGACTGGTGTAGCCAGCAGAGGTTTTGCCACCTGGGAAAAGAACAGTTCAGCTAGTGAAGAACAGGGCTGGTGTGTGGATGTGTCTGTGCGTACCTTGGCAGGCAGGGCAGGAATACATAGTCCCATCCTTCCCTGGTGTCCGTCAGGAGCCCCATAGTTCCTGAAATTTGGACCCTTGCAAGTCTGCTCAAGTTGGACACTCAAAACCTGAGCCATGCAAAATCAAAAGGGGAAATGTAAGCAGAGTAGAACTTCCTGAAGCACTGTGGCATTTATAGGCTTGGGATGGAACACTCGGATCATTTTATGGCTTTCTGTGGCCAGGAATTTCTGATCTTGAGCAAAACTCAGACTTGCAAGGACATGTGAAAACATAGAAAAAGTGTTATGTATGCTAGAAAAAATTATTCTGGAAAGGGAGAAAGTTCTAGAAGTAGGGATTCTAAGTTCTAGAATATGTATTTTTTAGTTTTTAATAATTTTTGCCCCAGATGTTTCCTATTGTTTCTCCAAAGAGGATTTAGTGTCAAAGGAAAGAAGGTAAATAATGTAGAAAGGAGTTATGAATGAACAAGTACAGAAACCCCTTTCCCACCGCAGTGATGGGGGCCCTGCATGTCCAGGCACTCCCGGATTTGTGAGAACCAGCCGGAACTGACTCATGAGGCTGGAGCCACGTGCATGCTGAGACTCACCAGGGCAGCTGGATATGATGACAGCCTGAGCTTTGCTCTTCATCCAGATGGTTCGAATCACGATTGAGTATATGACGCTGCAGAAGGGGAAGAGTGTGGGTATTATTAGGCACAGTAAATTTAACAGACATCCCAGTTATTTGTGCTCTAAGAATACACTTAGCTATGTGTAAGGAACTCATAGAGATGATGCAGCTGCATAGGAATAAAAATAATAAATGACAACCACAATGATAAATACGATATAACTCCCCCACAGTATTTTTTTGAAGCAGATCTGAAGAGTTTCCACCATGGAAGTCCTTATGGCTGTCCTGACTTTGTAGATGTCAAATTTGAGGCTCGGAGGAATGCAGTGATTTGGCCAAAAATCTTGCAGGCAAGAGCTCATTGGTGGTTTTGAGCTAGCCAAAGCCAAATCCACCTGAGTACCAGCCCTAGGAAATTAGCTCTGAAATAAGGGAAGCAAGGGGAGGGACCTGGTTTTGCAGTATGTACATTCCTGTTTTGCTGTTACATTGTGAATGTGAAGCTGATGAATGAAATTGTACCGTGGGGAAACTGATGGGGACAAGATCCATGAGAAATGCAGATAAATACAGCAGTGCTCAATTTTGGGTCTCAAAGTCCTGTGGTGGAAATCAAGGAGGACAGAAGTATCAGAGAGATGGGAAGAGTTTGATAATTCAAAACCAGATCCACCACAATTTGCATATTTAGAGAGGATTATATACTTTCAATAGCAAAGATGAAAAGTGCCCTAGAATGCAAGGGGCTTGGGTAGTTATGATCTTTCCCTATGCAATAAGCAATCTGGACTTCTATTGATTTAATATAGAATAAGTAAAAATAATTTCTTCGAGCTGAAGAGCTGTTTGAACCAACAGTCTGCTTGAGGATGTTACCTTTTCAGCAGTTTACATACAAAAGATACAAGGCCTTGCTCTGTCTGCCTTTTCTTCTCCAAGCGTGCATGAAGTGCAGATAAAATCACTAAGCAACAGCATACCTTTGACTGTTGTTTTCCTTTTTGGTTTGCTAAGGAAGACAAAAAGTAATTTAAGAATATTTCAGCTAATGCACTCAGGTTGCCATGTTTTCCTGATGTAAAAAACTGAGCATCATAACAGAAGTCATCGCATGCCGAACTACACCACATTGTTCTGGAGCCTCTGAGGCAGCCTGAGCATTAATTGCCATAAACCTTAGTGGTGCTTCTGTGAAAAAGGTACAACTACGGACATTATTTCAGCATGTTTTATAGAGGTAAAAATGTGTCTTATAGAGGCAAAAACGTGTCTTACTGTTGTGTGGCTTATTCTTTTATCAGAAGTGGCATTATTCTTATTAGACCTTTCAGGCTGATATACGAGCTTTTCCTACAGCATCCTCGATTGCTAGGCGTGCTTGAAAAGGCAGTACTTGTGCTCAAAAAAACTATTGGAGGTTTGGAGGTTTTCTTTCTGTGGAAGTTTGAGCCATCTTGTTTCCAGGCTCAGTAGGTGAGAGCTGTAAATTCAACGTGTGGTCTGGGCTGTGCAGCAGAGCAGAGGCGTTCTTGCCCAGTGAGGGGTTTGCATGCATTTGCCATGGACTACAACTTGCTCTCCTTAATCCCTTCAAAGGTCCAGCTTGGCTCCCAGCTGATTTGAACATTTTCCTTTTATCTCCTAGCTTTTCAAGAGCCTGTTTATTTAACTGCCCATACACTTGAGAGTTTCTTTATACTTTGAACTGACAATGGTGGAAAATTCATGTATCCTTTCCCCTTTGATTGTTCCAATGAATAAGAATGTATTATAATGATAATTGTTATCTCAAAAAAAATTCCAGCCAATTCTTTAAAGTCCCGTTTCTATTTTTTTCCTAGCCTGCTGTCTCTAGCCTGACCTCTTTATTTGCTGTTGAAACAATGTCCCCTCTGATGCAGATTTGCCTTTGTCCAGCAGAACACATTCAGAGTTCCTTAAGTATCAGAACAAAGGAGTATAACTCCACAGTCAAATACTCAGACTCCCTACGTCCAGCCAAATGCCATATGGATTGAATTATGAAGCCAGGCTTCTCCCTTACTTTCCCTATGACCCCAGAATTCCTGTCCTCTTGGCTGCAGAGTCCTGTAGGAGCACGCCTTTTGCAGGTACAGTTATAGCATCTGTCTTCTTCATTGGCATTTCACATACAAGATTACATGCTGATTCATTGGAACCCTTAAGTTTTAGAACTCCAGAGTTGAATTCTGCTTTTAATCCAGCATCTTAAAAAGTGCTGCCAACATAGTGGATTTGTGTGGGTGTGCTTGCCTCTGTTCATCTTTCATTTCTCTGTAGCTGACGACACTGAAGCCTTCCTTATCAGGAGTGGACCTGAGGTGAAGGTACCAGGTAAAGCTGCTCAGGGTGGGTGTCAGGAAAGACGAGTCCCTTGTCACGCTAGGTATTCTTCTGAGCAACTCTTTTGCCAGCCACAATTATGCTTTTATGATTTGATCTCTCTGGGACTCAGTTTGTAGTAGTGTCTAACCTTTATTGTTTTTCCCCATCAATGTTGGCATGGAGCTAAGAAACCGGAGCTTCTAGAAGCATGCCACCTATAGCATAGGATCGTAAAAGGGTGTGTGTTTCAAAGACACAAAAGTAAGAAGAGGGCACTTAAGGAACAGAAATTGTGTTTTTCCTACAAGGAAAAAGCAGCTTTTTTTCAGTATACGTTTGTAACTCCTTTCTTTCTTGTAAAATGCGACTGGAGGAGGATGCAGAGGTTGGTCAAATCTCAAAGCATGGGAAGAATTTCCCACTTGAATAACGAAGTGGCAGATGAGCAAAGACTAGCAGGGAACAGATGACAAACTGGTATTCAGAGGAGTGTTTGGCAATGGTCTGCACCATTCTGACCGTACCGTAGTCTCTGTTCCCTTCCTCTGGATGTCGAGCTGTTTAGCCTTCACTGCCAAGATGTAAAAGCACATGGTACACATTGCCACAAACCTCTTTTTCCAAACCGTGCCTTCATGCTGCTTGCTCCTGTCTCCACTGAAAGCACTGGGAGATGTGGTGTGCAGTTCTTTATGTCCAGATGTTGTCAGGTTTCTCTGTGTCTCTAAGTGCAAAGTGTACTGGTCTTCCAGCCCTCACTGAGGTTTCCTGGGGACTATAGAGACATTTGCTGTAGTCATTTTAATGCACACTGTGATATTAAAATACTGTGTGGGTTGTGGCCCACTGCATGTAGGTGAGAGATGAATGAAAGGGTACTACTCAGGTGGAGTAGTCAAACCTGGATGGAAAATTCGTCCAAGCCATTCTGAGACGGACCTACTCAGGCTTTGAAGACCACAGGATAGAAAGGACACGCTGTTGATCTGAAAAGTGATGATTTTTCTAGCCCTGATAAAATGCATATCTCGAGAGGTGACAGAAAAGTACGAGAATATGGCTCACATTATCGATGTATCTCAGCAAATGAAATTCTTTGCATCTTCAAAAGCAATTTAGCTTCATCCAAATTCTAAAGGACTAAGAGGCATGTTCATCATAACATGTTGTTAGTTAATGGTGTTGTTTAACATGCCTCATTGTTAATTACAGCATTTTTTAGCCGTGTAAATATGTAACTTATGGTTAGTCATAAAAATGCAACTTTGAATAATCCCACCCCCATCTTTATTTTTAATTCATAGATTAATTTTTTTAAAATAAAATGTCTTCTAGTAAAGCTATTCATTGATATTAACAATCATAAGATTTGTTGATCTGCCCACTCTTTAAACACAGATTTTTTTAAAAATAAAAATTGCACTATGACAGTGTCACACCCAGCCTCGGTTTTTTCTGGTAAAATGAGCCTTCACCATGGCAGAAGTGCACTTAAACTCCCTGCTAATTACTTACATTTATCATCCAGTATGGCCTATTGTTACTTATACTTTATTTGCGCAAAGCGATGCAGCTGCCTTGTTTTATGGTACCTAATTTACAGCACTACTTGTCTAAAGAGAGAAGTGACCTCATCTGAGCAAACCATTGCAGGCACATGTAATGGGTAAGTGAAGAGATGGGCAGATATTAGAACATATGTGCGAGATCTAGGCTTTTTTGTTTAGAAATGGAAATTGCAGGCACATATGAATGGGCTCACTGAATCAAGTTCAAAAAATGACCTTTGGTATTTTCATTAATGGTATTTCTAGTCCCTTTATTTGATTTAATTCAGAGAAATACTTTTTATTTAATCTATTTTTTATTTCTTTGCAATGCCTTGGGTTTAATTCCATATTTTTCCTTTTAGCTGATTCTGGTTTTTTTCTCCTCTAATTATTTTTCAGCTGCTCCAAAGCAAATGTTCTCTTTGGAGTTTAGACTTTAAACAGCAGATGGATATATTTTTCCTCCATGCTTCAAGAGAGGATTTAGCAATTTTTTTTTTAAAACATGAGTTTGCAGTTATATTAGATAAATGTCTATGTATTACATTTGTAATGTTAAAATATAAAAAATATATTTAGCTATCATGAATAACAGCTAAAAAATCTCAGAATTTCTGGATACTCAAGTGCCAGAACATAATTATGTTTTGGCACAGAGTAGTGATACAGAACAGAAACCCATTAGCTCTCCTGTTTCCCCATCACAGGTTCTGAGGGACCCAGGTGCAAATATTTGCAGGAGAGCAGTTTGTAATCTTGATTTGACCCATATTTAACCTCTGTTCAGCAATGCTCCAGAGGCTTTCAACTATCACAGATACCATTTGAGCTTTGCTTGGCATAGGAGAAAAGGCTTTGGTTATAGCTGATGACACTTGTCCCAGAATAGGAGAAAACTAATTACTGCAGGCTCCCTAATTACTTTTTCTGGATTTTCTGAGGTTTGGTAGGTTGATAATATCAACTGCAAAAGAAGTGGTAGATTAGTGTAAATAAAAGGGAACAGGCCAGATTTTAAAGCACTATAAAGAAATACCTGATTCAGGATCTATGTCTCTTCCTGTACAACATCGAGACAGTGGGTTCAAGGGAAGTTTTAATATGAAAAGAACAAATATTCTCCACTTTTCTCAGCTCTCAAAGATATCCACACACTTGGGTTAAAACTACTAATCATAGCTTATAATTTTCTTTTCATTATTCGGGTCTTGTTCGTTGGTATTATGATCAGATAAAAAAACTTGCTGAAAAACCACAAGCTCTTTGATAACTGATTGCTGATTCTCTAGTTGTGAAGAAGTGGTAGAAATAGTATTACACACTCACAAGTATTTAAATCTTTCATGTTGTTGCAGTTTTCTTCATAAATTACCTTTCTATATATATATATTAAAAAAAAAAAGAGAGAGAGAGAGAGAACACTGTTTTCTTCTGGTTCATGTTTTGGCTTGAAACCTATAGGGTTTGCTCGTGCCACATGTGGGGGTTTAGCTTGCCAGTGGAAGGGTTTTCCAGACTGCGCATAAGGCTATCAGCTAAATAATTCATTCCATGGGCTGCCGTGTTATGAATAACACAACTCCTGTGAGTTAGTTGAAGGCTGTCAGGAACATGTGAAACCAGCTCTACTGAGAGAGCTGAGAGATGGATAAGAGAAGCTTAAAAGATGATGGGGCTTGGACTGTAACAAGTGAAAACAGCTCAGCCAAAGCAGTGTATCTAGTGTGGAATTAAGTCCTGCACCTGAAAAGTAAGATTTTATCCTTTGTATGCACTTCAGATGAACAGCACCAGAAAAAGTGCTGTCATCAGTGAACTGCTTTGCTCTAGAGGTTAGGTTTTCAGCGGATTCAGGCAGCAGAACTAATTAAGAATTAACTCCACCAGGCAGTGTCCCACATTGCGTCAGACACCTGCCATGCAGCTAAATCAGAGTGCTTCAGCAGAGAAAATGAAGTAGCTGCGCAAACAATATGAATTCTTGCAGAAAAGGTTTTATTTTCTCCCTGTGTGCACACTGCCTCACTTCCTCACTAAGTGTGGCATGTGCCTTGGCTTCTGGCTTACATGTATTTACAGCTTCTGCTACTGATCCTTGACTTTTCAGCTGCACGTTTATGGATCTTGTCTCCATTGTTACGTTGTGGCCTTTTTAAAATAACATCTTCAGCTAAAGGTCATTAAATTAAAAAAAAAAATCCCAAAATGTCTCCCTTAATTTGTTAAATAATGCCTTTCATTTTTATAAATAATCTCTTGACACCCTTATGAAATAGCATCTCGTTTATCATCAAACCTACTGTGCATCTGAAAGTATCGGGTGGAAGGAAACTTTTGCAGAAAAACTGAGCCTCTGCAGATGTTAACAGCTATTCCTGTTCTTCTTGAGCCACAAACTACTTACCAGAGTATTCGTATGCTGCAGCCACATCAGGTGGATCAGCTTTAAACTCCTGTACTGTCAATAATTTTTGAAGAAGTAGATGTCACACCTTCAGGCTCTGTTGGCAGGTGTTTTACAGATACATCAGCTGGGAAGCTGCTACCTTCACTTGCATGCTTGAGACTTGGAAAAATGTTTTTAAAAATAGCCATTTCCTTCCAAATTGTATGTAATTTTTTCATAATGTCTTTGCTGACCTTGCCCTGATGATAATCCTCTTTTGCTGTGGTTTTAGACAATCCTCTCTGTTCTGAAGAAAATAGTATCACTGACAACTAGAAATAAATAAGCACCAAATAAATCCTTCCCTGCACCACTCCTCTTCCTTCCTCCCAGTGCCAGACACCACTTCGGACCTGTCAAAATTCTAACTTCTGCTGGCAAGGACACAGGAGCATTTGTGTTAATATACACTGAAACCAGGAATGTGTCTGGGCAGGTGATGGGCACTGTGTTGCCCCCGGCTCCAAGGCCAGTGGTTTTAGTTCCTGTCCTGCCATAAACTTCTTGTGTGAAAGTTGCTTGAGGTTAAAGCCACAAAAATTTTAGCATGTTTTATTCATGTCTCAGATGTCAGGGCAATCTCATGAAATGCCAGTTTCACTGCCTTTCTCTTTCCCCTCATGTCTTCATCACCTTCTTACTTCTGGGGATTTACTGTAAAGCAAGTCACAGAGCCGATCTGGTTTGAATATCTTCCTTTGGCAGGGAGGAGGGGAGCATAATGTCAGCAGCTCTGAAATATTTATGGCTCTGTAGCTTGCCTTTTCTTGCCAAACAAGTATATATGGTGTGTAAAAAGGAGTGGCTGCTCTGTAACAGACACCATGCAGATCTGTGTGTTTGAGTGGGAAAGAGATGTTTCACACACCTATGGAATGACTGGTAACTGGACAGGCTGCGGGTATTTTTCCTAAAGCACTTAAGATGTTGGCTAGAATTTCACAAGTGCTAGCTATTTGAGAAAGCTCATAAAAGAACCCCTCTCAGAGTAACAGCCAGCCTCAAAGTTTTCTAGTGCCATTTCATTTCACTGTTAAATTGCTTTTTGTCTGTTCAGTGTATGTTTATTGTTTTAGCTGCTACTGCTGGGCTGCAGATCTACCCAAATTTTTATTTACATAGTCCCACTAATATTTTTTGTTTATTTAAAGCTAGGCTGGCTTTTAGAGACAGGAAAACATACAGAGAAATGATCCTATCTAGGAAGGAAGAGCTATTGGACAAATTGGGAGTAGTTTTTCTCTATTGGTATAATGTCCTTTCTTTAAGGAGAACTTTCATGATTTTATTCATTATATCTGTGTAATCTGACCCAAAAAAGGAAGGTTTAGCAAACTGACATGTTATGAGCAAAGTGTAAAAGTCCTCCCTTCTCTCTAGGGGACAACACTGGTCCATGTTGAATCTGTACCAAAAAGTCAGCACCACTGGTTTTGATTCTATCAGAGATAAACTCGTTACCATTAAAAGCTGCAGAACTTAATCTCTGTGATAAAACAGTAATAAACTTCAAGGCATTTATTTAGTTTATGTAGCCAGTTCTGTCATCATCTAGAAAAGATCAGCCCCTGCCCACCCCACTCTCATCCAGGGTGCTAATGAGCAGGAAACCAAGGGACACTCATGGCTCATCACTTGTTGGAAAAGCAGATGGACCCAGGGATACATTCAAGAGACTTTGCAAACATAGTTCCTCTCTCAGAGTTCAAACAGCCTGTCACAAAACTGAGGAAAACAAAGAGCCCCAGCAAGAATTTTTTGCCACTAACAAGTAGAGATGGAGACCAAGAAATAGTTTTGTAGCCTTGGTACTGAAAGAGAGAAAAAAAGGGAAAGAAAGACCAGGGCTTGGAGAACTCCTACTGCCACTGGGAGCATTTCAAGGCAGTTAGGAAGCCTCACTCCTCTCCCACATCTAATTTTGGCTGCTCCTTTGCACTGGTAGCTCCTCATGACTAGTTAATTTCTGTTTAGTGGCAGCTAATGGCAGTGCCCTAGAGCAAGGCAATAAACTTCTCTGATCACTAAGCACAGTCCGTGGTATTGGTTGACCTCCGTTTAATATAGGTTCTGTTGCTAACTGTCATTGTGATTTGGGGTAAATCAGTGTCAAATATCTGCAGCCTAGGTTTCCCATTACAAAACAGGAGGAATTGTACTTGTTCATATTATAGGAGTGGTTGACAACTTCAACACTTAGAGATTTTTTTCCCATCCTGGTGAAGGAACACTTGTCTAGTACTGTGAAGCTTGAGAGTCCTTCAAGTTAATTTTAGTTTAATTAGTGTTAAGTGTAGTTTCCTATTCTTCTATTAAAATTATCTTTTGTAATAATAGATAAATATTAATACTGGGTTTATAAAGATATCTTTCAAGCCTGAAGCTGTGGAGATAAGTGGACACACTTAAGAGATTCATTCCTTTTTTCAGAGAAAATGTTTCTGGCTGTTAATACCACATGGAGAACACCCAGGGCAAGTACAGTGACCCGTGTATTGTGTGACCAAAAGCGAAGCAACTATACAGCAGGTACGGAAATGAAATTGCAATGAAGGAGTAGAAATTAAAGCATTAAGCTGATTGCACACTTGACAGCTTTCACCACACGCTTGCTGACTGGGGTTCAGGCTTACCTGATAATGATCAGAGGAATGAAATACACCAGGAAAGCCACCACTGTCATGTAGGGAATCCAGTAGGAGTCATCAGGCCAGAGAGCCCAGCACTGCACTTCCCCGTTGGAGAGCTGCCGTTTCCCAAAAATAATCAGAGTTGGTATGGAAAACAGGAAAGAGAGGCTCCAGGCCACTCCAATAAGCACTTTTGCCTGTCTTTCTGTGTAACAGAGTCAAACAGACAGTGCAGTGTTAATGGGGTTGTTGGTGCGACTGAACCCTTGCAGCACTATTGACAGAAAGGCAGGGAGGAGGAGGAGGAAACTCTGTGTAGAAAGGGAATTTTAGGTTCCAGCTGGATGATGCTGAAAAGGCTTCAAAGGAGAATGGGGAGTTCATCTCTTTCTCATGATAAGTCATCATGTCATTATGGGCTTGTGTTTTGCAAGTTTTATTTAAGTATGTTTAGGGCCCATTGAATCTGAAACAGTGTGAGAAAGGCACTGGTCAGGATCAGCAGGTCAGAAGCATGAAATGTAAATGGTACCTCTATGCCACCAAGAGAACATCACAAATGGATGTAAAAGACCGCAGGCCTGCCCTACTGCGTGCCTTTTGATCCACCTTGAAGTGAGAAACACTGCAAAACATTTCCTATGAGGAAAAAGAAAATGCCTCATTTCAGGATCAGAAAAAAACTGCCCAACCTGCTGCCTTTAACTTCAGCTGCAACTTTACTGTCCGAAGAAATGTGGACCTGAAGAGCCTGGGCATCTCCTGCACTTCTCTGTATCATGGTCCTGAAGAGCCTGGGCATCTCCTGCACTTCTCTGTATCATGGTGGGGACCAAACCCAGCTTCTGTCGATGAGCCCAAGCCATGCCAAGAGTGCACTGCTAATCACGAGACAGGGCAGATGATGGTACTCAAGTGCCCAGCCCTGTTTTATCTGCTGCAACAGGCATGTACTGGGAGATCCTGCTGGACCTTATGGTGAAGTACAGGAGCTGAAGGATCCCAAAACATCCAGCAGGTTTGGGTTACTGCTTCCTCTTGACTTCTGGCCTCCTTCATTGCTAAGTGGGAAAAAACAAGTAGGAAACCAAATGGTGCCTGGTGGTAGCCATGGGATTTTGGAAACATCAATGGACTGGAGCAAAAAGTCCCAAGGCTTTCATTTTCTCCAACCTGCATCTTCTGGCTAAAATCCAGGTAGCTCTAGCTGAAATGTGTGGGGAAAAAGGGCTGATCTGTGGAGTATCTATGACTCTCAGTGACACTTATTCCTCCTCAGCCAGACTGCGAGAGGAACAGATGGGGACAGATTTTTTGATCTGGGAAGCTTTTGTGTTCAAATACTTTATTGTCCTAAAAAATACCCAAGGTTGTATGTGAAATAGAAAATAACTTTAAATTATGCATATCAAGAAGAACGTCTTTCCTCCTTGAAGCTCAAAGAGCAATACAAAAGCATGTGGGCGAAACATTCAAAAAGTAATTTTATGCCTTATAAAACATCAGTTGCAAATACTCAGTTATCCTGCTCATTTTTAAATGCTACCCACGTTCAGCAAAATATGGTCTTGCTAATCTAGGGCTTAAGGGGAACTCTGATGACATCTGCCTAAGTGAGAGGGTTAGATTAAGGCTATAAATATTGTACACACAAAGGAGAACTGTAAAGTTTCCCAAATCATAACAGAATAAACTTAGCAAAAGGAACATTAAGAATAAATTTTGCAAAATATTTCCTGACAGAAAGGACATTTCTAATGCCCTTAATTAAACTACAATCATACAAGCCTCAGTGAGGCACACCTTTGTATTTCTAACTGAAAAAGTTCAGAGCTGGAAAATATACCTTATTTTTTTGCATTGTGCAGTGATGAACTTAATTTGAACCCAAGTGGGCAGTTTGGTGGTACTGTATCTTTGTGTTTCATAAAACATTTCCTGTGATGTTCATTTATTCATGTTTTGAAATGTTCCTTGTGTTTGGTAGAACATGGCCTTGCTAATCTAAAGGGCTTCACAGGGCACTGGTAGGTAAGTAGATTTTTGTTTCATCAGACTAATATTGTCTGCCTCACAAGCAGGGCTTTTTTTATGTTGTTTTTTTAATAGTTGCTCTAACATGCTCTAAATGCCAGTAAATCATGTAACTAGAACTATATCCGTTATAAATGAAATCGAATAAATAACAGCTTTTGAAATACAATATTCTCTTCAGTCAGTCTGATCTTTTTCCTTTGAAAGACAACATTGCTGTTTAACTGGAGAGTTTTTCATACTGGGGTGGTCAATACCAACTCCCAGGGTTGGAGTGGGAATCTCAGTTGTGAGCTGTGGCACCGACTGTCCTAAAAGGTGTGTCCATGCGACCGCCCCCTGTGCTCCCTCCCGCCATCCGTGCACTGTGACAGTGGTTTTGAGCACATCCCTCTGCTCCCGGCAACTTGCAGCAGGGAGGCACCTCTTGGAAGGAGCTTTGCTTCCTGCCACCAGGAGCGTCAATGCTGTGCAATTAGAGAAAACGAGTGCCACTGTCCAATCAGGTTTTAAATCCAGAGAGAGCAGAGCCGTTTCAGAACCTCGCTGATCTGACGGAATTTAGAGTTGTTTTCAGCCCAAAGCCATCAAGGGTCTGTTTACACCTATTTGTGTTTTGTCTTTTACTAAAACAGTGCTTTTGTCACCTGTTGTTTAGTTTGCATGCCGTTTGCACATACCTTTTCAACATGATGAAGTATTCACAAAATGATTTCTGCTAGAACTTCTCAGTTTCTTTTCTTTTTGATCTTTATTTTACATTTTTTTCTTAATGAAAATAGAAATTAGGTGTCTCACAGTAAAAGCTTTAGGATTAGAAGGCATATTTCTTTCACATCTTGCACTCTCTGTGGTCATTCATGTATTTGCAAAGTATGAAATATTCAACGGTTGAAGTTTGTTCTTTTAAAAAACATGCAAAGTACATCTCATCGTAAATGCTTTTTCACAAGACTTGAGGCTAGTAACTAAACTGCAATTAAAAAAAAATGTTTGACATTTTCAAAGAGACGTTTGATTTTTTTTTTCTTAAAATGATATTTCAAGGCTACTTGGAAACATAATTTTTCAAATCAGTAAGGAGAAATAACTTTTGTTTCTTGATTGAAGGATTTTGGGGGGATGAGTGTTTCATTTTGGAAAGAAATTTGCCACAGGTTGACTCAGAACTGTTCACGAAGTTTCTCTTTGTCATCACCAATGACAAAGCTTTGTAAATCTCTTTGTTCTCTATATACAGAATAGCTAAAAGGGCATTTCAAAAGCGTCCCACATGGCACCTCTGCAAGAAACAGCTGGGTGCAAAACGTGATTATTTTATGTATATTCCAGAAAGTTGCTATGATAAATATATCTTTCTGGATCCTTCTTTTGGTTTTACAACGGCCTTCTTTTTTTTCCCTTTGAACATGGTCTTTGCTTGTCCATCAGTGTGTAGCCAGCCCTTGCCAGAGGCAGGTGGTTTTTGTCTGCTCATGACTTTTCTCCCCTGCCCAGAGCTCCACTCAGCTGATGACTCTGTTACTCTCGACTGGGGGCAAAGCCTGCTCTTCTCCAGTCTTAAAAAAAAAAAGAAAAAAAAAATTTATGCTATAGGTATAGGAAATGGGTGGGAAAAAAAGGCTTTTATGAAAATTTGAGGTGCTTTGTCATGGGTTCTTTTTCAAATTCAAAAGGCTTTTCAAAGATTAACCATCCAACTCTCTACTATGCCCATGTGGTAATTAAACAAGTGCTGCTTTTCCTGTACCATGCATGAAGAAGAAATGCCAGTGGATCTGTCTCACAGCTCGCCCTGCTCAGCTGGCAGATTTATAAATCCTGCCCTGCCTGGTGCAACATCGGCAGGAGCTGTAGAGCGATGCCACGCCTCCCAGAGCCCGCTGAGAAAACCTTGATATCCATCTCCCCATTCTGAAAAAGTTGATCTGCATGCTGGGGAATATGAAGCTAAATTTCACACAAGTATTTGAAGCCTTCAGACCTTAACATCTGCCAAAGCTGCACCACTGTCTCAGCTGCAATTGATTCATAGCTTTCAAGGCCAGGAAGGACCATTAATCCGATCCCCTGAATAGAGCCGTCTGGCAAAAGCCATCATTACTCCAAAGCAAGAATGATGTTTGCATCTGATTAAAGCACATTCTCCAGACCTCATGGTTCTTGTAACTGTTCTTCTTCCTCCCCACCTGCTATTTCTGTTTCTTCACTCAGTGCAACATACTTAACGCCCCACTTTGGCTCTGTAGGAAATAAATAATTTTGTTTAAACCGTACTGCTAAAGGGCCAGGATATATTTGAATGCTAAAAAAACCTGAAACCAAACAAACAGAAGAAATTATAAGAAACAATAGTTATCCAAATTTATATGCTATATCTTTTGAATTTCTTATCAAATTATTGTATGAATTCTCCATACCACACCCTCCATCCAAGTTATTTCTTAATGTGAATAAATAGACAGTATAGATGTTGCAGCTCCTACAGTCAGTACCGTTGTACAAGGGATAACTTTTGCCCATAAAAACCTTCTAAAAACGCTGGAAGATAATGAAATCCACTATACTTTTTAAAATGTCATTTCATTCTTTGCTAACACAATACTTATAAAAACTGCTGAGGGCTAAGTGGAGTTTAATAAATCTTGCAACCACAGCTCCTTTGTCATTTGGAAAACTGTAACAGAGTTCAGATGTAGCTAGAACAGGAATGAATAATTCATAGCAACAAGGTTAAGAATTTTGAAAACTAAAAAAATTATCCAATAATATCTGTAGCAATAGCAAGGTACTGAAATTCTCCTACCTCCTTGCAAGAACTTCATTGGGTAAACGATGGCATGATACCGGTCTATGCTTAGTGACACGAGGACGTAAGTCGAGGCGTAGAGAAGGACCACCTGGGGCAGAAAGTATTATGAGACAGCAGTTGAGACACATCTATTGCAGAAGTTGATGCCAGTGAGAACTCTGATCTAGGAATATTTGAAAACTTTTACTGAAAAGAAAAAAACAATCCAAAACCCCACTTTGTATATTCAGCCAGCTATTTTTCCTTTATCTCGTTCACAAAACTTAGAAGATTTAATATGCTTTAACTAAAGTGTTTCAGCTTTAAAAGAACATTTTCAGCATTTAGCCCATTTGCTGCTAGAAAAAATTCCATACAGCATTTTTGTCAAAGTTTACTGCTATGGGGACACAAACACAAGACTTCTATACCTGGAAGTAGCGAACAACTCTGCAAATGATATCAGGAGCCATAAAATCTCCAGTGTAGCGCCAAATGATGTCAGTCATTATGTTGATGAGTCCTGTGAATGAATCTACAAAGAAAATTAACTGAAGAAACATTAAAAGAAGCAAATACATGACTGCAGGTGAGCCACAGTGGTAGGTATAACCTTTGGGTTGTATAAGCTCCCCAGTCCTGAGGGCAGTAAAGCCATGCCCAGTCAGCCCAGTATGCTACAGGAGCTGGGAAAGCCTCAGAAAACACTCCAAGGTTAGTGTCTAAGTGTGTCAGCTGGACCCCAACTGTGCCAAATGCTGAACTACTTCATGACCTTTTTTCTTTGTCTGTTATTTCAATTAAAAAAGTCTCCTGCGAAACCACCTGGAGTGGCAACCAAATGCTGCTAAAGTTAGTGGAAATTTTGTCAGGAGTTAATTTGCAAGCTGAATTAATTAATGACTAACCCTGCTTTGTCAGCTTAAAGTTAACCTACTTATGCGTCTACTTTTACATTCACCAAATTAAATACACCTCAGGCTATCTTTCTTTTTTCTTTTTTTCTTTTTTCTTTTTTTTTTTTTTTGATAAGAAAATCTAAGGAGATATTCCAGGCTTTGTTCTGCTTCTTATTGAACAAATGAGTGCTCACAGTGATGCACATTTTACAAACGAATTTACAAAGAATAGGTACATATGGGTGATATTAAGTTTTATCTTTAAAACCAACTGCTCTCATTTGGACAGGATAAAAGTTTTCAGTGTAGACCATTGAAGAAAATGTGCACCAATCCAGTGTTCTGCCACTTCAACTAACATGTCATGTTGCTCTTCTTGATCAGATTACGACAAAGGAAGAGAGGAGGTTAGGACAACATTTTGTGCTATTTGTCATGACAAAACCAATATGAAGATTTAACTTCAATATGTATTTTAAAAAAACCAATTAAAGTGGTGAGGTAAAGTGTTTCATTTTGATCCCACCCTTTTACACATCCATAAACTGTCTCTAATGTTTAGTGTGGTAAAGGTATTCTAATCCCCATACAGAAGATTTTTATTTTAATTTTACGCCTTTGGAAGCAAGATATTTCAACAATTTAAAAAAAAATTTTAAGAAGGGTTTGAGCCAGTATTTCCAAGCAAACAGGCATGGGTTTTGCAAAATAAGTTGCTTGTAAGCCCTTTGAAATTCCAGAAATTCCAAATACTTCTAGCCGGAAACTGAGATCTCAGCTTAATTCTTCAGAAAAAGCAACCTGTTTTGCTTCACTGGAAAACTAGGATTATTTTTTCTATATCTGTAATCCTTTATCTCCTCATTTTCTTTGTTCATTTGTCTTGCCTTTTTCTTCAAAGCTCAGTTCAAAATTAAATTAATGCAACTACATTGCCTCCCTCCTTATGGCTCTTGTTCAATACTGGTTTGCTCTTTATTCTCACAGTGTTTCCCAACCCCATTTTCTCTCTCTTCTCTCTTCCCCTTCCTTCAGAGAGAGGCTGGATCAGAGACGACCTCCAGAAGGAAGTTTGTGGTTTGAAACTTTATGTTAAATGTTGTTCATTGATTAGGGTGATGGGGTAAGGAATGATTATGCCTCTGATGAGCACAGTGGCTTTAAGACTTTACTGAAAAGATGGTAAGTGTATATAATTAAGGTGGTCTTTGAAACAACCACAGAGTTTAAGTGTTTCAAACAGTGAAACGCATCCTCCAGCAGTGGTTCCAACCCATCCCTTCCCCTTTCCTTACTCCTGAATTATTGATTCATATTCTCTCTCTCTACAGTAATGAAATATACATTTGTTCACAGTATTACACATCAATAGAGCTTCACCTCAGGGTATCCTCCAGCTTTTGATGGTCTGAGGATCTGCCAAGAAGGTGTTAAATCAGGGTTCATCTTTCTTCTGGATGGGGAGGGAGCAGGGACTGCCCTTCCTCCTATCAATCTCAGGGATCTCAAGGGGAAAGAGAGGGAGAAGGGGAAGCACCTCAGGTATCTCCTCTTTTCCCTCTTCTCACTGCCACTTTCCTATCCCTTTCCAGTGCATACGAAGAGTGCTTTAGAGGTGCATCCTGCAGCTGTAGTGGGAGATGGGACAGCGTTCTGGTGGTTTCCTTCAAGTAAGCAATTTGACAGCCACAGACAACACACTTTCAGCTTATGCCCACATAAATTTTTTAGTTTGCATCAGGAGTGTGTTTTTTAGCCTGTGGATGGCCCTCACTTCACTGGCTCATGTGATGGAGATCCACAGCGGAATTCTGCTGATGCTCAACCCAAAAGTATTCTCCAGAAGTGCCCTCCATGCATCCACACCATGCAGCTGTGAGCCAGTGCTCAGGCTGAGGGACCATGGCAGAGTTTACTTAGCTGAAGTGGATCCCTCTCCATAAATGCAGAATGTAGATATCAGCTCCATCTTTTTCATGCTACAGGTCTCTTCTCACTGCGTGTCATTACCTACAAATATATCCATAGCCTTAAGTACTTCAGGAGCTTTAAAGACAACTCAGAATAATCTTCCCTTGAGAGCCGTTGAGTGAGGTTTTTCAGGTGACTGCAGAGGCTTTTAAATAAGCCTTAAACTTCACAGCTTCTTTGTGCTGCCAGCCTCAGCTCCTCTCCCCCAGCAGTGTTTTAAGAGCACTCTGTGCTGAGTTTCAGAATCGCTGCAAAGGGCTCAGCATGTGCCTCCAAGCACGTGCCCCTGAACACAACACACACGTGTGTACCAAAACCAACGCAGCCAGCTGCACGTGTGGGCCAAATTTAGCCAGATTTCTCAATGCCCTTTAATTATAGAAACGTTCTCCCACGTAATGTCCTCATGCCCTCCTCAGGTTTTAGAAATATCTCATCTTTTCAGTCCTAAAATTACCAGACTAACTTTCCTCAATCCTCAGGTCCTCTGCTGCCTGCTCCAGAGCATGTTTCTTATCCCATCTCTGTGAAGGACCAGGCTCTCTCGGTATGACCCAACCAAATACCTCGAGAGGATTTTTTCTGCAGAATTAATATGGGGCCACCAAGTAAATAATGCGCCTTTTGCAGGTGTTAAGCCAGCATGCAGGAAATATGCAGCAAACCTACAAATTATGACAGAAGTTTGCTGTATACGCTCTGATCTGCTGCGTCTGTGCATAGTTTTCTGTTATGCATCTGTTACTCACTCTCTAGTCAGCTAAGTGGTCTCCCCTGTGCTGAGTGTACATCATACCATCAGCAGCACTTCTTGTCCTGAATGTCCAATCTGGCCATTTCTTGCTCTGTGTCCTCCCTGCCTCCAGTGTCACATGCACCTGGTGCAAACCTTTATTAGTGATTCAGACACTGAACGTGCTGCTCATTATTCTGTTACCTTACTGCCCATCGCACCCTCAATAATAAAACATCATAATTTTCACACCTTCACAACATTGTTTTAGCTTGCAAGCCCCCTGTTATACAAAGCCCCAATGTGCCAGAGCTATAAACCTGCTACAGAGATCTTAAATTGCCAGCAGACCATTTGTCACTGGTAGATGAATCCTCCTCACCCTTTATCATCTCAGATGTAACTACATCCACGACCACAGCATCTTGAAATTCTCCTCTGCCGTGTAATTTGAATTGCTGTAACAGAGGTTAGTGCATGGAAGTCAGCTGGTTTCAGCAAAGAGATCTCAGCAGATCATACATTCTCTGGCTGCTTTTGGCACGCTTACACCTCGATGCATGTCACTGGATTGCATCACTGACATCCCAAGTGGTGAAAGTGAGGTGCAGGAAGCCGACATAGCCAACACATTGCTCTAAACCTCGGTGTCCTCATTACTGTGGGTATCCTCACCACTCCTTATGAAGCTGGTGGCTTGTGTGTTAGATATTTTTGTTCTTTCACTGGTGAATGTTCCCGAGTCAAACAGCACCAAGACAATTTCTGAAAATTGCCCTAATCAACTTTCACTCATAGCTGTGTGCAAGTTTGTAATTTCCACTGCTTTCTTGCTTAGATTTTTTAACAAGGAAGCTGTGTACCGTGGTTCTGTGTTAGCATTGCTAGGCAACAGTGAGGTTATAGGCTCATTTAATTACTCAAAAAAGTAGGCAGAAACTCAATTAATGAAATATATTCCTTTTTGATACAAAATAAAGATACCAGCAAGTGATAATTTGTGACTTTGAAGCCAAATGCATGTTCACAGAGGGATACAAATGAAAAATTCCTTGTTGAAGAGAGGACATGCCACTAGCGTGATAGGAATGGCAGAAATTTGCTCTTGAGGGGAAGCGGATTTTCTGTAAACTAACATAAAAGAAAACTTCCATGAGATTTCAATCATAAGGAAAAGTAGAGGGATGTAGGGAGGAAAGATGGCTTTGCCTGGACAGAAAGAGGCAAGAACTGCCTTTTGGGGTTTGCATAACTGGGCAGGTCTGCAGCCCTTCATCCACCTCCACCCTGTCTCCAGCACGGCCACAGCCAGTCCTCAAAGGCAGAATTAGTGTCTGCCTTTACAAACCTATTAGCATTTCAAAATGCAGCATTTTTAAACAACATTTATCAAAAAGGCCCGGAAAATGTCTAAAGAGAAGCACCCTGTTGTTCCCAGAGGAGACTGAAACATGCTGAATATACAGCTACAGCATCTGTTGTTGTGAAATATGTCAGGTACTGAAACAACCTGTGAAAATCCTGGGCCCTAAAGGCGAACATAACCCAAGTTTCCATCATGCTCAGCAAAATCCCTTTGGATTTTTTATGGGTATGACTGAGTGCAGGCACTGCCTCTAAGTTTTTGAGCCCAGGAACTGCTTGGTTCAGGAGGTGATTGCAGTAGCTTGGGTGATGGGTGCTGCCTCATATGACTGATGAGCTCAGAAATGTAAAAAAGAAAGCACTGTCCTTGAAGGGACAAATCTGAATGTGAGCTTTTTGTTGCTGTGAGTGAAACAAATTTTTGTGTCAAAAAACCCTCCACAGAGAGAGAAGTCCATTATAGAAAGCAAATGGAGGTAATTAGCAATCTGGCATGGGAATAGAGACAGGTTACAACTGTCTCAGTTAATATGTTCGTAGAAATTCATTGACTTGATGGTATTGCCAAAGGGATGTACCTTGTGCCGACTTCAAGATATTTCTTTCATTACAACTAAGAAGGTTAAGACAAAAATCTGTGCTAGCAAGTCTGCAAGAAAATATCTCTATCATTTCATTATTAGTACTGACACCACTCTTCCCTTAAGACACTTACCCTAAGGATGCTGAAAGTCTTTTCTGTCAGAAGTGGAGAGCAGATTGCTGGTAAGCTGTGGTGGGTTAAAAAGCTCCACATGTCATCTCTGCTGCAGTTTTATTTTCCCCTGATGAGAACAGTTCTATTAAGTTGAATGTGGTGATCCATGACTTCTTGGTGAAGCTGTGCCTCTTACTAAAATATCTTCTTTCTTTTCATGTCACCTACAGAGTGATTCCATTTTAATGAGGTATATTTTGTTGTTTTGTTGGTGGCACCAAGCTGTACAATGCACCACAACATTTCATAAGGGTAGACAAGTGGTGGAAGCTCTTTGTCAGGGCTGAGCATTTCACACAGCTTTTTTTTTTTTTCCGACCTCACGATGTGCATTCCCATCTCCCACCACTCCCCAAAGAGCACATCCTCTGCAAGCAACAGTGGTTCACTAACACCTGCCTGCAAATGGAGTCATAGACCCTTAAAAACAAAAGTGGCATCAATGCCCTATGACAAAAACAAGGTCCTGTCCATGATTTTTGAACTGATGAGGCAGCCATTGCTGGTCTGCCCTTGCTGCTCCGTATCACATGTGATGTGCTGTCACCTAATAAGAGCCAGTGCTGTGAGCTCACCTTGCAAGTTAGTAAAACCCATAGCTGATATTTTTACAGGGTGTAAGCAATTTAAATTAAGCATTATTAGGGGTCCTGGAGGTTGTTTTGAGTACAGGCACAGGGCAGAGAATGCAGCAGAAGCTGCCCTACATCCTGCAGACACCCCTGCAGCTCCTTTTCTCCCACTCTTCCCATAGTCTCTGCTTTCCACTGAAAACATGACAGGTGGCTTTGCAAGCATTCACTGCACTAGAAATAATTCGTAGCCACATTAGGTAGAAAATATACCCAGCCCTCTGCTCTCATTCAGGAGCTGATAGTGAAATTGGTTATGTACCTGCTCGGGGGAAGCTGTAGGACAAGGTACTTGTAAGATACCTGGAAGACTCCTTTTCAAATTATTACATGTTAGCTCTGAGTCACAGAGACCATTGCCTCTCCATGCAGTCGTGGTGCAGCAGGGGGCTGCAAGGGCCTAGGTGCAAGAGTCACCCTCATCATTTCACTCTTTGATAACCTATTTGTCCTCTTCAAAATCCTTCCAGATGCATTTATCTGAATTTATGGTAGTTTGCAGCTCCTTGCTCCAGCATTGCAGAGCATCTGGGCATGATGTTGGAGATGGGGACAATGGGGAGGATGATTGGCACCCCCAGGAGCTGCCATGAACCTGCCAACCCTGAATTTAACCAATTTAGAAGTGTTGATGTGAAACAGATATGATTGTGCTTACACGATGCAAGGATCCCAGCTCTCTGCCAGAGAATCTCTGGCAAAGGGACGGAACGCGTGAGCCAAAATTTGGGGTGCACTAAGTTTTTGTGGAGAATCAGCAAAGACACCCACAAGCACTTTGTTCCATTATGGTACTTCCATTGGAGCACACATGAGGCAGAAGTTTGCCACAGGTACCAACAATGTGTACTGAGCCTGTTCCTGGCAGTCTGGCGTAGAAAACCAAATGTAATGGATGAAGCAAAATCCACTTGAAAATTGTCAAGAGAAAACCTGTTCAATTGACCTGTTAAAGCTATGTGAAATTTTTTCATGGTAGAAGTGGTGCTTTCTTTTCCTGGCTCATAGGAAGTGACAGTAAATTTTGTTGAGCTGTGTGAGCGTCTTATTTATTTATTGCATTTATATTTCTACTCTGAGATCCCCTTCCTCATGAGATGAAGCAGGCCCTGTTAGGCAAGATGTTGTAAAGGATGGATGCAGTGAGGCTCCAGCCTCACTTCATAGCTCATCCAGTTGAAAGATGAAGGGCTGAGAAGAGAATGTACTGCACAATGCCAACCTCTTAAGAAACAGCACTTACAAGAGATCTAGAGAGCAGGTCTCTAGGAATTAAAATTCAACATGCCCTGCCATTGTGAAAGGCACTAAGGTTTTGTTTAATTTGCCTTTATTAATATATCTCTTTCTACCATAACTTCCTACCACACCATTGCTGTGGGGATGCAGCTGGAGGGAGTTGGACTGAGCTAGCAGTGCTGCCGGGAAGGAGCACAACACCCACCAAAACAAGACAGGAATATGGGAACAGCAGCAGTACATCAGATACTGTGGGGGGTGGTCAAGGAGGAGGGCTTGGTAACTACATCAGCAATGGCTTCATCATTCAGAAAACCTGGTTCCTTCCACAAAGTTGAAGAAATGATTGGAGAATTGTTTTCGTGTAAAACCAGGATGTATTATGAACCAGTCAGGACAGCGAGGGCAAGTAATGTCTGATCCAAAGCCCTCTTCTTCAGAGCTCTGCAGACACTGTTGTTTGGGATTGGCAGTTGCTCTTAGGGGGAATGTGCAAGGGTAGATGGAGTTGATGATAACACTGAATGTTTGGACAACATTTGCACTTCCCATCTTGTGTTACTTCACACAGAGACCACTGTCTACTAAATCAAACATTATTTTGTTGCATGAAGTTGCTCAGTGGGACATTCCATGTAAAGAGAGAAATTTTTTTAACTGACCCTATAAACTCAGCTAAATACAGTTTCACACTGGGGTTTGAAGAGTGGACAAAGAGTTTCAGCAGCTGTTTGTGCAACAGGTAATAGCAAACCTGTAAAACCCATCGTTAAGGTTCTATTGAGTACTGTGGCTGTAGGTTTTGAAACAAGAATCAAGATTCTCTAGGTATATCAAGGTGTGGCTTATCCATGCCTGAATACAGAAGTCAAATTTAAGCGAGAACAAGTGCTTCATCACTATTATTTACCTGTTGGGAAAGTATATTTCAAATGCAGCTCACTAATTTCCCTCCCCTTCTCTCCTTTGGACAAAGCAGAACAGGTAGAAAGAACAAAAGCAGTGGGGGAAAAAACCTCGCATAGGGGAGTCTCAGTGTAAATGCAGAAGATACACTCCTGTGGATCAGTTTGTCTTACTAATACACAGGAAAACAAGGATATGCCTCCTCCAAAGACATAGGAATCACATGGTTTGTAATCCATTGCTGCTTTATTTATTTCAAGTGGTGCCTGTACTTGTAGTGTTTTCCAGAAGAAAAATTACCTTCTAAGATACCAAGTACCAAACCAGTCCATTTTAATTCTTTCCTTCTCCAATATCTTATACATAGATTCTTCTACTATTCCTGCTAGATCCTCTATACTGACCCTTTTGCCAGCTCTGTACCTCAAGTATTTGAAGGACTGCATGTTCGTATCTTGGTCACAAGAACAACTGCATGATTATTCTCATCTACAAAATGTGGACTATCTTAGGAGTATTTTCTGTTGATGTAGTGCAGGCTCCCTGGTCAGTGTAGTCACTGAATACCCACACTTCTTACAGTGCTGCCTCAGTTGGCTCAGATATTGTTGATGCAGATACTTTAGTTAAGTAGGAAAGTTAAGGATAAAGTCTTCTTTCCTCCCTCACGGCAAACTCTAAATCAGATTCCCGTGCTGCTCAAGCGTGATATTGCATGCTGCAGCTCAAGTTTTGTTGAACCTTAGGCTTGCCATTACAAAATAGCAGAACAATGTTCATTCCCATTTTGTACCTGCTTTGCCTCTCCTGATGTTTGCTGATAGCATCAAAGAAAGCATAATGGTGGTTCATTGGTGAATTTCTGTGTAAAATCATCATGTGGAAGAGGTAGATCACATAAATGCAAGCTGAGCTGTTTTCCATTAAATATGCTGCAATGTCAGAGCAGGCTGAAAATTCATTACATGTGGTCTGGATCTCAGTCCTGTAATTGAGCTGAACTTGGCCAAAATGGGCTTCTAAGCATTTGGTCTTGACAGAACAACTAAGTCTCTATAGCACCACATGCAATATCTTTGACCTTAAATCCACAAATCCTGTTAAATATTTGTAAACATTTGGTAACCAGCTAGGCAATGGAGTTAGAGGAAGTCGCTCTCCAGAGAAAACCTGTAAAACACATGAATGTGAGTCGGACATATTGGCAGGTGATGAAGTACCACATGAAAATGTTGGATGTCTTGTCCTACAGCCCTTTGCAAAGATGGGTAAAAGGAAATGTGTATGTGTTATTGTTGGTGACACAAAGACAATCTAAGAATAGTAAATAAATATTGCTGCTTTAATATGCAAGAGGGGAGTAGAAAAACCCGTCTTCTTACTGTAACTTTTTGTTTCAAAGCTTTTTAGCATGTGCAAAGGCTGTTTCCAGCATAATTTCTGTTCGGTTGCAATTAGAAATGCTGCAGTACAAATGATGGATTAAAAGGTGTTAATGATGTATTTGTACATCTAATGTCAAAAGTTTAAAGTCATGGCTTTTAATGGGAGCTAATGAGATCCTAAATGATGATTCCAAGTAAAGCATGGTCATTATGGCCATGCTGTTGGCAGTGTTGTGCTCGCGCAATCCTGTTTCTCAGAATTTACTGCCAGCACGTGAAGAAGCCAGGTAGAAAACTCCACACACCTTCATTTAACAATAGAAGTCAAATTCTCATGTAGACTAACTATAAAATAAATGTCCTCTATGTCAGATGACAATCCTGCCTGTATATCTATGAGGGATTCAAACAGGAATCTATAAAATATAGAGGAAACGTATTTTCCAAGTAATTCAGAAAGAAATCCACTTCCCCTGTTAATGTTGAAATGTTGGGCCCAAGGGATTATACAACTTATCTGCCAAGCACCTTTTATTAAAAACAAGACCAAAAACAAACATAGCACAACTGTCATTAGGATTTGAATATCTGAAACAGGCTGAAGATAGGAAAAGCATAATCAGTCCTTCAGGACCACAGAACAATTCTGTAGCTGTCAAAACAAGAATTAAGGCTTCCTATAAACTGGCATAAATTGACACAGCAAAAGCTGACTTGATGCTGATGTAGAAAATACATGGTTCAGTCCATTGACTGCCAAGTGTATCTGCAAAGTGTATCTTCAGCTCTGCCACAGGGCCACAGGAAAGGTTATAAAATGGCTGATAAGCCATCCTCATGTCTGCTTTTGCTCTGGAACCCCATAGAAAACCCTGACTTCACGTCTTGTTTTCCATGTTTCCCTGTGCCTCACTATATGTGACAGGTGTGATAAGAATAAACTCTCACCTGTCCTTGCACTGTGCCTTGTTTGAAAAAATATATTGTTTTGAAGAAAGTAGTTTATGCAAAGACGCATTAAACAGGACCATGGTTTTGCCAGGTAGACTTAGAGATGCTGCTGCTCTGCCTTCCCAAAATAAGTTACTAATATGAATAAAGGCTGTGCCTATGCCAGCCACGCACCATGTCTGGCCTGTGGCACTGCATGGACCTGGTGCATCAGAAGCTGACAGTGTGGCCAAGCCAGACCTCTCTGACAGCACTGGGTGTAGACACTCCTTCCCTGGGTTCCCAAAGACTTCAACCTGAGACCTATATGAGGGCACGAAAAGCCTTTGAGACGTACACAGAGCTTTGCTAAAATGGAGTCAAAGTTTCCCAACAGTGTCAAAAGTCTTTGAATTTCATCTGAGTTTTAGTTTAAGGGCTAAGCCAGCCAGACAGCAGCTGTCTGGTTGCAATCTCAGCCCAAAACTGAAACCATGGCCTGCTAAAATCATAAAATACATTAGTTTTTTCAAAATGTCTGGCTTCTTTCCTGACCAAAAGTGCATGAGTATCTTTGAGATGGATAACAGGGTATTTGGATTTTCCCTGCAGGTAATTCACTGAGATTGATGAGTGTAAAGAGTGTAAACAACAACTCTAATTTGAAAGCTAAATCAATTTACTTGTGCCTTTTCCACATGCTCTCAGTCAAGATACTAGCAAGGTACTTCTGAAATTGGATTATCTCCCAAAATAATGAATGAATATGAAATTTTGTGTTTACTTACAACTCACACTGAAAATGTAACAGTGGGGAAAACTACGTCTTTACTTCTGAAACAATGAATGGTCAAGAAGGGATGTGAGTATTTTTACAAATGTCTTAGAATCATAGAATCATTTAGGTTGGAAACAATCTTTATGAGGATTAACTAGCATAATCCCTAGACTTTATAAATTCAACAATATGAAGAATTTATAACCACTATCATTTCAAGAACATTTTCTGCGATGAACAAAAAGTGTATTGTGGAGATATTGTTTGCTGAAAATAATGCTAACCTACCAAAGCACTCATTTGAAAATGTGTGTGATATACTAATGAATGGGTGTTTAAGTATTTGGAAATAAAATTGAAAATGCAAAACTCTATCTTGCAGGAGTCCATTAATGTGTGACATTTCAGGATGATCAAATGAGTCTTGAGCAAGAGCAAAATATTTTGTTTGTGATATTATCTGCACACAAAGAAGTCCAATAGAAGAACACAAAACAATTTTCTTTCACAGACCCTTTCAAATTTACGCTGACATTATAAACCATGTAAGTGAAGCACAGAGTTATTTAAAAGCATACCTCCAAGGGGCATGGTTTTGGAAGTACAGCATTGTTTTTCTGGCGGATCTTGTTGAATCGATTTTTTCCAGTCTATTTGTATTAGCTGGGTAGAGCATTCACAGAAATGCAATTGTGTATTGTAATTTGACTTTGATCACAGTAATTTTCTTTCTTGTGTCTCCCAAGCAGTCTTCTAGAAAATACAGCAGTAATGGTATGCAGCAGTGGATATTGAACTGCTTGCAAGCCACTCCGGCAGCTCATAAAAACATTATTAAAACGCAAATGCCCTTTGTGCTCATAACTTCTAAACTGCACAAGCTGAAGTGCCTCTAATATTTCTAATGCTTTGTAATATATTGAGATGTGCTCTGTTGGAGTTGGTGTCGTGGCTCTCCAGCTGACAGCTGGTGCTCTCCTGCCAGTCACAGGTTTGATTTTACTCTGACTCTCCCTCCAGTTCAAGAAGTTGGGTGTCTGAGCATGGTTTGCTGGGAATCTCAATGACTGGCAGGTGGCACACATATCCTTCCTGCAGTAATCTCTTATCTCCTACAGAATGGACCTTTTCAGAGCATGCTGAAGCACTTCCCTTCTACCAGTCAGTGTTCTCCTCTCAAACCATGGAGGCTCTGGAGATGCCCTGTCCTGCAAAGGTGCTTTGGCTCATCTACTAAAGTGAATCTGCCCCCGAAGTAAGAGTTCTGGGAGACCTGTGAAGGCCACAGAGGGCAAGAGTACGTTTTGTGCCCACATGCTGTGTGTGCTCTATCAGGTAGAATAATAATGGAACCATTTTAAAGCTATCATTGCTGTTCACTGAGAAAGTGGAATAGCACTTTAATTTCTGGTTGCATTAAACAGCAATCTTTCCATCTCCTAAGGTCATATCTTGCTCAGTAACATCCATGAATATGATGTTCAGACAACTGAGTTTTCTCCTTTACCTGAAGAATTGTGAGAACATCTGAGGATGTGCTTTCTCTCAAAATCAGACCCTGTGCAGATGACCTGCAGCTTTCACCAGAATGAGGAGAGCAACAATACCTGCTGTAGAGCTCAACAGCTAAATAAGTATTGCCAATCCTTATAGTGTGATGGGGACTTTTCCCAGCATGGCAGTTGTCCTGGATTGGTACATTCTTTTCCTCTTTGTAGATTTTTTGCTTTCTGTAAATTTTGCTGTAATTATTTTCATCTTTTTTTTCTATTGCAAACGAAATATGAACTTATACTGTCTACAGGGTCCAAGTTTTATAGACTAAGAAATCTTACTGCAAATTGCAGTTATAAAGGATGCAGGATATGCTGGAATAGCTAAGACCTTCACACAGACTACAGGCACCATTCTAGTCAGTATCAAATGGTCAACATATGATTTATTTTTTCAATTGGCCTTAAGATCTTTATCCCAAATAACAATTTCTCTATTGGCATATGATTTCCCCTAAAAGCAGAGTAAACTGTACTGCCTTCATTTCCACCTCTCCACTGCTCCCCTCCCCATCCTCCACTTCCAGCTCTAAATATAGATATTTGATAATTGGGTAACTTTGGTCTAGATAGGAGTGTGAGTGTTCCTCCCAAAAAGAGCACTTAAAAGTTATTTTCAGTGGTGGTGTTTCTGCTTCCACCATAACCAAAAGAAGTTAGTAGGCAGGGAGCTGAAATTCAGTCTTTAGTACACTAGTTGTTCCACGCCACTTGCCTTTGGACACAGTACGTGCTTACAGTAAGGTAGCTTCAGAGTGCAATATGTGCTTTTAATGCCATAACTGACAGAAAATCCATACTTGAGGCAATATACGCTCACTTTTCCCTGCCTCAGACACAGTGCAAAACACTTCCACGCTGATTTCCATCAACAATTTTCTCCAAGGCATCAGAAGATGGCCAATGCTGAACCTTGTACCACCCACGTTACAACCAGGTCCCAGTTAGCCGAGGTGCTACATGCCCACACTACTCAAAATCTTCTGATTTAACAAGTGCTTGTGGTAGAAGAGACAGTTAGTGCATTTGAGAAGTACCTGAGAGGTGAAAAAGGTGCTCTATTTTGAACAAATTCACTTGGTTTATTTACTGCATGGAAGGTAAACAGGGAATTTGGGAGGCACTTGATAAACACCATGTTTTGGTGTTCCATTGAACTTGCCAAACTGTAAGTACCAGCATACCCATAATAGTCTTCACTTCCAGCCAAGCTGCAAAGGTACAGGATACAGTACTGATTTGTTTGTCTAAGAAGCTTCAGTGTTTGAGAGAGATAAGATTTTACAGCATATTGTGAGAGGACACTTTAAAGAAACTAGGTTGATATGCAACTGATGTGGCTGTCACTTATTAATATTAGATTAGACACCTTTGCAAAGCAAAGATTTCAGGTGGGTAGTTTTATCACTGTGCTGTCTTTGCTGTCTTTTGTGCAACAAAATTTCATGAGAGTTTCTGTCTTAGAGCAATGAGATTTGCCACTAATAACTCTGACACAAAGAAACTTATCTGATGTTTGAGTATCGCACCACTGCAAACACTCATCAGAGAAGATCATCAGAGATTGGAAATGCATGGATTCCATGAGTGGATGGGTGCTGTAGAAGAGTTTCCATGGGTCCCATGCACCCAGTGCTGTGAGGATTACTTCAAATGAACTGTGCCTTCTAGCAAGGGTCAGTATTTAAAATATGTCAAGCTTGCTGTCTGCCTGCATGTGCTTCTGTCAGGGACAACCAGGAATCCAAACTTAAATTTATTCTGTGAATGAAAGATGGAAGATGTGTTTATGGTATCCTCTTTTTAGAGAGATGAACAAAACACTGGAAGACCCTTACTTTTTCACGGTTATGTATACAGCTGCCTTCAGAAGTGGTGACACTAGATTCCATGCTAAGGATGATGGAAAAAGCCACTTGGCTTTTCAGCCCATTTAGAGAGGATCTGCTACCAACTTCCATGAGTGAATGGCTGTGACCTTCCAGTTCTTAAGAAAAGACTTTAAATAAGAGAGAATGTCCCCTTGATTTCTAAAACTTTTACATTGTGAATGGCTGTGACCTTCCAGTTCTTAAGAAAAGACTTTAAATAAGAGAGAATGTCCCCTTGATTTCTAAAACTTTTACATTTCATTAAAAGAAGAACACTGAGCAGCAAATGACATATCTTGTATTTCACTTGACTTATATCACTGGAGAGAGAGTTTCCTAACAATCAGTGAAATTACTGTATTTAATATACCTTAAGTTCTTTCTCTGGACTTACCAGCAATATAGCAGTAACTCCAGCACTGCCATAACACATTAGAAAAGCAGTGTTTATATAATCCCTACTTCTGTAGCATGGGAAAGCCTTTTTCTAAGAGGCCTCTCCATCCCTTCCATATGTGGCAGCACCTTCTGGTTTTCTCCCTGCCTATGGGAGCTGGAAACGAAAATGTATAGAAATCAGTTCTTCCATTCAAGACTAGAAAGTAAACATCAATAAAATAACACCATCTTAAAATGTATATGGATTTTGGCGGGGGGGGTTAGGAAATAGTTAAAATTCTCTTTTGTGCCATGTATCTTCAGATTCCCATAACTTCAAAGCAAACTGTTTCCTCATGCTGAAAACCCCCTATTTCCCTCTTCTAGTCTGCAGGCTTCTGGCATATTTGGATAATGTTTTGTCTATTCTCTTCTGTAAGTTTAAAAGTAAAAATACCTTGCAAGAAAAAAATTCCTTCTGTTCATTATCATAAGAATATCTAAGAAACTGGCATGATCAACTGCTTCTGCTTTTCAGTGCTGCTATCCCTATTCCTTAAGAAGTAGCAAAAAGTCTCATTTGTAAGTGAAATGTTTGGAGATTTGTCCAGATGTAATTTCCATCCTATTTTGACTGATCATGTTTTTGTTAAGCAGGTCTTCATGCTTTTCTCTTTCTTGCTAGTACCTTCTAACATAATTGGAGTGGAGAAATGTGTGACTTACCTGCAAGTTTCTTCTGGATTTCGGAGTTTGGGCTATGGAGTGTGTGTGTGTGTATGTATTATATGTGTGCAAAAACAGAATGAGCTGCTAAAACACATCCAGATCCACATGGCATCCTGCAGTAATTTCAGGTTGTTCTTTCCACCAATGCAGTGGCACACAGCACTTATACACACTGAACTCAACAATCTTGGAGTTCTTTTCTAACCTAATATATTTTATGATCCTAAAGTTCTCCTCTAAGGCTAAGCATGTCACGGTAGTGTTAATGCATAGTTTTGGATTAACATCTCTCTCTTAACACTACACTTTTATTCCAGATCCCATTCAGATCTCTGCAACTATCTGAAAGAAGGTTGTAGAAAGGTGGGGGTCAGCCTATTATGCCAAGTATCAAGTAACAGGACAAGAAAAATTGGCCTCAGGTTGTGCCGGGAGAAGTTGAGATTGGATATCAGGCAGAAAGTGTGATCAAGCATTGGAACAGGCTACCCAGGGAAGGGGTTAAGTCACCATGTCTAGAAGTACTGAAAAGACATGTAGATGTGATACTTAGGGACAGGATTTAATGATGGAGTTGGCAGTGTTAGGTTGGACTCAATGATCTTTTCCAACCCAAATGTTTCTTTGATTCTATGAACAAATTATCTTCTGGGCAGTGCCTAGAAAAGCTTGGACAAATTCCAGATGGCAGTTTAGAAACAGATCTGAGCACAAAAGAAATAAGCCTGCACTTTCCATCAGGTAATGTTGCTATGCCTTGCTGTGCTTAAAAATAAACAAATGAAAAGGTTCTGAGAAACACCTCTGTAAAACTTTGTGTTTGGGGATGGGATTTGAGTCAGAGCCTTCTGAGGTCTGACTGAAATGGAGGAAGAATAGGTTCTTTTAGTTGTCAAAGATGAATACTAATCCTGACATATTTGATGATGTACGAACACTGGAGGGTTTTATATAGTCAGCTTTAGAGGTCTAAATTAGGAATTGAATCCTTCTGTACAAGTCAGTGAAACTTAAAGGCAGCTTAGAGTGTTTTGCTCTATTGGCTATAACTTGAGCATAGGGAGGATGACTTTGTATCTTACATACCTAGAGTGAGGCGCCTAAAATAGATGGCATGAATAATCCCTAAAGTGAATATCAGTGTGTGCAAGAATGCAGTCATGAAATTTAATCCAATTATCTCCATGACAGTTATGTCCCATTCTGCTTCCCAGGACTGATGTCAAGATGTATGCTTTCTTTAGACCCACTTCTGTATACATGGCAAGAAGCTAACAGAGCATTTCCCCTCCACCCTCACTCCTGTTAGACAGAATCACAGAATATTCTGAGTTGGAAGGGACCCTCAAGGATCATCAAGTCCAGCTCTTAAGTGAATGGCCCATATGGGGATCAAACCCACAACCTTGGTGTTATTAGCACCACTGAGCAATTCTCAGTATTAATGATGCTGTATAAAGCAAAAAGTGTAATGTTCCAAATAACATAACTTCCCCAGGTGGAGAAGGTCACAGATTGAAATCGCTTTGGCTCATAGACCTGCAAATGTAAATTGTCACCTAAATACTCAACCATGAAGCTGTAAGAGAACAAAGGTGTCTGAAGACACTTGCCTAATCTTCATTTCACTTAGCTGACTAGAAAACTTACCAAGATGAGCATTTCGTTGCTCTTTTTGCTGTTTCTTTCAAATACTGCTTGGGCACTCCAGCGTATGAGCCCAGACCATACTGCATTTTTGACTTATAGCCCTCAAAGTAGTGTAGCTGCCCATACAAACCTTCATAATCTCCACACATCCCTACTGGTACCAGCAGAGCTGTGATGGTGCAGTAATTTAGCTGCACAGTCTCAGCACAGGGTTAGAGAAATTTTGTTGCAGGTGAAAGGAGTGGGGGTAAAAAGCTACTGGCAAAAAAACAGCTGAAAGGAAATGCTTTCATTTTAGTCACACAGCCGTCTAGTCAGGAAAAACATTTGTATGCAAAGCTGTGAAAAAATGACAGCTCCTTTTGAAATAATAGAAATGGCAAATGTGGACTGCCTATGTGGAAATCTGTAGGTGGGTAAGTGGAATCAAGTTTAGGCTGTATGTGTCTATTGAAATGAGAAAACGATGCCTTTGATAAAGATAGGGCATATAAGGTCCATTCATCATTTCTAATCCTTTCAGAAATTACTTATTAGCCAGGAAAAGCAAACAGAACAACTGATTTCATCTTAGTTTAAAATTGCATGATCTGGGATGAATTTTGGGAAATAGGATTGTCACTAAGATGTTCCTCTAATATTTATTATTTTCATTCTGGAGATGTCCAGGGACCAAGCCTTAGGGATAGCATTCAAAAACACTCCTGGATGACTTAGGAACAGAAGTCTAGTGCCTGCTTGTAATTTTAAACATACATATACACTGCAAAGGAATAATCATTGCACACTGCTTTGAATATTTATAGGCATGTTATAGTTAATTTTTCCTCTCCTTTAGAAGCAGGAGGATTTATAAACTAAAGCCTATTAAGTCCCTAAATGCTATATAAGGAAATACTCAAATTCTTTATACAAGAATCAACATCTCTACTGAAAATATTTTATAGCTCCACAAAATACAAATTAAAAACAGATATATCTGTCTGCAGAGTGTTAAAGTGATTGAGATGCAGATGAAATGAGGGCATCTCATCTTTGCTGCTAAATTCTCAGGGTCCCAGGTGGTCCACTGGAATGTGAAAGAAAACACAGGGCCATATCCTACGCTAAAACTGGTACCAGAGCTGCTGACAAGTGGGGAGAGTGTGTCTGCTGTTTTGCAGTTGCAGAGGAGATGCAGCTTATATCCCTAAGCGCTCCAAAAATCCCATTCTGAGTCCCTATGTGTGATGAACACACAAAATGTCCCCTTCCAGAACAACTTAGTACGGTATTCAAGCACTATGTTCTGAGGAAAGAAGAGACCTTTTTCGTAAGTTCTCATTGCCTGTGTGAACCTCAGCTCTGTACTTGGGTTTAGGCTGCAGAGTGGTTTTTGATACTTGAAAGGGATCTGAAGACCACTGTTCAGGGAAAACAGACTGAAAAACACTGGTTTAAGGATGTCTGCCTAGTGGGTTATGATTGCATTAATTACAAATCATGAATCATGGACATCTTGTTCCTGCTTTTGTAAGATTAAAGTAAGCTATATAAATAATAGTCATTACAGGGTTTTCAAGTGGATGACCATTCTTGCTTCCAGTAGCAAATTTGGAGAGCTCATTATATTGCCCCTAATGGGAGGGACATTGCATTCTACTGTTCTAGTTACAGCACATTAGCTTTTTCTTTTTTTTTTTTTTCTTTTTCATTTGGTGCTGCTGTTCCCTGCTGCAGTGAGCTACAATGGATAGAGTCTCAGTAAGCAAAAATAGTGTCCAGCCCTGGACTTTCCAATGAACCCTTGAGAAGGTACCTAAAAATACATGCGCATAAAGCAAAATATAGTGTAACAAATTTGCTTCTAGGCTGGTTAAAAACACTTAGAATGAGGTTTGGAATTGGATACTAAAGCAGAAGTTGTCAGCAAACCTACAGCTCATTTCTGCACTCTCCAAGTGTTCAACCTCTACAAGAGCTCCTAGCCTGCTTTTTGGGGTACCTCATTCTGGCCTAAAGCTCTCTAGCTACTGCATCATGATCTGATCCACAGCTCTTTCTTTGTCTCTCCTCACATACTCCCTTGACTCCAATTCTTTTGTGCACATACAATAAAGGCAAAGGCGATCCAACTGCCTTAGACCACAGGATTACTGCCAGGTCTCCAAGGCTAACTTTATTCTTATATTCTTATATTCTTAATCCCAGGCTTGTGGTATCATAACTTTACCATTTCAAGGAGGGTTCATTTTGCACCACAAGAAGTTTCTTTTGCATTAGACCTCACAAGGAAACAGTGTATAATGTAATTAGACGGATTGGTTGTGCACTAGGCCCAAATTCAGTGTTCCTAAACTACTAGTTTGGACTGGGACAAAGTATTTTCAAGATGCCGAGTTCTCTATGTCAGACCTCTTGCTTCATTATTTCACCTCTAGAACATGGAATCCACCCTTTTTTCTATGAGCATTTTCCTTTGGCTCTATGACCAAACACTGTGAAACAGAGGTCCTGATACCCTAAAAGAGACGATATCTTCTTCAGATAAAACTTCTTTCTGTCTCTAACGTTTGATGCTGAAGTTCACTTCCGGTTTTCTTTCCTAACTTCTTAAGATATTCCACGTTTTAACTCCATCTACTTCAGGACTGGCTTCAGAGAAAATACATTTTCTCCCAAAATTCGTTTGTAGATGCCTGTATTGGATATTTTCCTCAGGAAAATAGAAACTATGTTTTGACTGACTATTTATGCAGAGATAAATAAATACATATACACATGCAGAAAGATTCATGGCTGTTTACATAAGAAATCTTAGAGTGGAGTAAAAGATGATTCATAATATCAAGCTGGAATTGTACAGCATCACTCTCCAAGTTGCTTATTGCAAACTAGGGAGGTATGACTCATCTTCAAATCTGAGTTAAAGTTCAAAGGAGAATTTGAGTTTCTCCTAGATGTTATTAAATTGCCAGAAATGGCAATGATAGCAAATCTGTTTTGCCTTGTGCTATCACAAGGTATTAGAGGCAGTGACCATATTTATCTTATCCTGCATTGTGTCTCAGTTTGTGGGGGCACACTAATACACACCTAACTTAAAGTAGGTCCCATGTTGCTTTCCTATTACTGAATTAGTCTTCTTGGTAGAATCAGAATGGAAAAATCATTGCATCTTTTCCAGGCAACTAATGAGGCCATGCAACAAATTTTCTTATTCACATAGTTTCATGAGATGCACTGAATAAATAATGCTAATATTGCTATGTTTACTCCCAGAGACCATTTTTGCTCTTGGTAAGTTGAATCGCATTTATTCTGTGAATGCAAGATGAACAGTGGTAGTAAACGCTATAGTTTCTGTAGCCTACAGAGGAAACGTGGATATAATCTATTTCTTTCCCTGTTTATCATGCCGTGTGTACAATTCTGTGATTTGTGGAGTTCTCAGACTTCCAGCTAGGTGTCTGGGAATCTAGCTGCTTGCAAAAGTCGAGAATTTGGATGCAATTGGATACTCTGAAAAATTTCAGTGTCTGTGCCTGAGGGAATATTAACAAATTACCCTCTTTCTTCCCAATCTTGACAAACTCTTTTCAGCAGTGACAGGAGCATGCAGTGCAGAACACAGATGATCCATTAGCAGAGACAGTTTCCTTACATTAATTACACTTTCAAGAGGTTTTAGGACATAATGAATATAAGAAAAGCAGATATCCTTCTTTCAATTTTATCTATGAATTCTGCAGTACAACTGTAGCTTCCTCCCAGTCTTCTTTTCTGCAGGTAGGATGCTGAAGTCTCTCACCTTTTGTCAGCCTTCATATCTTTCCCACAAATTAGCAGACAATTAGTGTGGAAAGAGGAGGAAGACATAGATTTATGGGACTTAGTTCAGTTTTCTGCATTAGGTTTCTGTGTCTTTGGTGGGCAATCATGTAAATCATATTGGCAGGCTCTGGCCAAGACCCAGCTGGCAAGATAGGCAAGTTTTCCATCACAACTGGGAACTCTATAGACTTTTTGGCTGCCAACAGTCCACCTCCATTAAGGTGACTTGCTGAATTAGCTGCTAATTGGCTCTGTGCAATTAACTTCCAATGCTCATAATCACTGTGATATCTAAGGTACTTGTAAAACTGATGAAATCGTATGTTTGATTTCTCTGAAGTGCTGAAATATTCCAAGTACCATTTTCCAGATGAAAAGCTGGAGCAGAGACAATTATCTGTTAATAATGTTCTACATGTTAATTTTTGTAATGGTGTTATTATATTAAGCTTTTCTACAGATCATGGAGTAACAAGTGATCTTCATTCCTTCAAGTCACATAGACAAGAAAGAAAATTATAGAAGGACACGCACAGTCCATTAAAGCAGACAGTGCCCTAGTGGTTTTGGTGTAGGGGAAAAAAAGAAGAAAGGAAGGACAAAATCTAAAGCATTTGTTCGTGTTTAGCTGTTGTAGCAGTAGTTAGATGCACTTACTTAGTGCATTTAACTGGAAAATTAGTTGATAGTCTCTGCCTTCAGCCATCTTTTCCAAAGTTATCCTAGAAGTCAGATTGAGCCCAGTTGGTTGTAGTCTGACAGTCATGCTCTTTCTGGGCAGAAGCAGCACATAAATAAACACTTTGCTTTAGCAGGATCCATTTCCTCCTCTATTACTCTCTCGTAGCAGGTTCTCAGCGTATCAGCTTTTTACCAAACACTGAACAAAATGAGTGCAGTTGATAAGGGTGAAGGCCTTCCTATGGTTCAGCTTGCTGAGACCAGCTGAAGAAGGTGGCAATGATATAAATCTCTTTATATCACTTTTAAAACTACCCCCTTGTCTTTGCAAAGTCATTCTCAAGCTATCCCTTAGGATGTTGTATTTATACCACAATATAGACTGTATCTACATACATTTACAGAACATCTCTTGTTCTCCTGTTTATATGTAAGCTACCATAGAAGTTAGGTGATGCTCTTTCTGTGCTCTCTCTTCATTACAGCCATGTCAATATCTATGCGAACACATCCTTCCAAAAAACGTTGTCAGACTATGGCTTAAAATTTGGCATGCAGTAAAGTACCTACATGTATTTCTACCCCTAACAATGGACTAAATGTAACACTGTTCTTAAAAGTACTGATTTCTGCTAAATGTCGGAATAGAAAGAGAAACACACTGAGTTAAAGGTCATGACATTTCAAGCTCCGACTTTCCAGATGTTAATGTTGAAGAAAAAGATCTAAATAAACTACCAACATTTGGTCATTAAAAGAAACTTAAATACACTCCTCTGTCAATAGGAGTTGAAGTTGAATGGAGAGTAATGAGAAGCAAAATTCTTTCAGCAGACTTTTTAAATGTATTGCTTGACTGGTTTTAGAATTTGTCAAATAATAACAAATCTTACTGAATGAACTCTTTAGCTCATAAATGACATTCCTTATCCACTGCTATTCAAATAATTGTGTTTTATATATGCGCATGTCAACTGCTTTTACATTTTGAGAGTAAACTTTAGGAGGCCTTCATTTGGTAGAGCTGGATAAACTGACCTATGTGAATATAAATGTGTGGACAAACTATCTTTTCTGAAAAGAACAATATTTCACTTCAATATTTCCAGCATTATACAGTGCCTGTGAACTCATTCCACTCTTTGATCTTGAACCACTTGGTGATTTCCGTAGGAGACAAACATCTCAAAGACACTAAGACTCTGAAGTTATGTGGAATGGCATCAGGTAGCGGCAGATGTGAGAGATTTCCTGCCAGGGGAGAGAGCTACGCCATGAGCATAAATTGTGCTAAACTCAGAAGAAATCTATGTGGGGAAAAGTGTTTAGAAATACCCTCCTCACAGGGTAATCTTCAGAGCTTGCACTTTCTGAGAAACTATATTACCTTGGAGATACAAATCTGTAGGAAACCTAGCTTTAGTTTCAGCCTGCACAGGCAAACTTTTTTCTAAGAAAAACATTTTTACAGAGGAGGAATATGCCCGAAGGCAAACTGAACACAAGGCAAATATAGCAATATTCCTCTTCGTTAAATTAGCTGATGCTGAGTGATTAGCATTATTGTTCAGCTCAGCTGTTAACTCTTAGCTGATTTCCTAGTGCTTAATTCCCAGATAATTTCAAAGAGATTTATGCATGAACTGAGAGTTAGACATAGACTTAAATGTGGTACTGACACAAGCATTGTATAAGCATATATTTAATACTAAATATTGTGAATCCAGGCTTCAGCAACATCTTTAAGCATTTTGAAGTTTAAGGGATTACTCACATTCCTACAGATTCCTGCAAGCTTGTGCAGCACGTTGAATTATGATGTAGTAAGGGATCAGTAAGAGCCTTCTCTAGATTTGCCGTGTGGGTTGAACCACAGAATTCTGGCGGTGTTGAAAGAAGCCTCAATCAGTTACTTCTCATCTGCATCTGGCTTGGCAACCAGTCAAGAAGAACAACAGTGCTCATTTCCTATTCATGTATTATGCACAATTTGCTTTGAATATCTTGTTTATTCTCATATGAAGGCTGTATTTTAATTTCATTTTGGTACTACATTAGTGGGAAAATGTGAGAATTGAGGGCCCTACTCAGCTATCCAGCCAAAGATCAATAGACAAAAAGTTTTTAAATGGCTTTGAAATGCCTGCATTGATAAAGCTATATACATTATTCTTCTTTCTGCTACTGGGGCAGAAATAATAAATATTTTAAGAACTTCAAAATAGATGGAAGTAGTAATATTGACTAAGCAGAAACTCTTTGCCAGTAGATTAGGCTTTAGTTGGTAAGATTTAAATATGCCTGGCATGTCAAAGCAATGTGACAAGTCAGAGTTTTCATAATGTGCTGCATCTACCTCATAACTTGTTGTGAAAGGATGGTGACTGTTGCCAGATTGCTTTGTTCTTACTAATATTTTTAAAGATAAGAAAGTGAAATGGCTCCATTTCAGGAATTAAGTCATTTCCTTGTGCCAAAATACTGACAAGAAGTCTTGGTGCAGGAAGATAAATTAGAGTTCTGACTCCTGCATCACAAAAAAGAAACCAACGTGGCTTGAAAGGAGCCTTCCTGTTCAAGCTGGAGTTACTTCTTTTAACATTGCAGATGTGAATGTCAAGTGAGTTTTCTATGTGAATTTTTGTAATATGAAATGGAACAGACTTTTGAACTCCAGCAACTTTAAACATCAGGGAAAATTTTAGGGAAGGGGAAGTCAGGAGAATCAGCAAGTGGAACACACAGACCTTAGTCAGATTATAACATCAGCAGTATAGCATTATTGGCTGCCTATGTCTCATGGTATATTTGTCTTGTTGTCTTTGCCACCGATTATTTCAACTTCCTCAAAAGTGCACCTGCAATGCCTTCCTCTCCCTTCATGTAGACAGTATTTGAACCCCTAGATAATAGTTCTCCATGCACCTCCATGCTAACACAAAAAGTCCCCTTTCCTAGCGGTCCAAAATGGTAAAACTCCCCCTCAGACCCTTATCCAGTGCAGCAACAGCAGTAGCCTCCTTCCAGTACACCTGACTGTGAGTAGAAGATGGATGGTGTCCCTCTGGGGCTTCCACTGCTCTTCTGCTCTTTGCCTGTACTACTGCTTGGTTCCCTGAGTATATTCATCTGGGATTGAGAACTCTTCGAGTGGAGACTGTTTATTTTGAAACTCCTGTGAACAGTGTAAGATTTGATCTGTGATTGATGCTTCCAAGCTGTGCAGTGAGGCTGTATTGACTTGCCTTACCTGATGGAAAATACCACTGGCACATGAAGGAAGTGACAAAAAGGTCATGACTGAGATAGGAAGTAAAACCATTTATTACAGATGACTCACAGGCAAATAGGAAAACCAGCTGTCAGCACTTCAGAAGAGGAGTCACTGCAAACCTTCACCTCCTCACCTTGCAAGCATTCTTACATCACCTGTAGTTACAGGTCTGTCTCTTTGCATCAATTTGCACACTCTGGTCTATCTGTTTCAGCTGAGTAGTTTTTCAAACTGGACAAGCTCCTGGGCAGATGTGGTTGAGGCCATGAGGAAGAGTTCATTTATTTACAAAGAATGCATGTTGAAAATTGGGCAGTGTAGTCCTTAGTTTTTTGAGTTTAAACAGAGGTACAACAGATGTCAAAGGAGGGTGCAATATTGCTGGGAAATCATATATTAAATGGGTTTTTAGTGAAAAAGTGCTGTAATTTCTACCACAGCTTAGGAAAACAAAAAGCAACAGAAAGCATATAAATATATCCTACATACACAAATAGTACAACACAGATGTCTTCTAAGCAGGGATTAGTAGCAGGGCACTGTTATAGACACAGCACATATTTTCCCTTGGGAAACTTAAACCCCCACAAATGTAGTCCATTGAAGAGCACAGAGAAACAATGTGCTGCTTATGCTCGTTTCCTTGCCTTGTTGCTGAGATTGACAATTTAAAAACCAGGTTTCTGTACAATTCATATTTTGTTTAAAGAGCTACAAAGTCCTTAGATCAGCATCCTTTTTTCCATTGAAAAATAATCTAAATGCATTCCTCTCCACCTTTATATTGTTATATTTCCCTTACTTAGTTAAGCCAGACAACATGAAGTTATTTTCACCCTTCACTGAAAGACCATAATAGGTGGAGTAATTTTAGTAGAAAAACACAAGAGATTCATCTTAAACTAGTTTAATTTAAACAGTTCCTTGACAACAGCTGGAGACATAGCTTCTGGGAAACGTGGATGCAAACTCAGACTGGAAGATAAGATTTAGTGACATCAGTGAGTTGCAGCTGCTGCATTCTAACACAGATACTAGTACATTTAGCAATATCTTTTTAGATCAGAGTCAGACGAAGCCCTAAGTTAAGCAGCCATCCATTTGTTTTATAGAAAGCTGCAATTGGGCATTAGGTGGCAACTGAATTCTTCACCACTCAACTTACATTTTCTTATTTGTTATTCTAATAGTGATTCCTGCACAGGTCAGGTGCCCTTTCCCCTCCCATACACTACCTGTGATTGCCAGCTGTGTAACAAAGTAGGTCATTCGAGATTTCCGCTTCCTCCTCCAGGTAGAGAAGAGCACGATGGCATTGCCAGCAATTGTGACAATAAAGAGAATCCAAAGAGTCACCAGCTGCTCTGTCTGTATTGGAAAGAAGGGAAAAAAGCATATAGAAGGGTGGGTGGGTAGTGACTTGAGTTAAGACAGTCAGTTATCGCCAGACAAATGAGATGAGAATGGAAAATAGGAGTGAAATTTGACTTTTGCCAATTGATTTCAACTATTAGTCTAAAAGACATTCCTGTTTTTTTCAGAAAATACTTAACATGCATCACTGCTAGTGATGTTCTTTCCAGTTTGGTTTGCAGTGGCTGGATATTACGTCTGTCTTCACAAAACCACTAGCAGTGTCTGTATTCGGCACTTAATGCTAAAATGAGAGTCAGCTCTCAGCTTTCTTGTGCTGCTCCAGCAAGCTGTGAAATAACCAGCTGCCTCACTTCATAAGGAATGTTGATAGATGGGCTCCTTAGGAGAAATGGGGGAAAAAAATACTCCTCTCTTTCCCAGCTCCTGAGAGTCTGGGTCACCCACGAGCCCTATGAAATTCAGACATCCACTCCATGATCTAGATGTGCACCAAGACTGAAAAAGAAGCATGACCCACTAAGAAAGAGTGTAATTGTGTAGCAAGAAATACGTGATGACAAAACGTCCCCTAGTGGTGTGTGTACAAAGAAAAGAGAGTAAGAATTAAAGCCATTTGTGCTCTCAAAGCGTCAGGATCCTCTGGCTGCAAGAACAACGGAGTATCTGTCCACATTTGCTTCTTTAATGAGTGCACACCCAGTCTTTACATCCCAGCAACCGGGAAGAATTTCAGGTTATGTCAATGCAGTCGTTTGGGATCTTCCAGTTCCTGACACCAAACCCATAACGTGGGAGTTAGAAGAAAATGGAGGAAGTAGGTAAAGGCTGCAGCTGAAGAGAGGTGCCAGCTGCTGGCCCTACAGAAGTGACCCCGAGGCACCATTCTGAGCAGGTTGGGAGAAGGAGGCTGTCAGTGAGACCCTGCCTACATGACCAGGCTGGTGGTAGAGCAGAAGCAGGGGAAAACACTCATGAAAAGCATTTGGAACGTACTATGGAGGAGCAGAAACCAGAAATCCTGCTTCTTGCAAACAAAATAGCTTGGCTGTGAGTGTGGGGAGGGAAGGTGAGATGAAAGGAATGGAGCAGGGACAAGGAGCTTCTTGCTTTGTAATTAACTTTAGTGCCTCCTCAGCACTTAGCCCGCTCCTGGTCAGCAGTCATGGTTCCTCCTCTACCGGGGAGCCACTTGTGGGAACCAGCCTCAGTTTTGCTCCAGGCAGGGAGCCACACTACCTTGTGGATCATGTGGTCATGCAGGGAAAGCAAGACCTGGTGGAGAGCCGTGAGGCTGCACTCACGCCTGAGCCCAGAGATTACTTTAAGCATACAATGAAGGCTGTGTTGAGAAGATTTCACTTTTCACAGAATAATTTTCATCAGCATAATCTACCATTCATGTCATCTCACCTAATTTTAAACTTCCAAAGAGACACAACTATTCTAAATTGTCATAGTAATGTTTAAGTAATAGCAGTGTCTCAGAGATGAGTCACCATTCATCTCATCTACCTTGGGATGGCCTGTCTCCACTGATTATAGAGTGACCTACATAAGACAAATTGCATGGGCTGGATACTTAGCTTCTAGATTATTTGGGTATCTCCTCCACCTTTGAATATCTCTTTAATTTCTTGAAAATAAATTTCCTTCAAAATGTGTGTCAGAAACATGGTGAAGTTATTTTTATGGGGATGCTTTCCTTAGTACAGGAATTGGAGGGAAATGTCTTTTTGGAAGGCAATAAAATAATAAAAAGTAAGAGTTCACATCATTTTTGTCCTTGAAATCAGTGTTTTCTCCTCAGGGTTTGTTTTGTCTTTTCCATTTCAGAAAAGTTATTTCCCACATGAAGAAAACTAAGGGACAAGACTTGTTCTTTCTTTTTCTGGTATAAAATCAGAAGAGCATTTTCTTGAAAGAAATTCTATTTTCCTATATTATACTGATATGAATAGGAACAGAACAAGGATCTGACACTCAAACCTTCTTACAATTCCCACAGAAGAAATAGCTCTGGAGCAACAGAGACTGTGTTGGAAGGGTGTTTCCCCATCATACAGGCATGGAACAAAAGGCCAGTTTAAATCCCTTTTGTCAAGTTAAAAGGCAGAGCTTAACAGTTAAACAATTTTAGGCTACAGAAATAGACAATTAAGCCAGACTGCAAAGATAACTTAAAAGATACAAATGCTGAAAATAGAAATGAGTCTGAAAGGCCATAGACAAAGAAATAAAGCCAAAGTTTCTATTAATCTATTTGTGGGAGCTGCCATTTAGAAAAAAAAAAGGGGAAGAGATCTTATTCTTGGGGATTAAAGAGCTATAGCAATAGGCAACTTAAATCACTGAAGCTTCTCTCAGTCTGTGTTAACTTACAAGATGAAAACTGCCGTGGTTATTAATGGGATGCCCACCATGATAAAGGCCTTGGTGGAGGCTAGGATTAAAATTCTAAATTACCTTCAGGAACTGGGAACATGTACTGGGAAAAAAGCAAGATGCTGTTCAACAAAGGAGAAGTGCAGGACTACAGTGTAGTGAGTGTTATCACACTGGGTTGTACCAGCCTTCAAAACATCAGCCCTCACTTGCAGCACATGCGTAAAGTGCCCCAGATCACCCTAACATCACCCTGCCATGAGAGCAACAGCCACCACCACCATGGGATCCACACCAGGCTCATGCACCTCTGCTCTCATCCTTCCCCTGTTCTATGCCCACTCCTGGACACAGTGCTTCAAGAGAGACACAGAGAAATGAGTTGACAGCAGTCTAGAGGATATAGCCAGGCAAAAAGACTGAATGAATCAAGCTGCAAAAAGCAGACTGCAGGAAAAGATGAACATAGCCTTTAAGACACAAAAAGACTGATGTAAAAAAAAGGAAAGGACTAATCTCTTATTTAAATCCACTGCAGACTAGACAAAAATCAGTGAATCAAAATTACAGCACTGAATTCAGGATGAAATTTTTTTTAAAAGACTTAAAAATATATCATATATAGAGACATTGATTGAGTCAGTAAAACTTCCATCTGTGAAGGTCTTAAAAATAGTTATTAGATTAGAGAGATAGCTGATGGTTCCTTGAATTTCACCCCAGCTGTATTTTCTCTAGTTTTATTAATCACCTTCAGGTTGCTTAGACACAGAAGTGTTTAATTTCATGTCTTGTTCATTCATCAAACAAAAATCCTTTCTTTTTAACAATCCTCGGCAAGATAATTTACAAAAATCAATCTTTAACAACATGTTGTGCAAACATCAGAAGCATTCTGATGAAAATGAAGATAATATATCCCAAATCTCTGTGTAGTGTTGCGGCCGTTATAGCTGCAGATCAGGCAGCTGGGGAGTCACAGAGCCCAAAACCAGAGAATGATACATGGTGGGATGACTGAAGTGTAACATCTCCAGGTGAGCTCCCACAAGCCCATTCTATGTTATGTTGATTAGTGAGTTTTGGTTGGCCCTTTGGCCCTCCACCCTGGTTTATGCCAAGCCTGTTGAATATTCAGTTCCCTTATTTACTATGCATGATTTCTGGAAAGTTCTTTGTCCTTTGGTTCCCCGTTGGTTATCTTCTCCTATGTCCCTCCCCTCTCCTCCCCCACTGGTTGCAACCCTGTCACCCCACCTTGTCTCCGCCCCTGGACCCTCACCCCATTGGACCCTGATGCTCTCTCTGCCCCTTGTCATCCCCGTGTAAAATTTTGTGTAAGAGCTATCCTCCTGTGTTTCGTCCCTGGAATCTCTGAGAGGTTGCCTTCTGTCCCTGGACTCTCTGCTGATTAAACTCTTCAGAAACCACACGGAAGACACCTCTCTTCTCCTTTTCTCCTGGTGGACAATTGTGAAGATTGCCTGAGTATGTGTGCGTCTTGCCACCACACCACTGACTACGAGTGTGTGTGTGAGTGCTTCTGCCTCGCTCGGGTACCCACGATGCTGACGGTGGCTCTGGGAGTGCCGATCGTGACACGGGGCACTCAGGGAAGGCGCAGCACTGTCCCCTCAGTGACACCGCGTGACTGCGTCAGTATAGAAGCTTTAGACAAGGGCTTCTTTTGCAATGGGCATTGCTAACTACACCAGATGATAATGCCATGAGAGACAAGTGTCATACACCAGTTATCTTAGATTAGAAAAGCTAGAGATGCTGGTGACTTAATTAAGTTCACCAACAAGTTAAAGTCAAGAGGGTTTCCTTGGCTTGACTAGAGCCTTTGCACATGCTGCTGTTCCACAAGGCTGCTGCGTTTGGAACATGGAAGTGCTTGATATCTGGAGGACATAATCATGTTTTGCTAAGTTGCTTTAAGATCAAAACCAGGTTTAGTCAATGAAGAAAGCCTCTTCATGGGTGAAATGTAAGTCAGAAAACCTGTCTAAAGATTGCATGCATTTTCATTTGGCTGTAGAAGAGGCTTGTCATTTTGTTTCTCTGATAAAATTCCTGAATCCAGAGGCTGTGATAAGTCTAAGAAGAGGAGTATTCCACTTTATATTTGAGACAGAGAACACCCCTGCAAGCCACTCTAATCAAGACCATCATTAAATCATTTTGGAAATGCTGGGTGACATTTTGGTGCCACGATGCCATCCCTCCTTCCAGTTCTCCTCAGCCAACTTCCTTTCTTTGTCATCTCTCAGGATTTGGGTCCCTTCTGCTGGGGAGCACCAGCTGTGACTGTGGATAGCCCATCCTAATGGAGGTGCTGTTCCTTATGTCTTGAGGTTCAGAAGCCTTTGCCTGATATCAGGGAAGTTGCCTAATAGAAGAAGAGGTTCAACTGTCAGTGGATAAAGCTTGACCCAACATAAAACAATTCAGTTCTAGCTGCTCAGCTGCTTCCTAACTAATTGGGACACAACCTGGGAAGAATTGGTTTCCAGGTAAGAAATGAGCAAATAGAAAAAGAGTGGGAGAGGTACTCCGTGCCTGGAATGACTGGCTGGCCTCCTAATGTGAGGACAGGAGGGCTGTGGTGAATTCATGGCCTCGCTGACCTGGTCTCTTCCTACACCGTGTTCTCGCTCACTTGGGTGAAAAAGAGGCATTGATTCCTCATATCAGAAGCCAGTAGCAGCTTAAGTCCCTGAACATCTTCTTGCCAGTTGATTTAACTCTGAGAATACACAAATTATCTTGCCTTTGGTATATTTTAAAAATTATGGGTTGAGCATAGCTTATTGCAGCAATTGAGATTGTAAGAGAGCTGCAATCATGGAGCAAGACAAACAATTTTGTAAAAATGTTCTTAACACATAAGAAGAATCTATAAATCCCCTTGTAAAATTGGTTAACTGTCATGCTCAGGGTCAGGTTCACTTTCTTGAAGGAGGGGAAAAAAAAGAGAAAAATCTTTTCTCACTCTCTAAAATAATCACTTTAATTGCAAACCATGTAAAAAAAAGGAGTAGTCTAGATTTGCTTTTCCTTTTTTTTGATCCTGCTGCAGAAGATCTGGAGTCTTGAACATTTAAACCTGAAAATGTTCAGGACAGATTTGCTATTTTATCATCCCCCATTTAGGATGGAGAATTAAAACCCTTAAAAAACACTCAAGACCAACAAACCAATCAACTAAACCAACAAAAAAACCCAAAAACCAAAAACACCTGGAAGATTGGTTTTCCAGAGGCAGACAGGAGCCATGCAGTTTGACTGCTTTCAGTCAGGGATTTATTTCAGTCGGCTTACCTCTAATGCAAATTGCACTTTAGACTGCAACACTGAAAGGAATCAAAGAAATACACTCATTAAAACAATTTAATTAGGGAGTTTAAAAGGTACCAGCACAAACTCTGATATAATTTATAGTGTTTTAAAATAAATAAGCAAAATTAATAAAACTGCCTCTGTCCTATACTGCCAGATTCCTCCACAGCAGAAGTTTGATAGGAGCCTTCTGGGGTCTAAGTATTGCCTACAATTATCTAACAGGAGGGTGCAGAGAAGATGGAGCCAGGTTCTTCTCAGATGTGCACAATGAAAGGGTAAGAGGCCACAAATAAGAGTGGTAACATAAGACATCTTGATTAGGCATTAACAAAAAAGTGTTCTTCATGAGGGTGAGATGGGAGAGGCTGCAGGGACTCCATTCCTGGAGATATTAGAAACTTGAATAGACACTGCCCTGAGAAATCTGGCATAGTTTGAATTTGCTTTCAAGTTGTTGGTGCAGGTGGCCTCCAGAAGTCCCGCTCTACCTGAATTATTATGCACACACACAAGTATGCATAAGACCTATATTCTTAAGGAATATTCTTAAAACTAGAAGGTACTTATAAAGATGTAATCAGATGAGTGTTTTGCACAAGTTGTATATTATTTATTTTATCACAGAAATATGAACAAGTCAGATCTTTCTGGGAATCTTTATGTAAATTAAGCTTCACACTGCAAATACAGAGTATGAGTGTAATGGCTACCAGTATTGAAATGGCACAAACATATTAGTCCCAGAAAAAAGGACTTAAAAAGTATAAGATGAGACTTCTCTTATGCTTATTTGGAGTCCTGAGATGAAGAATTTCTGCTAAGTGTGACCAGCTTAAACTGTAGGCTTTCTGAAATGTAGTGTGATGCCACTGAAGGGGTCATGAATATTGTTATTCTTACCACTTAAAAAATAAAGGTTCTTTAATATATAATAAAAGAACAAACTTGGTGAAACTGCCGACTGGAAACACCCATATTTCTTCTTGTGTTGAAACTCTCTACACGAATTGGGTTGTGAAAAAAACCCCACAACCTAACAGCAATCTGCTTGCAGATAAGCTGTAGGTGCATTACATATACTTTAGTTGTAGACAACAATTCTGACTGTCAAGAAAAGTGGCACCAAATGTCTTACAAAAAGAGGTACAACAAACAGAATACTTGGGCTAGAAGCAAGCTTCACACATTAAATGTTAGTCACCTTATTGTGAAGATTCAGATGATTGATCCATCTCTTAACGCTCAAGAAATGAAAAGCTGAAAAAAGTGGCTGAATCACTCTTGATTAATTTGCTGATAGACCTTGTCTCAATAAGAAAGAAACATCCTCAAAGAAATGGAGGGTCACTGAAATCTTATCCTACTTGTTACAAGCAGCAGAAGTTGTAGTGTCCACCCCCGTAATAAAAGCATGTTTCGAAAGAAGGTTCTCCATCTGGCAAGGCAAAACTGAGAAAATATTTCTACACAGAGTTCATATGAGATGTTCATGAAAATTTTGGGAAAGCAACTTGATTGACACTTAAAAGTCTTGGAAAAACTCATGTGAAGATAAGAAAGACTGGGAAAAGAGGAAGTTCAAAGCGAAGTTTTATATTTTGTCTTTGAAAGTGCTTTCACTATGATTGAACTTGAGATAAACACATTTGGGCAGGCAACAAGCCCTCTAGGAGCTGATTATTTTTTAAAATTAGTGTGGCCTGGAATGGAGCCTGATTCAGAGTGCATAAACACTAGTTCAGCCTCAGGTTTGACTCTGGGACTGATGCTTTCTCATTGAAATGCCACTGGTTGTGCTTGATAGTTCCCTGTGCAGCGGTTGCCTTACTGAGCTGCTTCCTAACTGCCTGCCTGGATTATCCTCCCAGCACAAGGTTATGGGACATTCTGGCAATCATGTGATGCATTGCCACATGAAACCTTCTCATGGATGAGCAGGGTCCCTTTAGTGCACAAAACTTAATGCATGAAAATTGCAGTGATCTTTCCAGCCTCAAATGACAGCTGAACAAGCCCCTATCCTGCCCCAAAATTCTTCATGGGTGTGACTGTGACAGCCAGTAACACGTTACTAATTCAATTCTACTAGCAGATAGATCATATTGTATGTTTCATAATCTGTTGTGATTTGGTACAAGATGGATGATAAATAGGGACAGTACTGTTCAGTAATTGCAGGATTTTTTTACCCATTGCTCTCTAGGAAACTTCCATAGAATTAGACAGGTATTCCTGATTAAAATGTCATCAGGAAATACAAATTTTTCATGGTGAACCTATCTATTTTTTTCATAGAATATTTTCAATGTGAAAAGATAATATCAGGTCACTCAAAGGTCCATCCATAATTGTATGATTTCGACAGCCCTATTTAAAACTGCAAAATGTTGTTTTTATTAATCACTTAAAATTATTAAGTATGCCTAACCTGTAAAATTAAAACATCTCAAAAATGGGAAAAAAATATACTTTCTAGGCATATTTATATAGGAGAGGCAGACAGAGGCAAAGCAGACGACTGCATGGCCCACAGGGACAGTAGTATGAGGGTTCTTGGTACAGAATCGCCCTAATCAGTCGGCTCAGAGCTGCTCCCAGTTGGGCTGTCCTACTGCGAGATCACTTCTGTGTTGCATTTAAACTGCTAGATGAGGGCAGCCTGGCCAGCAGCACCGCAGCAGCAGCTTCCCTAGGAGATCAGCTACTCCATTCTCAGCGCAGCATCTCAGGAATAGCAACAGTCATTACGGCGTATTGCAGAGGCTGTGTTCAGGAGTCCCTGACACCTTATTTGTGTAAACTTAATGCTCCTACTTTCCCCCCACTGAAAGATTGCAAAGTTACCTCTGAATTATTTGATATGTCTATTTTCTAAAATGTGTGATTGCATTTGCAGAGATTGCTCCAGAAATTTGACAGCACCCATTATTATTTTCCTATTATGTATTCAATGACGGGATGCTCTGTGATATTTGCTTGAAAATCAGGATGAACAACAGCATAAGCAAATGCTTTTCATGAGATAAAGCAACTCCTACATTTGGATGAAAGGACAGGGACATCAGATTCTGACTTCAACAGGCTCTGAGGACACCTGGAGCCAAATCTACGTTACCCAATAGTCCTACAAAACCTCTCAACATGTTGGTCTCCTTAGCTCTTTGCTGGAGTTGGTAAGCCCCGACCTTTGTAAAGAGAATAAAACACCATGGATAAGCCATGGATAAGCAGCCCATGTTCCTAGAGTTGTGCTTGAGCTAGGCTGTGCTGTCCTGTTTATTATCTGAGCTACACGGGCTAAAACATGCAGGTACAGGGAATGCTGTGGTGTAAGGGGAGAACAGTCAAAGTCATATGTTTAAAATAATTTGTGGTGGTTTCTAGAGGCACACAGCTCCTCCTGACAGCTCTAACACCTCAATGTCATTGCTGTGGTGAAGGTGCACGGCACAGGGACCAGGGCTCACGGTGCCAGAGGCGTCAACATTTGGACCAGTGGCTGGGGTTCCCGGTTGGCAGGAGAGACATTGCAGTTCCCAAAAATCTTGGATATAAACAACAAAACCTTTGTGTCCTGCTTCACAGGTGAGGCCTCAACTCTATGCAACCGAAAACAAAATAAGAAAAAGTACAACTTGATGGAAGTCAGCACGCTCTGCTGGGAGGCAGGAAATGATGGTGGGAACACAGTCCCACTGAGAAAGGAACAGCAACCGTGACTTTTCTCCTTTTGAGAACTCCAGCCTTTACTGCATGAAAGCAGGGCATCCCATTTCTCAGTAGACCCTTAAAACAGAGATCATCCCTACTCCATCCTCTCTGAGGATGAGCACATGCCCCTAGCATTGTAAGCTTTTGGGCTGTTGAGTGCCTGACAAGAGGAGATGTTTCCTCCAGCCCTAACAAAGCCTCCCGAACCCTGCAGACAATCAGGATCCTATTCTGAGATTTCGGCTTTTTTCCAGGCAGGTTTCTGGTTTGCACCTTGTCAGGTTTGCAGAGTTAAGAAGGTCCTAAAGTGGAGGAAGGCCACAGGTGTTCAGATGATCTCTGCTCTTTCTGGACTACTGTGTTTGGCAGGGGCAGTTGACACTTGCTTAGAGCCATTTTACACATAGATGAAACACATATGGAGGAGATTGTAAGGGATATAATGAACTCTCCTTTGGCCTGGGAGGTTGATGCTGTAATTAATACCAATTTGCACAACTGTTCTGAATTAGTTGCTGAAACAGTCAACAGGACTCCTTGTGGTTTAAGACAGTAACCTACCTGGATGCCAGCTGGAAAGACAACCAGGAAGAAAGATAGTCTTGAGTTTTCTGGGATCATTTACCATAATACAGCAGCAACACCTGAATGTCAGTGGGAATGAGGCAGTGCCTTTGCCATGGGAAGCATCAGCTCAGCTTGCATGGTCAGTGGTGCATGGGTACTCTCAGACCTGCCCCAAAAGCTGCGACTCTGCATGCTCAGAGCCAGTCTAGTTTGCTCATGTGGCCCCAAATCAGATTCCATTAGCAAAGCCTTTGTGAGAAGCTGGCCCTTCTGCAGTAATGACTACCAGAAGAAAATGTGCATTCCTCTAAGTGGAGGAAATGCTCCATTTCCGAGCCAAAAAAACTCCACCAACACCACTCTCCCCATACACAAAACAACAAAAATCTGAACTGGCAAAACACTCTCTAATCTGAAATGGTGCAGAGTTTAGTTGTTAAGCAGAGGAATAGACAGAAACTCAAAGGGAAACACAACTCAGCCTTTTAGAGGACTTTCTGGCACTGAAAATCTCTAAGGTGTGTTATTTTACTTTTGTCACCTTGCCCCCACAGTGTAACACAGACACTGTCTCAGGTGGGTACAGGCTGTCCTTTTGCAGCATGGGAAGAAAAGAGGAAACCAGTGCATGCTTACGTAGTTTAGCAGCATGGGAGACACCCTACACAGCTGTCATTGGGTAAAATCATTAAAAAGTCATTAACACAGGGATGGGGTGAGTGCCACTCCCTAGTCTCCATTTATCAGCTTAGATCATGTTTTCCTATGGCTGCTTTGATAAGATAGGTTACATCTGCATTTTCCAAGCAGAAAGACCTTGTGTGCACTGTCTGCACCCTGGCACACAGGCTCTGGGTGGTGGCTGCTCACCCAGCCTGCATTTACAGTGAGCCAGAGGCTACAGTGTGTTCAAAAATCCCCCAAACAAGGCCCAAACCCCATTTTGATTACCGAACTCTGTTTTTCAAATTCATTCAGCCTATTCCAAAGTGAAATTTATATTGTTTTAGCTGCTTAACCAGAGGCTTGTAAAGACAGCGGAGATGCTGCTTGGTTTGCTGGAGTGGGCAAGGATAGAGCCACAATGTGGGCAGAGCTAGTGGAGGACAGTGGACCGAATCAACAGCTATCAGCAGTACCTTCCACATGTGAGCTTTTGCAGAGTGCTGAAATTGCTGGCAGGGAGCCCTGTCTTCCCTGCACTCTAGTCATCAGAGCAGGTGCTTTCTCCTTCCTTTGCTACAGCTGCACCAGCTGTCACTTGTCTCTAGAGTCAAAATATTTCCATGCCTATCAACAGCTAGTAATTGATGTGAAATCAGTGAGTCTCCTTGCAAAGTTCATGCTATATATGCCACAGCCAGGCATCCGGCAGAGACTCAAGTGCAACTCTAATGAGAAGCTCTCAGCTACAGAATCGTTTCCTTTAGCAATGGATGAGCATGCATGACTATCCTTGGTTTCCTAATTATTGTAATTTACTCAATCTCTCCTATTAAAAAGCATTTTTCTGCCTGGGGACTTTCTAATCGTGGAATTAATTGTTACTTTTACCATTATAAAATACAGCTCCCATGACATTGTTCAGATTTACAGCCCTAACTCTGCAAAGAAAAAAGGAGATAAAGTTGTCAAAAGTATTTTCCTTGTCATTTCTGATTTTTTCTTCAAGAGCATTTTAGGAGTCTAATATGGAGAGGAAAAAGAAGGGAAAAAAAGAATTTTCATCCTTAAAATCCTGGATAGGAAGTACTATCTTAGCAATTAAAATATTTATCAGCAGCACATTAAAAGAGACCCTCAATAGCACTACAGATCATCTCTTTCTTTATTGGGGTGGGAACCTGCTGTAATTCGACTGATTCCACTAGGATTGTGTCAGAGCCCTACCAACCTCACAGATACAAAAATTGCTTCTGAATATATCCCCTTTTACCTCACATGTTGTCAAATGATGTAAGTGCCTGTTTCTTTCCTGCTGAAATTGATCTCTTTGGTCCTGAGCTCCAGAAGGAATGGCAGGGTACTCCTTGTCAGACTTTTTAATAACTTGAACTTGTACAACATGCCATAACAGTAGAGACACAGGGCATTCAGCACGAAATTAAGCAAAGGCAACAGGCAGAGAAATCTGAAGGAAAGATGAACTTTAGTACCTCTTTAATCTTTTTCCTACATTCACATATTGCAAGGGTGATGTTTGGTTTTGAAAGATGAATGAATATACTTCCCATTCCATTCAACAGCATTCACTACTGAATGACTCATCCAGTGCATTCTTAACAACAGCGTTCAAGGGACATTGCAACCCCCGCTCAACTTACAAACAAACAAACAAACAATCAAATTAGAACCTGTCCCTCATGAATAAAAAACCCCCAAACAACAAAACTCCCCTCTCACTTGTGTGCAATGTTTGTTACAGCTGGAAAATTGAAAGAAATCCCTTATGTCAAGATGATGCCTGTAACAAATTACACTAAAAAATGCATTAAAAATAATACAAGTTTTGACTAAAGATGCATGTATAATTACCTCTATAGAAAAACCTCTGCAGAAAAACAGTACTGTCCTCTCTTGTAAGTTAGCTAAGACATGTAAGTCTGAACTCCAATTCTGACAAGTACTTTGCTTTTCAGTAAATGCCTCACACATGCTGTCGGCTATCTTTGTAGGGGAAAATCCCCACCAATATCTGGGAAAAAAAGTTCAATAATCCTGGTTGCCTCCCCATATATACGCTGAAAATGCACCAAAGCCGTAAGCACGTGAGAAAAATAATGCACGCCTTAAAAGAATACCTTAAAGGAATAGTAAAAGGAGCCCCACTCCTCTTCTGCCACCACTTCAGTGAAAGTCACTGTTTCTGTGCAGGTGACAAGGGTAAGATCCAGCCAGCCAGTGCCCCCCTGGGAGCTGCTGCTGGCTTCTGTGGAGTTGATCTCCATCACCGGATTTTTTTCAAGTTGTCCAGGTACTTGTTTTAGTGAGAGTTAATGCAGCCAGGCTTCTCCCGTAAAAACGCAGCACAAAACCAGCTTCTCACTGCTCCACCACTGGCTACCAGAGGCGTCGGGCTTCAGTGCAGCTGAGTGATAGAAAAAAAAACAAAGCCAAGCTGGCATCCCTTTGAGCTTTCTTTTGGTACAACTCTGACGACAGCCAGCCACATGCTTTTTCCAGCAGCAACAGCCAGTAAGAAAGTCAAGCACACATGGACCCAGCCGTGTGCTTTGTTGACTCCGGATTGCCTTGCATCCGAAGTTGTTAGCGCTGGAGCCACACACCTGTAAAAGCATGAACCTCCTCCTTGCACTAAGCCCAGGAGCCTGGATATTCCACTCAGCAGCTTTGCTGACTTACCTTAGCTGACCTCACTATGATTTTTATTACCTTCAGTCTTACAGTATATCCATAAACAAGCACCAACATGATCTCCTGTATTAGCAAAACCCTATTAAGTTTGTAGGCTTAAGCTAACAGAATTTCCCTGTCAGTGTCTACCTGACTTCATAAATAGGCCTCTCACTCACCTTTGCAAAGAGCTGGAATGTGCTGTACACCCAGGAGACGTGGTGCTTTCTTTGCTGTATGGAGAGCCCGTCTGGAAAGGCATGGCTCCTAGAGACGGCTAGAGTCACTTAGAGGCTCAAGAACTCTTCAGAACAAGGTAATCAATTATCTTTCTACTCTTGGACTTTCTGAGCACTGATCTTGCCTACCCTCTATTCAGATGTTTTTCCCCATCTCCAGAGGCGTTACCCCAGCTTTACACCACGGTGGCGGATGAGAGTGCACACAACTTCCCTGACCAGAGCACAAAGTCACTTGTAAATCCAGAACTTGTTCAGCTTCCTCAAGATGCTCTGACTCAATGACAATGCAATCCTAAGTAGAACATGATGCATTTCTCACTCACACCCCACCAATTCAATCTCCCCTTACCTGCTCATGGCAAAACCCCGTCCTGTGTTTATGTAGGCACCGACAGCCATGGGGGAGCTCAGGAGTCTTTAAACTCCTCTCTCTTGCCAGCGCAGCACACCCTCTCCTCAGCTGCTGGACCAGGGGTCTCCACAACACACCCACAGCATCCATGCCCCTGATCCAGGTGGGACTAGGCCCATCCCCATCTACATAAGCAGCAAGAGGGGGATCACTAAAGGGCCCTCCAGCACCCTGGACCAATAATAGCAGGTGTTGGGGGCACAAGCAGGGCAATTCAGACCCAAGTTTTGACTCTGAACCCTCCCAGACTGGGACATGTATGGGTCTGGGGCTTTGGACCAGGTTGATCTAGAGACAGGAGAAACCTCTGAGTGTCTGAGCAATATTCAGACACCCCAGAAGATGCTGGAGTCATCAGAGCCATTCAGAGGAATCATTCAAAGGAGGAAATCAGTCTGCACCAATACAGATAATCAGTAGCAGTCACAAAGCGATCAGCACTGACTCATGCACTGGTGATCAATATTTAACAGGAGCAAATAATTCATAGGTTGGAATGTGATCAGATAAAAAAAAATGTTATAGAACCACATGTTTTGCTGAAAACCACTGGGAAAATGCTAATTTATATATTATGTAAAACAGAGGGACAAATATTTTTGAAGTTTTTTCTAACAGATTGTACATGTCGACTTTGAAACCCTGCTAAGCAGTATTTAGGTAGCATCCGAGCTTCTTGAAAACATCTTACCTTTTCTTTTCCTCATCTTCCTTCTTCTTACCTTTCTTCCTTACATTTACAGAATTCTCTTTGCTAGAGTTAAAATTTATTACACTGAACTTTTGGGTTTGGTGGGCTCTTTGCACTTTCATTCCTACAGAGCTGTTAAGCTTGAGCATATTACAGGCACTAAGAGCCCTTTCAGTACCTACATCACACACCAGATCATCTGCAGCTCTCAGGACTAACCTAGAGTGACTTGTCTTGCTGCTTTGCCAGCTCTGAGTTGTGCTTCTGGTGCTGCAAAAGGTTATACTGTGCCCTGCTCCAGCATTCTCCTGTCTGCACATGGCTAATTCAGGTTTTCCATCACTATTAGCTTTTCTGCCTTTGAGTATTTCTCAGCTACTGTCACTGCCATGGTTTGTTGAGGTCTGGTTTTGTTGAAATGCTGTTTAGCCACAGAATTTGAAGCTATGGAATCATGTCATATTTGTCTATGGTACCACATCTAGCATTAAGCTAATTCCCTAGAACAAAACATTGGTTTTAAACCTCCACAAGTCCTGACAGCTCTTTGAAATTTGGTGTTCAGTATTTGTTCCCTACCCCACTCTCTATGCTGAGCTTAAACAAACTCTGAAATGAATAGGAAAATAAAATACTTTTATGAGTGAATATCAAAAGCTTACAAAAGGCAAGATCAAATCCTAGCAATTCCTCTGTGCTGAAGGAATAGCTGATTGATTCCTGTAACTGACTTTGTTGTTTTCCTCAATCGGGACCTTGAAAAGTCCCTGAGAACTTTCAGTGGTTTAAGACACTGAGACAGTTTTACAGGGAGAGAATGAGTCTTCTCTCTGCTTTAATATAAAATGCTCTCAAATTATTATTGTAAGACAACTTTTTATCTAATGTATAATAAAATATGCTTCTTCTTTCTTATCCTTTAAAGTGGCTTTTTTTTATTTTAAGTACTGTAGTACTGCACCACAGCATTTTTCATAAGTAGGAAAGATATTGAAAAAAAATCCTTTAGCAATAAAAGTGGATTATTTGGAAGAAAAATGGAGAGGACATGCTTTAGAGGCCCCTTCATTTGCCATTCCCTTTATCTCAGTCTCAGAAGCTACACATGCTTAGTTTTCTTAAATAAAACCTTGAAGAAAAGGACCAGAAAACCTAAGAGTGTAAATGGTTCCACTGAAAGGCGAAGAGACTATTCCGTGGCTGCTGAGTGCAACACTGGTATTCTGCATGTGCAGACACATGGGAGGAGACCTGCAGCGCCTGTCTTTTATCTCCCCACAGTGGCATGGCACTCCTGACTGGCAAGAAGAGGGAACCCTGTGCAACTGCAGAAAGTGAAACAAGCAGATTGATATGGTGTGATAGATGGAGGTAGATAACTCTGGAAAGGAAAAGAAAACAAAAAAAAAAAGAAAAAAAGCAGCCATGAGTGAAAGTTTTTAAAGATCGGGTACAAATTAGTGATTTTGATTATTTAAGCCAGAAATTCTTCATGCTGAAACTCTGGTCTTTCCTGCACAACAGCCATGAAATGCAATAGGTGGAGATGGGCCATTTTGTACACCACAGTGTGGACGCTCCATGGCAGGCAGAGGTTTCATCACAGTGGATGTTACACTCCAAAACTCAGCAGCACTAGGAGGAGGGACTGTGCAGGAATATCTGGTTCCTCCTATGCTATCCATTTCCATATTTTTCATTCCCTGGCAGAAACAATTGTGTGGCAGTATTTTTTGTGCATGTGTTGATAATCTGCCAAAAGTCAGCCAATTTAAATATTCTGATGTGTCTAATTGTTAAAAAGATTAGATACATCTGAAATAGGCAGAAAAAAGGTCTGCTCAAGTCTGTATTATTTTTTACTGACACTTTATAGTAGATTTCTTTTTGCTGTTTTTAGGCATCATTGGGAGTAAATTGAAAATAATATTTGGTTTTTTGCTCTTTGGAGCTTCCTGCACCCTGGAGTATTTGGGCATAATCATATTAAATGCAAAGAACAATTAATGCTATCAGACTGTGGGAAGAAAGAGAATGAGATATTTCTTGCTTCTAAAAGAGCGGCAAGTTAATTGCTTTTCTGTAAAAAACATGCTTCTAAATCCTTATATGCCAGCTTTGGAAGAGGAAGGTTAGCCTGCTCTTCCCAACGTACAGCTCTTCTCCCCAGGAGCTGAACATCGGGGGCAGTTCAGAGGGACTCAGCTGCTGACTCGGGCAGCATAGCAGCACTGTGTGCTGTGTTCCCTCATGCCTGCTGCCCGGGAGAGCAGACATGACACATCAGTGGCACAGCTCCTGTTGCCAGTCAGACGCTCACTTTCCTTTAACGTACCAGCTGCTTAGCCCGTGTGTTGGTTTCCTTCGGCATCGTGTCTCCAGAGGGATGCAGACCTGTGCAGCACGGGTAGGCAATACCCAAACAGGCTGGACTGATGCCCTCAAAGCTGGAACCAACAAAGTCAGCATGTGGTCCTAGAGCCTGTGATGTGGCTGGGAAGGGACACCTATGTTTCTGGACTTTTCAAAGTCACTGCTTTGTGTGAAGCAGAGAGTTCCATAAGTGCCTTACTTAGGATTCAACTATTCCCACACATATGTGCACTCACATTTATAAAATTTTTTTAACCCCTTTCAGGTGGAGATAACATCAGGTTTCTAAATCTCCAAAGATTTGAAGTAGCAGTGATCTTTTACAGGCTAAATATACAGTTACTAGGCTTTCTTGACAGAAACCCCTAACACCCATTCTTCATCCTCCAGAATGAGGTGGCTGTAACTTGGGATTTGAAGATTCAGGAGCCAAAGCAAGATTTCAGAAGCTGATTTCAACCTCCTCCGAAGCATTTTATTTCAGGATCTGTACCCCAAAGCAGGACCTGGCAGCAGCGTGTCAACACTGCCAAACTTAGCGATTCCCAGGCTGCTCTTTGTGAGGTGTGAATTTCAGTTACACTCTGCAGAGACTCCAGGGCTGTGACTCCGTCCCTTTTTCACCACATGGATCTCCTTGGGCCACAGGGCCAACAAACAGCACACTATGTTCACTGGAACCCCAGACTTCTGGGTTCTGGAGTTAGAGGCTGGCAGCTAAAGTTGGAGAGCCTTTCTCCTTTATGGAGAAATTTGTGTTTGATTTTCATCCGGAATCTGAACAAACTTAATTTTGAAATATTAAAAGCATCACAGATTGAGATAACTGCTCTCTACTGGGCTCCAGGCTGATCTCTGACCTGTTAAGTCTCTATCCAGCTTTGAATCAGATCCCCACACAGACAGCAAGCTGAATTTTCGTCTTAATTTCAGTTTTGAATCAGATCTTTTGCAAAAATCTAGATTTTACCCATAGTAAAGCATTGGAGGTGTAGAAATCACAGAATGTTCTAATATTAAATGATAAAATATGAGCAGGTTGTTTCTCTTCTTTATATAACTTAAACAATTTTTTTAAAGAGGAGATTTTTCCTCATCTTTATTGCTGTTTGTAGTCTTAATCTGGATTGGTTCATTTTGCAAAAGGGATACACAGTCATTTCTCATTTCTTGCTAAGAAACTTTTGCAGAAGAATGAGCAATCCTTAAGGAATTATCTTTGAAAAGAAGCAAGCAGATAAAGAAAACATGTAGAGGAATGCCATTAAATATGAATATTGTGTTAGTGGAACTGTCAGACACTCTGAGATTTCAAATCCCTTCACTCTGTTCCCTCAATATAACCATCAAGAAAATCATATATTTTGCAAGGGTCTGATTCTCCATTCATTTAGTGTGTTGCAGAGCAGGATTGCTTCCTGTTCTGTGCCTGGAATTGCAAGTAGCTTCCGCAAAAAAAGAGCCAAGCTACATGAACTGAAACAGATGCCTGATGAATGTGCATTCCTATAAAATATTGAGGCAGTCAACATAGACACTTGGAGTACTCTAACTTTTAAGGAGCTGAACAGGTGGCCAAAATGTATGGCATCCATCAGGTGCTGGCATGTAGTTATGCGTGCAGATGCCAGTAAGTAGGTAGAATAAATTCTCAGCTCGCATCACCACCAGAAAGATTTTTCCTTCAAAATCTTCCGTTTCCAATTGCCAAGGCACTGTCTGCCCTTCTCAAAGCGCTGCAGCTGGAAAGGGAAAAGAGCGCAGAAAAAAAAGCTAAGCTGCCAAAAGGGAAAGGTGGCTTCAGGTGAGGCCTGGCCAGCTCCCAGCACACCCGGCAGGAATGCAGCCAGCCTGCCCGACTGCATCGGCCGGCACACCGTATGCTCAGCAACAAGGCAACTGCAGGGAACAAAACACCAACCATATGCTTGTCCTGTCCTGCTCCTCCCTCTGCTTAAGGTCCCAGTTAACTAAAATGAGCACCAATGGACACTGACGGGGGGCAAAGAGGCTGTGCAGCCACAGGTACTAGTGCTCATTTTGTCTACAGCTGGCATGAGCAGCTTGTTGTACAGTCTTCTGAGCTACAAGCTGGAGCCTCAGTAGTGCCAGAGCTCTGTTTCGCACAGTACAGGAAGGCCATTGGAGGAAAATTGGGTTGATAATTTCCATAAGCCAATTTATCCACTACTGACACATAATGTCTTTAACATTAATAAATAAGAATCCTTTTCACTGCAGTTTTCATATTGTTGCTTAAAATAATTTTTCTTTCCTTTGCCCATATTTAATTGAACTAAAACCAATTTAACAGGCTGTTGGTCTAGATGATACTTGTAGGTCCCTTCCAACTGAAAATAGTCTGGTCTAATCTCTTCTATACCAATTCTTAGTTCATTTTAAGCTACAAAGTATGGATAATCACTTCGTATCTGCTTTGTGAGAGAAATACTCCTCTCCTCCCACTCCTTACCTTTCTGTCTGCTACCTCTGGTGGTGGCACACAAGATGTCATTTCCATTATTTCCATTCAAGTCTGCATTGATTTAGAAGTGGCTCCCCTGTTAGAGTGCAGAGCATGCCTGGATCTGATAAACCTCTCTCTTCTTCTGCAGGGGATGATCCAATGGCTAAGACTCAGGCTTAGAGTTTAGGGAAGACATCAAGTGCCTGAATCTTCTGCACATTCCCATTCTGATGGTGGCCAAGAGATCTCCTCTCCAGTAAGGAAAGGCTTTGTAAAGTGAAGATGTGACAGAAACTCAGACCCTTCTGGATGTCTCTCCTCATTCACCTGGATGCTGCTGTCTGCATAGTTATCTCCAACTCTGGGCACACAGAGCACTTGGAGTATCCAGCTGAGCGTTTGACTATAATTTTTGACAGACCCTCTATACACAGGGACCTGATTCTCTGTTTAGAGAGACCGTGCAGCTCCACAGTCCTTGAGTGCCAAATCAGAACCCGTGAAACCAGCAGTGACCTAAAGCTGTGCTGAGCCTCCTTTGCAAAGAAGGGGTAGGTAAACCCACACAATAAGTGAGCTGTGCATTCCACAGCAAACTGAACTTTTGCTATGAATTTCTGTGGGGCAGAAGGTTTTAAAAACCTGCAATTCTAGGTGAAGTTTAAAATTAAAGTTCAAAACATGGCAAAAAGACAATACATAAGAACATGTTTTCAGACTGCATCACCAGCTTCAATCTCTGATTAAATAATACTACAGATGCTACAGAGAGAGAAGAGGGCGACAAGAGGAATTAGTATAATCCATCAACGCTAAAAGCTTGGGAAAAGACTAGCACAAACCACAATGTAGGTCAAAAAATGGATGAACTCTGTGCCCATAGAGAGGAAGGAGAATAAAAGAAAGTGTGGGAAGAAAGAATTTTAAATGCCTGCATCCCTGTTCTCCTTTCTATGGAAGAAGTTGTACCTGAAGTAATGAATACACTCTGTCTTGTTGTGATGAGCAGCAGAGAGGAATTACAGATTTACAACAGAGGTGGAAAGCCATTAGATGAATTGCCGGACTTTTTATTACCAATTGCAATTTCATGGCAGAGTTATTATTTATTAAATACAGAAGCAGCCAGTTGAGTTCTAACTGCTCTTAGGTTTAATTCCACCTATAAAAAGGCTGAAGAAATTACACAGAGCAGACTGAAAGTGCTTTGCAGTAGCAAGCATCCATACACTCACACACAGAGAAATTTAAAAAGTCTATGTATGGAAGGGGAACAAGTTACACCCAATTTCCCTCTAAAAAAGCCTAAGGTAGAGTAAAATAAATGTACTGTACTGCTATCATTACTGCATCTGAAGGGCAGTTTGAACAGTGTAACTTCCTCGAGTACTGAAGCTCAGTTTCTTACAATCTCCAGAAAAATATACACTTTAACCCAAATCTCTCATTAAAAAAAACAGTGTGCAGGCAGAAAAAAAAACCTGTGAAATGACCTGTCCAGGTCAGAACTAGATTGTGGAGGCAGGAGAAGAAGATAATGTTGGCCATAATATGCAACTGCATCCCAGGTCATCTCCATGAAGGAGGATTATGGATATTTTCAGGCAGCAAAAGGGATGAGTTATTCAAACCTCAGCACTTACTTTTAATTCACTGTACTGCAGGAAGCTGGAAGAAAGAGGGACCAGAGAGAAGTGAAGAAATACCCGCCAAAGAAACTGTCTCAGCTTCATCAGAGAGCCCATGTGGCTAAAGTCTCTAAAGCTTTATCTATGTCACTGCATATTGGCATGGGCAGGGTGTTTAAGCACATACGTTGGCCAGAAGAGCAAATGCCATAAACCAATTTATAAAAAAAAATATTTTCTTTTTTAGTGTTAGACAAAAAATACAAAAAGATCCAGCAGGAGAAAAAAAATATATAAAATATCTGTAAAATATGTTTTGTATTCAAAAAAAGCAGTCTTCTGCAAGCCAGCTCTTTTTAGACTATAATATAGATGTAAATTAGTCTGGTGTGGTACAAACCTTCATTTCTAAAATAGTCTTTTGCTAATATATTTTTCAGGCTTTTTTTTTTTATATTATCTGGGATTCTTTAGCAGTACATTGATGTTCCTGATCACATTATGAAACACATTTTCATTAAAAATGTGGAAATGAACTGCTATCATTTCCATTTCTGCACAAATAAAACCACTCAATTAGTTCCAATCCAGTGAAGAAGGAGTGAAACAGGACTGCCTCACATGCTGACTTGAAAGCAGAAAGCACATTTCAAAGAAACAAGACTCTCCAAAGAAAAATACAAAATCTAGCAACCAAATTAAGGTTGTGAATACAGTAGATGTAAGTGACCAAACATGCAGCAAATTGTAACTAGGCAAATAAACTCAGTCCAGTATTTTTTTGTCTCCACATTTTCATAGACTGTTGTGTCTCTTAGATCATCAGCACTTCAGTAAGTTGTGCACAATGATGGGAATATCTCACGCTAATGATTCTTTGCTCACCATTTAAAATGTGAGGATTACGATCCAAATGCTCAGAGAAATGTGAACTAGATGGTTGTCTTCAGAACAGGTGTAATTACCCTCACGACGGCGTTCCACCCAGGCAGCCCTCGTGAGTTAGCTGGGAACAGCTGCTCTATCTGCAGTAAGTTGTGGACCAGCAGTGCCAGATCTTCCTGCAAATAAATGGGCTCAGCTCTTTTCAGCTCAGGGGTTGTGCCTGAGCATGTGAGCTGTCAATATGTCTCGCTGACTACACTTGGGGGTAAGCTATGGATTTTTTCACATTGGTGATGATATGCTTATATGTATAAGAAGAGGTGATTTATTGTCTATACAGGTAAAACATATCCTTTAGTTAGCTGAGAAATTTCCAGTCCTTGTCCAAACATACCTCTGAAACAGGTAATATTGTTCTTGTAATAAAGCAACACAGAATAAAATAATAAGTATCACCTAGGAAGCAGGAGTGTGAGAAGTTTCAAGTGCATAACAATGGTGTGGGCGGAATATATGAATTAGCAAATACAATACCTAATTTGCTGAAATCATTAGAAACAAACCAGAAATCAGTGTGGGAGACATTCGTCATGCCTGCTGCCCAGAGCTAAGTTTTCAGAACTCTTAAAAAGACCAAAATTGTTGAAGAGTTCCTTAGGTTTTATCTTTGGAACAGAAAGAAAATTGAAAGGGAAAAAAAATTATTGTTACGCATCCACACGTATCAAGCCAATGAGGGATTAAATGAAGGAAAAGCAAAACATCTCTACACTTGAAACATTCAGAGCTTTTTGTAGCACAATTTGCTTCAGGAGAAAATAATGTTTTCTGTGGTTATGAACATGCAAAAAGATTCTAGACTTTATATGAACTGCTGCTTGGGGATTAGATGAGGATTTAATATCTTTCTCAGAGAAAGGATTAATTAAAGTCTGTCTTCTTTGGGAAGGTGATGAGCAAAATAATTTCACACGCATATAGAGCTTTTGAATTATTTCTCTACCGAAATGAAATGTATTTGATGACTTCCCGTTTCATATATTTTTCTTCAAAAAATGAATAATTTTAGATTTTTATTCATAGGACTTGCTGAAGGGATTTTAACATGCTTTCAAAATGTCAAAAAAAATTGAATCATGGGAGTCTCCTTTAGAAAACTTTGAAAATCTACTGTTAGGAGCTGGGGACATACTGCTTAAACATCACTAAGAATCTGTCTTTTTGTTCCATATTTTCCCATGCTCAACAGAGAAATTGGTTAGAAAGTCTCTTGGCCAGTGATAGACTTAATTGCATTTTTCATTTTCATGATTGGCTTCTGAAAAGTTTTGCTTCTCTTTCCACAAAAGGCCTCGATTGTCATAAAAAACCTGAAGAGTGCACACACACAATTTTTTTTTTGTTTATTTTCAGACCTTAGCAGCCGGTGTTTTAGAGAACTTGGATGAAAATCCAACAAATATGGCCCTGCCTCAGGGTGTGAAAGTCTGGAAATGTCTTCCACCACCTTGTGTAAGGAATGACACAAATTAGAGCATCTCATAGGATACCTGCTGGTGTCTGGCCCCCTCCATTCTCTTTCTCTCTATAAAGCAGCAATCCATGACAGTTGCAGTGAAAGAAAAAAAATTAAAAATCGTCCATTATTTGTTTCATGATAGAAATGCCAGCAGACACATCTGAATTTCCTCTAGAATGTCTATGAAAGAAATAAGTATTTTACTGAACAAATGTAATTTTAAAATAGCCTAAAAATATTAATTGTAAGCTGTCAAGACTAAAAAAATTAGGATTCTTAATTTTTTGTCAAAACTATTTCACTCCAAATTAATTAATTTTACTCAAATCAGAATTTTTGTGAAGACTATGTTATAAGAATAATTTTTTATTATGCCTGTAATTATAACTCTTTTTTACTACCTTTGTAACAATTTTGTTCCCTTTTATGAGGAGTTCGACACCAGCAATCCTTAAATTGTACCATTTCTTAAAATGAAATATCTGGCAAGTTTTGTACATAAATTTATACACGCATACATTTACATATATATATAATTAGTAGAAAGTTAAATGGCTCACACCAAATTTCAGAGCTTCCTGTTCTGCAAATCATTGACACACCATGAATGGAGAAGGGAAAGCAGAGTTTTAAAACAAAACAAAATAAACAACAAAAGCAAACAAACAAGCCAACAAAACCAAACCAAGCCAAAAAAAAGGAAAAAAACACCCAAAACCCTAAACCACAAAAATCTGTGTTATTGATGCATAACCCATACCAAAAGGGTGAAAAGTAAGAAGCAAAACGATGAGCGACAAACTAAAAGTAAGGTATAAATAAGCAAACAAGAACAAAGACTCTACTGGAGAACTTTGCAAACTTTCTTGTACAGTTTCTGCTCTTAAAAGCCTGGGACCTCAATTGGGTTTTTGTGTCTTTCATCTGTCTCATTCCTTCAGTTCCAACACGCAAGAAGTCTGAGGTAAAGGCTTGTCCACATCTGCTTCCCTGTTTGATGAGCATCTCTGTCCCTTGCTCAGGTGATCAAGATCTCTGCCCTGCAGTACAGCATGGGTAAGGTCAAAAAAAGCAGGTGATCCTTCTGATGAGCACACTCGAGTGCTAACCAAATAGTTAGTGTAGCAGGGAGCAGCATCTCTTGGATGGAGTAGAGAACAGCATTGGGTGATGTGCTCTACTGATTTAAACATGGCTCTATTTAAGGAGTATTTGACTGAACTTCATAAGGCAATCTTAGCCCATATGTTTATCATAGATCCAAGGAGCTCAAGAAAGGATCCGTGGCCTGCAATTTTACAGTCACTGCATGGTCCTACAAGATAAATATGGATTAACTGTCCTGGATTAAATATTTAATGTAATAAAATGAGGTTTTTTAAAGGTATGGAAGTGTGACTATGGAAGTGGTCCTGCATTTTAATTATATTTTTTAAAATTGTGTCAACATCTAATTTGTTCTGTTCAAATCCCAAGATGCTCCAAAGGTAAATCTCTTCTGTTTGAAGAAGGTTGAGAGAGTCAAGGGAGAAGATCAAATAATTAGACATAGGTGAATTTAAAATCACTGTTCCATACTGTCAAATAGATTAGACTTCAAAGACTGAACAGTAAATTACACCTATGTAAAATAGATACGTACAATTTCTCATTCCATTTTTGTAATTGGAAAAAAAAAAGAAGAATATATGTTTTATTAATTCATCCCAGACTCTCTAGATACTTGGTATTAGGTCAGCAATTGCATTAAATTAGTTATAGTGAAATCTTTGTGATACCTGCCCAACATTAACCCAAGCCTGTATCACATCATAGCATAACCATACTTAGTCTAACTGAGACTAGGTATGCATGTCACCTTCTAGACCCTTTCTCCTACACTACGTCTTGGAACTGTGCTAATAAACTATGAGGACAGGAGGTGCGAACTCGCTCATGTAGTGAAATGAAAATTGAAAATTTCAGCTGTATTGCTTCAGGTCAGGTAACTGTTTTTTCTAGTTTAATTGGATGTAGATGAAGCTATAATGTTTCAAAACTTGCAAAATGAAGAAAATAAAATATTCTACAGGGAAAGTGCTGAAGTAGTCATTTCTCTGACCTTTTATTTTAGCTGAAACCCTTTGTTAAGTTGAACTCTACTTGTGAAAGCAAAAAGCTGTTAAGACTTTACCTCATTGGCCTCTCACTGGTTCTTAGTGGTTTGCCTGCAGATGAACCCACATCTTACCCACGTGGCATCGCTTAAGAGTAGCACCCTTCAGCTCAAGTCAGAGGCAGAATATTTTTCCTTCTCTCTTCTGTTGCCAGTATCAGCTGAGTAGGTGGGTAAGAAATGCTGGATAACAGAGAGGAAGCATCCTCCCACCTTTCTCACCGGGGCTCAGCTCCTTTGCCCACAGAGTGAAATAGCCCACCTCCAGTCCTGGGTGTCCCGCAGGAGGCTTGAGTTTCCCAGTTTAGAGAGCACTGTCATGCAAGGTTAGGGACACAGTTCAAGTGGCAGGTAGGTTAAGGTTTTTGACCACCACCTGCAGCATCAACATAGTGCCTGTGTTTTTAAATGCTTTTTTGTAGCAGAGACCATTAAACCATGGAATGTCCCTTCTGAATGCCATAAAATGGATAAATAATGAGTTCAGCTATCAGTCATTTCTGTGCCTTCACAGTTGCCTTTCAAATGGAAGAGTGAACCCAAAGATTTAACACCAGCAATTAAAAGGAAAGAGGTGAGCAACAGTAAATTTTACAGCATGGAGCACCCTGGAAGCCACCCAAGGTAATACCTGCTAGTGGAGCCAGGTTATGAAGTGACCACACTGCCCGAGCGGCCATGGCCTGGTGATATACTTAACTCCATAAAGATACCTCATTCATTAACACATTTGCTTTTGATTGCTGATGGCAGGGTTTCAGCTGCAGCAGGGCAGATGCTCTGGGGACAGGGAACTTGCTTGTAGGTCCGAGCAAACCAAATCCACTCATGGAGGTGAATTGCCAAGCTTGCCTTGGTGTATCCCATATGCCTGTGTGGTGGCAAAAAGGCTGCATGTAACTAGTGTGACTTTAAAATGAAGCATCGTACCTCTTGACAACTACCTTTCTTCTGGAGACCAAAGCAAATGTGAATTTTTTCCCCAGCTTACACTAAAAACTCAGTTTAATCTCCAACGTGAAGAGACGAGATTAACTTTCATTTGCACACAATCATTGTCCCATAATTATATTTAAAAATCAATAGCCACAGCTGTTCTGTGGCCTGCCTTTATTGTAAAGTACATCGATGCTATCAAAACCAGTGGCTTTCCCAGAAGCCCACTGCCACAATCAGGTATAAGAAACTTTGGACACGGCAGCTTGCAAGTGACTGATCAGATTCTAGCATTTTGGAGCATTGTAACAACTTTTTCCCTCCAAATGGCTTTCCAAAGACCACTTTAACTCTATGCGTTCTCTGAAAATAAAGCACACAGTACAAAGTCTGGACTTTAAAAGGCAGAAATCAGCTGCTGCCTGTGTGTGAGACATCATGCTTGTTTCCAAACTCAGGTGGAAGTTTGAGGACAAAGCCAGCTTATAAAACCTAGCTAAACTTTTATGAGTTGCCTTGAAAAGTTAATAGAGGCTTGATAGAGCATCAATGACAGCAGGAAAAGCAGGTACTCCATGAGTTTTACTGCAGAAACCTGTGAAAAAGATAAATGGAAACTATCTATGCTGATGTTTAATAATCAGCAACATCACTTGTCCTCAGCATCTCCAGCTGGAGCCCTGCGTGCTGCCCATTGGAACCAGAAGACAATACCCTACAAATGCAGAAGGCAGATGGGTGGGTTTCTCAAGGTGATTATAGGTTACTGACACACCAATCCTGCCCATATGGTTCCAGCAAAATATTGGAGGAAGGACATGGCTGACAAATTACATAATGCTCACCACAGTATTAGTCACACTGCTGCACAGCGAGTTCTCCCATATCATTGAATTTTCCACTGTCTCATATCCATGGGCATACCTACACCTTCAAGTATTCCCAGCTGCTGCACAGACACATTTCATTATCCTACCTTGAAATGGAGGAAGATAAAAGCAGGATTTCTAGCTCATGGAAACTTTCTTTTCTTAAATCCCAAAGTCCCTATTCTTCCACTCCGTGTTTCCAAACTTTAGCACAAATTGACAAGCCAAAGGTCTGACAGTGCTTTTCACTGAGCAGCTGTCTGTTGAGAGCCAAAAGTTAATGAGCTTTCGATTTCCTAAACTCAAACAGAGACTCTGCAAGCTCTGGTGTGTTTCTGCAGGAACTGCCCAGGATTCAGAAATCACACACTAAGCCTGATGTGTGTGAGAGCCAGTACTTCAAATAAATGACTGCCTTTTAATAAAAGAGAATCCTACCTCCTACTTTACCAGCAGCTGTTTTGTCAAGTTCTGCCTGTCAGTCAGTAATGATCCCTTTTACTGTCCATAAGATGTCAATGCCATCAAAGGCAGCATCTCCTAAATCAGGGGTTTGCTGGCAACATCTACTCATCTATAGAGCCTACTCAGTGCAGCAATAAACCAACTTTGTCGGCGCAATTATGAACCCACAAGAGCACTTAGTCTTTGCACTGCTGTTCCCCATCAGCCTGTATGACACCCAGCTAGCAGAGCAGATAGCACCGATTTTGGCAGAAAAGCTCCATAAAGACTGTGCCAGAAGACATAGGTGCTTAGAGCAAAGACCTTAAAAGTCAACAAGTAGAATGATGGAACACTTGAGCTAACTAAGAAGAAAAGGTGTTTCTTAAACCCCAGCTACACTTACAAATTCAGTATTCTCAGCTGCAACAAACTTAAAATTTACAGTTCCTCCTTTGGGTGTAGGTAAGTACCAAAGTATTAACACATAGCAAGATGAGTTCTCCATCCAGAAAATCTATGTCACAGACAGGAGCAAAGCAAGAGAAGCCCATCATCTCTTCAGTAAATGGTCCAAACTTTAAAGGTCTGAAGCACTTGCAGCTATAAAACAACTGCTCTATTCAGTGTTTCAAATAGCTATTGCAACCATCATTATTCTATAACACATCTTCCCTTAGCAAATGAGATAAACATAATGCCAGTGAATAGAGGATATATGATATATAATGTGAACATTATTAAGTACCTTATTTAAGCATTAATCTTCAACCTTCACAAACTTTGTGACAACATGCAATGATAGTTGCTGGAGGCAACCCTTTTCTCATACTCACACAACAGCATTATTTATAGTAGCAGTGCACAGCTGAACAACAAAGGAGCAGGAAAGGTAGTGATGAAAGATGCATTGTAACAAGCAATAAATTACAGAGCACTGAATCATTGAATGCTAAAGAAAAGGAAGCTACCTGAAAATAACATTGTGATTTAGCAAAAGTCCTTTAAGATGTGCTCAATGCTAAGTACATATTTGTTTCTTACTGAAGTATTGAAATTGAAGATTTATTTAGAATTAAGTATGTTCTCAACTCTTCTGCAGAGCCAGGATCTAAAAGAGGATGACATTTATGGTGATTTCCATACAAGTCTACAGAATAAACAATGTTTTCAGGGAAATTCATAAAGCTATCAAACACATAGACACATCTCAGTTGATAACAACAGATATCACTGAAAAAATAAACTCTATTAGCATTCCTTTCAGATTGCATAAGTGGCATTCCTGTAAATATTCACTTTTCACCTTCCACTAAAGTGCTTTTGCTCATGAAAAACTGCTTTAGAAGACTTAAATATATCTAAGAGCTGTTACAGATAAGCCATTCTTTTTTACCCATCATTTTCATGCCTTTCTAGGGAAGCAATTCAAGACAGTCAGGAATGAAACACTGAATTTATATATTTGATCTCTATCTTTGCAGACTGCCTGTGATTTTCATATGTAGGCAATTCTTTAATTTGTGTATATTTGTGTGTGCACATGCATTTGTATTTCCTTGAATAACTTCTAAACTTTTATCCAAAAAAATCTCCATAATCATCACTTTCATTAAAAAAGATCTGTTCAAAAACCTGTAATAGTAAAAATGATCAAAACTTAGGGCATGTGGCCTATGCAAAGATATGAAAGAACAGTTTAATCAGGAGAGGAAGTGAGTGAAGAAAGACATGGAACTAGTCTTCAAATCCATCAACATGAGATGGGACAAAACACGACAGACATAAATTGCAGCAAGGATTTTAAGGTGCATATTAAGAGCAAAAATATTCTCTGGTTATAAGGCAATGTAAATGTCTGAGACAGGTTATCTGGGGATGCAATATTAGCTGATCCCAGGGGTTTTTCTAGTTCAGTTCATGAAACATCCATCAAGAAAGACTTAGGAATACATTTGTCTTGTCATAAGGGTAGGAGACAGATCTCTTGACATGTTGTTCATCCATTCTTTGTAGTTTTTTTTCTAATTACAGGGTAAAAGTTAGTAGAAATTATTAGAGGAAGGAAAATGGAGGAGAACTCATTCTATTTTCTTTATGCTAGACTGAAGAGACAGATGATATGTTGTTCTTGGAGAGCTGTGGCTCTTCAGAGTACCCCTCTATGATGCACACATTTTTATCACCTCAGCAGTAGGAATCAACTGATCAGATGCCCTGAAGCCTACAAACCACCCCACAGGGCTGGCACAGGCTGAGACATTTCCCACAGATAACTTGACAGACGTCTACAGCCACTGGGTAATTTCCATTTATTAAGATAAATGCAAATGCACCTCCCATCTCTTGGTGGCAGCTTGCTCTCTGCTCAAGAGGGACCATAGGTTTCCTTGCCATTTTCATATACATACATGCTTCAGCTTAGCAAAACTAGCTCCTGCTGCTGGTCTCTGGTGATGCAACGTAATATATCTGACCGTGGGAAGCAATCTTTGCTACAGAGAGAATCCTCATTCATTAAATTAGTTTCAGCCTGACTCTATAATAATGTGACAGCATCTTTGCAGTGAAAGCCTTTTGACCCATACTCCCTCTCTAAATGCTGAGAATCTGAGCAGCTGCAGAGGTCAGCATCAAAGTGTGAGTCATAAAATGAGTTTCAAACTCAGTTATATAATGAATCTAAGCATACAGCCTCCTTTGCACAGAAATAAAGCAGAACTCTATGAATCAAATGAAAAATAGCCAGAAGGAGAAAATGTTTTGTGGTCTTTGATGTAAGTCACTGGTCTTTTTCAGTTTGAAGACCCCATAAAAGTTTTCCAGTGAAGCTGTGTGCTGTCTTCAGTGAATTTAAGCCTCTGCTGATAGCTTTGTTTTGCTTTGCTTAGTACTCTCACTGATCCCTTAGAAGTTGAAGAACACAGGTATATGTGAGTTCCTTGAACCCAGTGAAATTTAAAAGGGAACAAAAATTATGTTCTTCACAAGCCTGCCTGAAAATGTTTGCAATTACCTTGCTGTTCTGGTTGCAATTAAGGAAAGCGCATCCTGCTTTGCGTAAGTAATATAAAATGTACAACCTTTTCCCCTCAGACACGACACCTAAGGATATACGAACAGGAGTAATTCAGAGCAGAATTAGGCTCCAAGTAAGATCCATGTTGGAAGTTTTTCCAATGCTTTCATATTAAATTAATTTCAGTAGGCTTTTAGGTTACTACTCCAATATAAGCTGAAATCAGTGATATTGATATTGATATTAATGAAGAATAAAGACCAAGTAGTTGCAGGCTTAGCATGTTTTCAGTTTTCTGTGAGCAATTAGCTAAAGACAAATCAATTCAGGGCAATTTTGCACAGTTGCTCGATGCTAGGTACTTCTTTAGTTAACTCATTCCAGCTGCAATTACAACTAGCCCAATTTTAAAATTATTTCAGCAAATTTTTCTTAATTGCATGTGTGAATCTGTAGGACTTCAGCTACCGATGCCTGCAACCTTGTCTGCAACCCTGGAAAGAATCCAATGCAGCATTCTGAAGAGCTTTTGCAATGAACAGAAAGGTTCACACTTCAACTATCAGACATTACCTCTCCACCAGTTGGGGCTTTGATCAGTCCATTACACTGACGCTACAGAGTTGATGTACAACACAGCCAGGACAGCATGGTAGCTATTTTTACATGCTCTGAACAGCTGCACCAAACAACACACTGCAAAGAGAAGACAATGAGATACGCTGAACCCTCATCTGGGGCTTTTTACCACCCATTTATTATTTATGCCAAGCTGTAAAAATCATCTGTGCTTGGCAGTCCTAACAGGATTGAAATTATCTAGGTGAAGTGACACTGTACTCAGCAGTTGACCTTCCTGCAAGTAGGACACACCTTATGCATCTGATTTTAATGTAAAAAATAGTGTTTTATTTTCCAGTAGGAAAAATATTACTGTAATTTTATTCAGCCTTGTCTCAGAGCACATTTTAACTGTTGTGCCATTTTATTTGTCATAACCTATGTACATATTTGACAGTTTTCACCCAGCAGCAGCACAGAAATATTAGAGTTCATTATAGAACAGTTTAATTTTTAGAGGGAATGTTGTTGATAGCAAAAATATGATGGGCTACTAATCCTCATTTATTGAATGTCTCTGTTTTGCACTAAAAAGGACATGCTTTCCTTGTCTCTCTTCCATCTTTAATGATTCACTTCAAATTTACTCAATTTAGAGCTTTTCCAGTCACATATTGGGTTGAAATCTAAACAGAGCAAACCTCCAGCTTCGTATCCAAGCTGCAAATTCTATCTGAAAATCCTCCATCTTTCAACATATGTTTTATGCTACCACAAGTCACTTTCATAACCATTACTTTTCCTCCTTTCATAAAGAAAGGTATTTTAATCCATCTAGGCCTTTTCTTCATATAAATTACCTCTTTCTTCTTCTGGATCTTTTAATGGATATGGATTTGGATATTTTTATTTTTGCTTTTTTTTATTTGCATCTTGTAGGAGCTCTAGAATAAAAACATGGATTGTCTTCTAACAACAACAACAAAAAAAAGAGCCTTCCAAAATATATGGAAAACTTCCCAACAAATTCAGTAGGGTGACAATTTCAACCTGCAAAACTCAGCATATTTCCTAGTGCTGGTCCACGGATATAGTTTTAGACGCACAGGAATATGTCTTTTTGACTAGGTTTTAGACATATGTATCCTTCTTAATGTCTCCGTGTATATATTTGTTTGAATTTAAAACAGTAATAGGCACTGGTCAGAGAAATAATAATTTACCATGGAAAAAACCAAACAAAATCCACACTAAAATATTTGGAAGCACCATTTAATACCACTTAAGGTACTGTTTACATAAACAACTGTGCATGTCACAGTTTTCCTCTCCTACCTCCACCCAGTTCAGTTAGTGCACATTATTGACATAACACCTTCTCTGATGATACAGGGAATCCCTTCCTTCTGTACATGGACAGCTGTGAAGGGCATCCTTACTGACTAACCTGCTACCTCACTTCCTCTTGTAAGGGTATCACACGCTCTGGAGCTCCTTAAAGACCTTTATATACTGCATCCCACACTGAAACATGTTGGCATGAACATCAGAAAGTCCCAACTCTTAACCCTTGTCCTGCCATAACGTCATTGTTATAAAATTTCTAGTGGCCAAAGAGAGTTTTCCACAAGAGCACTACAAGCACGGGTTTTTGACCAGGGAAAGACAACTTCAGTAGTCTTTGGTTTCCCAGAGCTCATATCAATAGTATAAGCTGCAGAGCTCTTCATCAAAGACCTTTTATTTGCCTCGAACCACCTTAACAGCACTGTTACATCACCAGCATATTGTGTTGCTTTCTGTTAGTGCCCAATTGCCTTCATAATAAATAATAATTCAACTACTGTAACATAGCAGTAATTAAAAAAAAAGAAGAAAAGTTTTATTTTTATCACATTTCTTAAATTGTTTTTATTTTGCAATAGATTTTTGCACATTCCTGATAATGTTTCTCTGCCTGTCTTTGTAGCTAGTGTATAACTGTTTGTTCACTTATCTTTCACAAAGAATAAGATGTACTGTTATTCAGCTTTCATTCTCCTATTTTGTTCTCTTTTCCTTTCTGAGAAGTCAGCCAGAGAGTAAGAAAGAGCACAATAAAAACCATATTGTTAGAAAAAGTCACTGTATTTTAATAAAAGATTGGTATTTTTTCCATTAATTTACAAGCTATCTAGTGTTAACTTCAAAATTTTATCTAAATCTAACATTACGAAGCATCATCTTTCCAGTAGTTTACCTGATCAGTCTTCTTCTTTGGAAGTTTAGAACTAAAGATCATTTTAAGGTAAGGGAAGCCTATAGATCAATATCCTTCTGTAGCAAAGAAGCACAAAATACCTACATGGATTCTGTCTAATCACATCATATTTTCAATATTTTTTCAAATAGAGGTTTGTTCCACCAGATGCTTCAAGGAGCACCTTTTACTATCAGGTTTTTACTGTTATATTAGTTTGGGGAGCATTTTGTTTTCCCTTTCTTCTCTCTTTCTCATTGTATTCCTAGTTCACTTGAGAGGGGATGGCTTTTTTAACTAGTGTTTCGCAGCAATTGTCTTGTTCCTATTATTTTATTTACTGAGCATCTTCATAAACTCAATCACCCAGAATTTAACCACAAATATTTATTCTTTGTTTGAAAAAAATTAAATAAAAAGGAGTTGATTTTCTATGTTAAACTAACATACACAATTTTCCTTGGGGTAATGCAAGCAAAACTGAGGAAATTCTATTTCTTCAGTCCCTCAGATTGAATCATCAGATTTCTGGTTTCTTAAGTGCTTTTCTCATTCCTGCTTCTAATGGAAAGCAATGCTTTTTAATGAATGAGTAATAGGAATGACATTCAGAAAGCTCCAACTGAGTAACCTTGGCATTGTAACTTTGGCTCAGTGTAACAGTAGAGCTTCAGACCTTAGCTGATTAAAACTTGATCTTCTCACAACATCTTTAAGATATATGCAGAGCATTCAAGTTGCACTCCATTGTAATGCCAATTTAGCTTAGTTAATTATAACACAAACATTCTTTTATTAAACAGCTACGTAGTTTACTCATTTTGCAAACCAAATGCAAAATAAATTTTTGTCATGATTCTCTCCTTTTCCATTTCCTCCAAATCCACTGCCACAAGCCAACCTGTCAGTAAGTAGTTTGGTTATATGTTTGTTAAAGCAATGGCACAAGAGAGAAATGTTAATGCTCTGCACTCCTTGATGCATTTTCAACTGCAGTTCTTCTCTTTTAGCTTGCAACCCTACCAAATAACTTTCAAATGTTTTCAAATGAGGTTTGTTTGAGAGGCAGATACCCCTTCTCTTCCTCATGTGTAAGCCTTCTGGATATTTATTTTCTGTGCCCTGTCATTTTAAACTTCTAACATGGACACTCTCAGCTGCTGAAATTGTCACTGCTTAAAGTTCCTGATTTTTATTTCCTCTTCTGTTCAAGGGAGCATGTTTTTTATACAGCCCTAAATGCCATACTGAATGAATCTGAAGTGTCAGATGCAACTTACTTGTCCTTTCAGGCAGCTCTTTCCCACCAATGGCAGAGAGACAGAAGGGTGCATTGTTCCATACCTTTCCCAGGACTGTTTCTAAATACTCTGCTCAGAGTATTTCTGGCAGGACATAGGGCCCATGGGGGACTCACCACGCTGGAGCAGTCCATTCCCAAAGAAAAGGACTGTCGAGAAAGGACCCATGCTGGAGCACTTCTTGGTGCATTGCAGCCCCTGGGAAGGACCCACGTTGATTAAGGTCTGTCTGCTATAGGTGGAACCTCAGATGAAGTAGGAGAAGTGTGTGAGGAGGAAGGAGAAGCAGAGAGAAAGGTTGGCAACAGACCACAACCACCATGTCCCATTCCCATGTGACACTCGGGGAGTGTAGGGGAGGTGGAAGAGTCAGGAGTGAAATTGAGCCTGGGGAGACTGAGGTGGGGATTGAGGGGAAGGTGATTGTGTTTAATTTCTCATTATCCTCCTTTGTTATTAACTGGCAATAAATTAAATTATGATTCCCCAAGCTGAGTCACCCATGAGAGTGATTGGTAAGTGACATCCTTGTCCTTATCTCAACCCATTAATTTTGTCATCTTATTTTCTCCTACTGTTTTTCTGAGGATGGGGGGCAAGTGAGCATTTTGGTGGGCAACTGACAGCCGGCCAAGATCAACCCCTGACAGGCAGAGAGAGGAGTGGAGGGTTGGCGGAGGGATCCTGCTTTACCTGATTTCCTCTAGAGATCCATGGGACTCCTTTTCTCTTTGCTTTGAGCAGTACCTTCTAATTGTGGGTCTTTTAAAACTTAGCTTGCTTGGCTGTTCATTACTTTAGGCCACAAATTAAGAAATATAGAACCTAAACAGATTGGTCTGACATAAAAATAGGAAAATTCATTTAACATACCTTTTGAACAAACTTTTAAACATCAGCTATTCCTAGTTAGCGTTCTTTAGTTTTCTTTTTTTGTGACTTTCTTTATACATCTATGAGTGTCCCTTAACACCAAGAGAAACTTTAGCCTCCTTACCAGAGCTGGAAAGGACAAAGTCCTGTAAGGCAGCAAAAACACATCAAATATCAGGTCTGTCCTGAGAGAGTTTGTGTAACTCATTGCCTTGTGCCCTGCAGAAAGACATAATAAGCCCAGATGTGCTAAGCATTTCACATCCTTGAAAGCAAAGGAAGGGTCCTCCCTGTGTTCTGACAAGTATTTTTTAAAAAGAAATATAGTTAAAATAACCTTTAATTTTGTGTGAAGCATCTGCACTTAAATTCTACAAGAAATTTGGTAGAAGTCACAGCTATGACCTCTGTCTCACATACTGGTCTGCATGATTGACGGGATGCAGGCTGGCCCAGCCAGGAGGTGTGCTGCATTCCTACTTAATGTGTGTTACCGTTGCCAAGTAACATAAATTCTGTGCAACAGTCAAATACCGCCATAAGTCAACAGCTCCCCTCCAGCTAGGCATCAATCTTGAAATGAGTTGCTAAGATGCAAACATAACCTCTTCATCATTTCTCTGCAATGGAATATTTTTTTAATCCCTCCTATTTCCCTCTATTTCTTTCTCCTCCCACCAAAGAATGGGCAAGAGTGTGACAAAAATGTTTGCTGTCTATCACCATTTCTTTAACACTAAGTGGCCTGTTATCGTTGCTTTAACACTAAGTCAACAGTTATTACACTCAATCCAAAGTTTTGGCAGGTTGCTTCCTAATCAGCTGGCTGAACATGGAGCTAGGACTTCCAAGAATTTCCTTCCTTCTCCGGTCTACCAAACTGGTTGGGTTTACATGCTACAAGGCTGTACAAGTTTTGGGTCTCAGATGTTCAGAGAGAAAATGTCTCTATGGTTCCCAGTGTACAATGAAGCTGGAGGGAAGAGGATAGGATGTCTTCTCTTCAACTAAAGGTCATAAGCATGATCAGATTAAAAAAAAACATTAAGAAAAGGGAAAACCAAACCCCTTTCACACTGTGCTGGCTTCAGCTGGGGTAATTTTCTTTACAGTAGCTGGTACGGGGCTGTATTTTGTATCTGTGTTGAACACGGGGTTGATAATATAGAGATTTTTTTTATTGATGAGCAGGGCTCACATAGAGCCAAGGTCTTTTCTGCTTTTCGCACTGCCACACTGGCCAGGAAATTGGGGGTGAATGGAAGGTAGGGAAGAGACACAGCTGGGACAGGTGACCCAAATATCCAAAAGGATATTCCAAACCATGTGACATCATGCTCAGGATATAAAGTGAGGGGAAGGAAGAGGAAGGGAGGGATGTTTGGAGTGATGGAGTTTGTCTTCCCAAGTCACTGTTGTGTGTCAAGGGATCCTGCTTTCCTGGAGATGGCTGAACACCTGCTTGCCCATGGGAAGGAGTGAATTAATTCCTCAGTTTGCTTTGTTTGTGTGCAGAGCTTTTGCTTTCCCTCTTAAACTGCCTTTATCTCAACCCATGAATTTTCTGGCTTGTACCCTGAGGATTCTCTCCCCGATCCTGCTGGTGGGCAGTGAGCAAGCAGCTGCATGAGGCTTTGCTGCTGGCTGGAGTTAAACCACCACACACACAACACACCCTTTTGGATTCCACCAAGCAAAGCACTTACATGTATGAAATCTCAAAATACACAAATTTCATTTGGCTTCAATGAAAATGCAAAGACAGGTTTATTCACCTTGACAGGGCACAACCTCTGTGAAAGTTATGCAAGGCTTGTTAAATGCTCTGAGAGCTTTTATGGTGGCACTACATAAGTGCAGGCTGCAGGAGACGTCTTACCTCTACTGAAGTCAAGGATGACAATGGTTTCCACTGCAGAGCAATAGATGCCAGGATGTCTTGAGCCAGGGTATCCAGAGGCTGGGATTATAAAATAAGGGAGGAAAGAGTTCAATCACTTATCTAGGTTTAACTCAGACTTTAGTTAATTCATATTTAATGGATTCAGGTTCAGTCCCCATTCAAACAACAGACATGGAACTTAAAATGAAAATATTACAGGCTTGTTGAATATTTTTAAACTTCACAAGTTACAAGACTTGCAACTGAAAATGTACTTGAGAAATTCATAGACAAATTAAGGAGTCTGATACAACATATTTTTATTTGCTCAGTTGTTTTATTCCTCAAAAAGACTGATAATAATAAATGCCAGCAATATGTACGAACATAGCTGGAGTAGACAGAATAATTTTTGCTAGTTGATACAGCCAGTTTGCACCCTTTCAGCAATGCCTTCAGAGACTGATCATAGGTTCTTGCTTCTTGAGAATTGGGTCATCTGCAATGCATTGGCTGGATACTTTTTCAGAGCATCCAGATGTCTGTATAAAGCTCATGAAATCTTAAGATTGGAAGAAAGAAATTTCAGTTCTTTAACTGTACTTTCAAGGTCAGGTATGTTTAACATCGATTCTGTGATGTCACTGTTGTTGTTTTCGGAACAAGGATGTCTCCCTTCATTTTTGTGTCTGTTAGACAAAGCTTTTTGCTGCCATTGCCCAAATTTGAGAGTAGGACTACTATCTGTGACCACTACACACATTTGATGAAATGCATATATTCATACAGTGTTTGCTCTTTATCTTTTTTTCAATGACATTTATAAAGCTTCACAGAAGAAACAACCCAATGGTTACAGCTGACCTTTTAATAAAATAACCACCCGTTCCTCATAGCATGGTTCACATTGGAGAGTCTTTGTTGTTGTCTTAGCAGGGTTCATCATTACCAATAATTCCTTCAGTGGTATCCCATGCTCATTTCTATCTCAGGATATGTACTTCAGGTCATTTTATGCTGCAGTCAGGTGTTTTAGAAGAGGGCAAAAATCCATGTGCTCAAAATGTTGCTTAAACAGACTTTAATTTGAATGCTATTTTTAAGACAAGCTAAGAGGGCTTTTAGCTTGCTTTTCTGAAAAATCAAAATCGATAATCACACTGTACATCTTACCATTTCCTAACTTTTGAGTCCACTGCCAACTTGCAGTCACATGTGGCAGTGCCCAAGACATAAAGACACTACAATCTCATGAACACCAGCTATAGAAAGTACTGATGTCTCTACAGAGGACCTACGAAGGAGAATGGTTTTTTTTCTGCTGGAATTATTTTCCATTTTCCTGGGCAACACCAGGCCACCTGCTATATACACACAGGTGTGCACACACAGATGCTACCAAAATATGTGGTTAAGCCACCAGAATGTATGGTACAGCCACCAAACCACATGAACAATCTATTGCACATGGTGGCTTCTGCCCAGCCAAAGACAGAAGAGAATATAGGAGAACAGAGCAGTAAATACAGTACGGTTTTTCACGACAATCTTTTTCAAGGAGACATACATATCCTACCTTAAGAATTATATGAGAGATTGCACTAATTTTAACTTCAAAAAATAAAGGGAAAACACCTCCCTCTTATTTAAAATGCATAATTTTTAATGCCCAGAGAACATTCTGTCCTTCAACAGCACATATTTCTTTAGTCTTGAGGCAAAATGCTCAATCAGTAAAATCTGTCTTGCCTTAATTTTTATTGATGGTAATGACCATTGTCACTATTCTTGTACATTTCAAGTGTTCGCAATTTCAGCATTTGTTCAAAGTTTCAAGTCCTAACGGCATTGAGTCAATTATTTTGCAGGATAATGATTTGTAAACACTTAGAATGACCAAATCAAGGAGAGGACACAGGAAGTAATTTGCTGCACTTCTTATAGCAGTGACTATGAAATGCAAAGCTTGTGTTGCAGTATCCTTCTTGGATATGGATTTAACTAAGAACATGCTGTTGAAGGAAGAAGTTACTTAGGATTTGGAAGAAAATGCAGCAGTTTTCTCAGGATGATGTATTTGAGCAATTCTTCACAGGCTGGTTCCCTCACTTAGCTACCGATTTTGCTTCTTTACTTCACTGTTATACCTCTAAGAACATTCTTGGGAAATGCTTTTTTTTTGCCATCCTCTCCCTGACTGCAGCTCAACTGTTGCTGCAACTTACACTGCAAGCATCATTTTATGAATTAACCAGAGGCAGGAGAGATATCTGAATTAAGGAGAGCGATGTGGTTTTTTAATAACAGAAGGGGTCAGAGATGCTGCAGAGTGGTCTTGATAAATACATGGTCCTTTCACTTCAAACCCCAGTGCTGCACACAAGATTTCTCCTGCCCATGCACGGCCAAGGGATTGGATTGAGTTAAAAAATGCCCTCCCCACTGCACATCAAATGGCAAACAATTGCCCACGTGCTCTTTTACATCACCCCAATTCCATCCGTCACTCCTAGCATAGCTGAAGAAAGCAGTCTTTACTGGAGGGTACTGGAGAAAAAAAAACCCTCCAAACAAGAAAACCCACCAGCCCAAACCAAAAAAAACCCCACTAAAACCTGCTTTCAAACATAAGATAGATTTGAGGTGGGTTTTTTTCAAGGCATCTGAGAGGTTATTCCCTACACATACACACACACTTTCTTCCTGGTTTGGGTTTGGCAGATCTACTGTGGTCTAGAAAAAAGCATGTATTCCCATTGATTTTCTGCTTTAACTCCTTGCTGGACAGTAAGCCCAGGAGTATTTGATAGCAACTTCAAAAGCTGTGACTCACTGAACCCTGGATAAAGGGTTGGTCTTTGATCTCAACAGCCTTGCTAAGGTTATCTCAGGTGAGCAACGGCCTCTTCCCCGGGCACATGGGACACAGCAGGCAGCTTGTTCAGTGCCACATTAAACTGCAGCACTCCAAAGTCACCACTTAACCAGCCAGGCAACATCCTACCTGCTTTGCTGGTAGTATGTATCCAGGTTTGCTGCCTAAACTACCCTTGTTTTCACTTTCCCCAGAGGACAGTCTAGACTCACTCCATAGGCTGCTCACAGCACAGCAATTCAACACTTGCCCTGATGAAAGCACGCAGTCACCCTCACCTCTTCCCCATCCTTGGCAAGCCTGCATGCCCTCTCTGGCTGGGGCATCTTGCAGAAGCCTCCTCAGGCAATTCACTTGACAGCTCTGCTGCAACACAGGGTGGTGCTGAACGGGGCTTTGAGCAACTTGGTGTGGTGGAAGGTGTCCCTGCCCATGGCAGGGGCTTTGGAACGAGAGGGTTTTTAAGATGCCTTTGAACCCAAACCATTCTGTGATTCTATGAATATTTCTTCTGGCCCAGAGCCTCTTGGCACAGCTCCACCTGTTCTCAGCTGATTTTTTTCTCCAGCTGGTCTCTCCTGACTGGCTTCTCCAGCAACCTCCTGGGATCACTCTCCCTCAGTGAACTTGTGCCCCCCTGCCTCAAGAAACAGGACACAAGACCACTGCAATATAATAATAATAATAATACTGTCAAAGATGAACAGCTGCATTGCCTCTCCTGGGAAAATACTGCCACGTTCAAACTTGTATCTGTTGAGGTGCTGCACTATACTCATCTGAAACCAATATTGGACAAAAACTTTACATCTTTTAGTTTATTTTTACAAGCCATACTGCCTGTTAAAATTTCCACATGACCATTTTACTGAGCAATTTTAATCAAAGGAGTGCTTTCATTAACAAATTTGATGAGTTGATTTGTGTTGCGCTTTAATCATTAGAATCCTATATGTGAGCAAGGTAACATGCTAGACTATATTTCCTCTAGTGTCAGAGGTAAAGGCTATTATCCTGCTTTTAAATAGTTATTTTTTAACTCTTTCCACAGTATTGACCATGGAAAGACCTCTTCGATATATATTAATATTGTATAACCTTCTCTGAGCTCTACATGTCTTTTGAGTTAATCTTCCCTCAAGACACCAAGAGGGCAAGACACTCCAGCTGTCCTGAGGGACAATGAAAGCCATCTTTTACGGCAATCTGCTCTTAATAAACTAAATGTGCATCAGGTTATCTTTTTTGATGGATATGCCACTTCCACAGTGCCTCTTGGTCCTCTGTAGTCCTTGGCGACAGAGAAGCTGCATAACAGTGTTTTTTCCACAAATGTTTGCCCAATTAGTAGACTATCTGTCTCTCTCTCACTGACAAGAGATCCTATATCCTCAGTCTCATTTAACCACAGTCTTCTCTCAAGATCATCTTCACCTGAAACACTTTGTACAACATGTACCATGTGATCAAGGAGGGAACCACTCAAGGGTGGTGGTTCTTCCCCTCTACTCTGCCTTAGTGAGACCCTGTCTGGAGTACTGCATTCATCACTGAAACACCAAAAACAGGAAGGATGTGGACCTGTTGAAGCAAGTCCAGACAAGGGCCATGGAGATGATCAGAGACCTGGAGAACCTTCCCTATGTGGACTGTCTGAGAGAGTTGGGATAATTCAGTCGGGGAAGAGAAGACTCTGGGGAGACCTTATAGCAACTTTCCAGTACCTGAAGGGGGCTACAAGAGAACTGGAGAGGGACTTTTTACAAGGACATGTAGTGACAGACAAGGGGGAATGGCTTTAAACTGACAGAGTGCAGGTATAGATTAGGTATTAGGAAGAAATTCTTTACTATTAGGGTGATGAGGCACTGGAACAAGTTGTCCAGAGAAGTTGTGGTTGCCCCATCCCTGGCAGTGCTCAAGGCCAGGCTGGATGGGGCTTTCACCCACCTAGTCTAGTGGAAGGTGTCCCTGTCCGTGATAGGGATGTTGGTACTAGATGATCTTTAAGGTTCCTTCCAACCCAGACCATTCAATGACTTTATGATTCTATGTTTGTCTGATCAAAAAACATGTAAGAGGCTCCAGATGTATCTCCAAGAGAGCATCCAGATCATAGCTCCTGTCTGCATATATCTAATCAAATCTTCAAACACTGCATCCTGTACTTTCCCATTAGTTAAAATGCTTCATTTCATTAAGCATACTGTTGGGCCTCAGTCATCACCAGCAGCATGTGTTCAACTTAAACCATGTGTCTTCAAATGCTGTGTTTGGCTGTTTCCAGCCTTCATATCCCCAGTGCACGGTACTGCAGGCATCTCACAGAGAGCTCTCAGTTTTCTGACAAAGTCTCAGTCGTTAGCATCTTATCTGCCTGCTCACCAGTCGCACTGCTGACAGTCACGCTCCATTACCACATCCATATTGCTGTAATAATTAACCTTCCTGTTTACAGGCACGTGTAGCTTTGCTACAACATGTACACATCTCAAGCAAAATTCCAGGCAAGTCAAAACAGAATATATCCAAACCTAATGCACAAGCAAGAATACAATAATCATTTGACTTCCATTTTGGATAATGCACTTCTATCAGTAAAGATAATGACACAGCCTTTACTTCGATGGTATGTCACATTCACAACATGATCCTAAGGAACCCCATTTATTTACTAGTTTATTTACAAAAATATCTGCTTTTACATGAGTTGAATATTCCCTTTCTTCTCTCCAGTGTTTTCTAACAGCTCTATATCACAATGCTGAACTTAGAGGGGTATCCTGAAGGGTCACTGTATTTGGTCCCCTCCTCTTACAGGCACAACCTCATACCATTCCTTTCACAAAGTTCAGTCTTAGACATGGATTTTTGCCCTCTCTACTGTCAGAAAACTAGTTCAGAATTTCACCCTTCTGATGGTTGGGAATCCAATTTGCATGTTGACTTTATTCATGGCTTTTTAGTGACCATTTTTTCATGTGTCTCTCTTGTCACTTCACTCAGATTTAGGGAAGTTAGCACTCATAAGTATTTACATGCTCACGTTCTACCATGTTTTTATTTAATTTGGCTAAAGAAACCATGCTCTTTTATGTCCCCTACATTGACATCAGGCTCCCTGTTTCAGTTCCACTTGTCACCGCTTCTGTGACTGTCTCAGTCGGACTTTATCTTTCCAGAGTTAAGATTGCAAGTTTACAGAGTTGTCCTGATAAGATCTTAATGTGTCTTGTCACATGACCCAAACTCCTCACCTGTCTTTGTTGAAAAGCTACCCTTGAAACTAGATTAATTCTCAGTTGCTTTTTTTTTCCCCAGCTAACTTCACCTTTTTCAAATCACCATACCACGACTGAACTGTCTAAATATTCCACATGAGATCCCAGCTTTCAGAGGTCATTAGCAAAACCCTGCTGAACTTACAGTAGGGAAATGATTCCACATTCTGAATTCTGATCAGTGGCTTCAGTTTCCTCCCACTACCCAGATCATGACACACAAAGGATAACCTTCTGTAATCATGCACAAAACTCCAGCAAGTTCAGCACATAAACATTAATTCATCCTTGCCACCCTTTCACCTCCCTCAGCTCTTATATGTTTGAAAGACTTCTTCAAATCTGTTCACCTTCAGTTGGTGAAAAAAACCTGCAGTACAAAACAGATGAAAGCTTCAGTCAAGAAACACTGGTAGGGGTTTGAGCTTGTGCTTCTGCTCCACGGGAAAACGCAATTAAAGCTGATCCATTTGCTTCTGGATCACTGTTCTGTAAGACCCCCGTGGAAATTTCATTGCAGAAACAGTGCCAGAGAAAACATAAACCATAATTTTTTTCCTCTGGCAAATTTAATTTAATGCAGATTCTCTACTCTCTGTGTCTTAAAAAATTCCTTCAGTTTTCACATGCCCTTAATGATACTTGAATAAAACCAGTAATTTGGCTTTCAAGCAAACAGTCTGTGTGGGCTGCTAGACTGCAGCAAATCGGCCTTTTTAAAAACCCCAAAACACACAGTGGGTTTTATCACCAATTAAATTAAGTACTTGAGCCATAACTGGACATTTAGCTTGGAAAAAATACTACCTTTTCCAGCACTATGATAAGAAATAAATGTGAGACCTCCGTAGAGCTTTCAGATTTGTGTAGTGGTTTCCTACATGACTTACTAGAAATCTGTAACAGACTGGGAAAGATTACAGGTGCATCTATGTTAGCCTTTTGGTTCAGATCAAGAGTGCCCTTTTGAAGTGAACTTCCCAGTTTTTCCCACTTACCACATTTTGGCTCACATGGCTAAGCAGTTCTGGAGAATACGAACTGGATGTCTTTCAAATAAGACTCATCTGTAAGAAGCTTTCCACAACCATCCATGGTGCAGTCCAGTCACTGACAGATGTGGACTCTACAGGATGAGAATAATCCAAAGTATATCCCCATGAAATGTGTGTATCTTGCATGTTGAATCTTCACTGTCAGCTGTTTTGCTCTACAGATCCACCCCTACAATTGCACTGTACTTAATGATGCAGGTGGACAGAGCAGGTCAACCCAGATGTCTTGCTCCACAGGCACTTCCTTCTACTGCTTAACTTCATTGCTGTGAACTTTCAGAAATTCCAGGGCTGGAATTCAGCTAAGCCTTAAAACATTTGCACACTTCTTCAAATTCATCTGTGCCTCTTAAGGCAGCAAAAGAGGGCTAAAAATATGGTAGAAATGTCAGAAATGTGGTATTTCTGCTGGAGGTAACATAAGCCAGACTCTTCTGAAGTTTGAGCAATTCTTCTTTCACACCTGTAAAAGGAATAAACACAAAGCAATAAACCAGAAATAACTAATGTCCCTCAATCAATTAAATGTGACTGTCTGGCTAGAAAGAATCATAATACACAGTGAAGTTGGAGATGCATAAGCCTGCTCCTGTTCTGGGCCCCAGCTGAAAAATATATGGCCATGAACTGCTTAAAATCAGCCCAAAGTCTTCAAATGCTGAGAAGACTGTGTGTATTTAAGCCAACAAATTCCCTCATGGACAACTCTGAGCACCCTTTTGGTTTGTGCTGTGTTACTTTTCTGACCACAAGTCTCAGAGGGGTGAATGTACATTCTGGTGGGTGTAACACCATGGCAGGGACACTTTTATTAGAGATATGAGCAGCAGGTTCTAGGGTGAAGGAATACAGCAGCTTAGAATTGTACAGCAAAAAGTAACAGCTGGGCACAAGCCACACAGTCTGATAATCCTTACAAGAAAGACTGAGAAAGGCAGCATTATAAGGCACTTTTAATACCACCAATATGCCAAACTCAAAGCAGAAGGGCTTATTCATTTAAGCAAGGGAATAAAAATATAACCACATATAAGCAGCTCACCACTATTATTTCATTCCATCCTGTCACACACACATAGAGAAACTACAGCTACATGCATCTATCCCCTGCCAAGAACAGTCTCCAAGGAGAGATTACCATGTGTTATCATCCTGAAATGCATTAATTTGATCAAGGGAAGTTATTAATAGTGGCCAACTTCTTTAGCAAATTTCAACCTCATTTACTGCCAGTATGTTACCAACAAATATCCATAAATCCCAAACTACTGATGGCTCTGTGACTTGATAACATTAGAGCTGCTGACAGGACCTTGAGGGAATGAATGGCCCTTTCTGCCACTTCCTGACCTCCCCTGGTGACACTCCTGCCTCTGCCTATGGCCCAGGATCCCATTTTACCCCATGTCCCAATGTGCAGCCATGCCAGTGTTCAACTCCCCACAGCGCTGCCCTGCTTGGCCACGGGACCCGCTGAGCCTACCCCCACAAGTGTGGGCTGATGTCCCAGGCTGGGCTCAGCCCATCACCATCCCCGTGAAGGTGCCAGATGCCCTGGGCTGGAGCCCCCACGATGACTCAGTCTCGGTGAGCAGCTGCCCTGGCAACACATGGGAACCACTGCTGTATCCAGCACTTGTCACTCACAGTCAGGGACCTGTCCAGACGGTTCACACTGATGACTTCTGCTCCCTCTCTGGGTCCTCATCAGTCCCACTGCTACGAATGCATTTGCTAATACATCTTTGCAAGATTTCTTGCACAGCGGGACCATGTGTCCCTTTGTGTGGCTGGTGATGAACCTTCTTAAACAGCTGCATTGAGAATAAATGTATGGATTTATTTACAAAACATTGAAAATGCAAAGGAAAATGTAGCAAGTAAAATGCAGGGCACTGGGCCTAACCAAATATCATCCTGCTTAAAATGAGTATCTAAAAAATTTAAAAAGTAAAAATGTCTCTTTCAAATCTCAGAAGCCACTGTATAAGGACAAAGGAGAGAGGAAAGCTTTCCACAAATGAAATTTGGATGTCAGTCGGAGAAACCTCTAGGAAACTGGATGCTTCTGTTTCCCTGTTGAGCCTGAGCTACCTGGGAACAGTCTAACACTCCAAGAAGCACTGCCAAATATTAAGAATTAATTCCTTTTAAATTGTCATCCTGAGTGCAACCCACATCATATAGAAAGCACCCGTCAGTTCTGAAAATCTTGGCTTTCAGCTATGAACTTAAAACCAGTAACACATAGGGGACAAAAGCAAAGTTAATGTCTGGATGGCAGAACCATTAATTTGGTGATTTTTTTAAATGGATGCCTAATCGTTTTTCTACTAATAACAGGAGATGTGCAATTCCAGGACTTGGTGAGACACAGGCAGGGACACTGAGTAATGTTACTAAAATGGTGGCTCAGTAAAGGTTGTCCAATTTTATTTATTTTGAATAAAAGGCAGGATATCTGCCAGAATGCTGCACATGGGCTTCGTGACAAAGCATAGCTTTCTATAAAGTCTGCAGTAGGATGAATACCAAGATAACATATAGCTGAGGATAAAATTATCAAGTACTATGAGTGGTGAAACAGATGAACACACTAAAGGACTTTTTGGGAATCTAAGCTCAGCTGGGAGTTGTGTTTAATTCCCTTCCATAATTTATATTTAGCCAATGTTCTTCAAAATTCAGCTGCTGTAATTAGTGCCTGCAATCAGGGAAAAAAATATTGTAGGTAGATCTTTATGGGAAGACATTTCTAAACTTCTGAGTATCAAAGCAACAGTGAAAGAAACAAGGGGACTTTGCCCTTGCCAAGCCTGCATACTCAGCTCTGAGGTGGCCAAATGCCCATGGACAGCTAGGAACTATTGGGAGACACCACTTTCGGTGTGTCACTTGGCTTTCTCCTCAACCACCTCCTCTCCTGTTTTTCTCACGTTGTTCCTATCAGTATCCCCAAAGGATGTATCTGTCAGCCTGTTCAGAAGGCAAGAGAATAAGCTCTCCTTTGAACTGCCAGCCAGCAGGATTATAGTAGCCAGAAAGGAGTCTTTAAATGGGAAGAGGAGAAACATTCCATGGAAGAGATGTCTCCAAATTAATAATGTCTGCACTAAAAAGCATACAAGAAAAGTAGCTCAAACCAGTACTGTATCCTGGGGAAAGAGTCTCTGTTTTAACAACCCCATGCAATCACAGATTATTCTGAGCTGGAAGGGACCCACAAGGACCATCAAAGTTCAACTCCTGACCCTGCACAGGACACACCAAAGAGTCACAACATGGGCTTGAGAGCTTCTTAAACTCTTGGTACTGTGACCATTTCCTGAGGAGCATGGTCCAGTGCACAACCATCCTCTGGGTGAAGAACCTTTTCCTGATATGCAACCTAAACCTCCCCTGACTCAGCTTCAGGCCATTCCCTCAGGTCCTGTCACTGGTCACCACAGAGAAGAGATCGGTGCCTGCCCCTCCTCTTCATCTCATGAGGAAGCTGTAGACTGTGATGAGATCTCCCCTAAGTCTTCTCTTCCCCAGGCTGAACAAGCCAAGTTCCTTACACAGCTTCCCCTCAAGGCCCTTCAACCTTCACTGCAGCTCCCATGAAACTATTTCCAACTGGATGAGGACCAGACAAAGGTGGCTGGAGAAAAATTTCTGTTCCCACATCCCTTTTTTCCTCCCTGTCTAACTTCAAAGCCAACCCACAAGAGTGCAGAAACCCTCAGAGTGCCTACCAGCTCGGTCCCCTCCTGTGCTGGGGATGAGAATGGAACAGGGTCACACCAGTGCTCTCTTCCTTTGCCTTCCCTTTGGCAGTGAGTAAGTAGTGAAGCTCTTTTGCCCTGGGAGTCTCCTGAAGCACAGTGTCAGTCAGCACTGCCCTTCCTATGGTGCCCATCCTGCGGGCTGAGTGTCCATGAGACTTAGAAACCAATATCCAGGGAGGAGCACGTCAACCAAGAAGAGTACTGATCTTATGGCGTTTAGTGCATGAACATTCACATCAAATTTCACAAATAATTTGGGTTTACAGAAGATGAAACCGCTCACTCAAGGCAGGATGCCACAGATTCCATATCTAAACTTTAGGTCAGGAAGTGAAAAGAAATAGTTTTTCAGGTATTAACAATCTGATTTTCGGTGTTTGATTTATTATTTTTTAAACTGATTTTGAGAAGAGTTCTTCAAAACATGTAACTCAGACTTTGTCACAAGCCTCTGCAATGAACATGACAAGAGAATGAGAGTATTTCCTCTTCCTATACAAAGTGTTATTAACAATGAAATAAAATCTACAAAGATTTAGTGTGCCAAACACAACATACTCCAAGAACAGAGCTGTATAAAACCCTAAAATTTAAATATGATGTTACCTTGGGCAATAATCATAACATATTTTATAGAGAGACATGCTCATGTTCTATGCATGCAAGAATAAATTACATTTGCAGAAGTTACATGGACAGGGATATACATGGAAGTTCATATTCTCCATAATCACTCATTCCCCTCTCATAACCAAGTCCATAAACTTAATAAACTGAAAGAAAGAAGGACTGATTTAGCATAATACAATCTTGCAGTCAACCAACAATGCACGGCACTTAGGGTTCATTTTCATTGGAAGTGGCGGTCATTCCACAATGAAGCTATATTAAGCAAAATACAAAATATTATTGCTTCAGGCTTGTCTTCTCTGTTGTATTAACACCAGGAACAATCCTGTCATTACTGCCACAGGACTGCCCACACACTGAGATCTCAAATCTCCATTTAAACCGTATCACAAATCCTTCAGACAGGCAGAAGAAAAGCAAATTGATAAACTTGCAGTACTAGAGCCACAGGCCATGGATTGTCTTAGACTAATTATCAGTTGTTAATACAAGTATTCTGTGTTTCAAAGATTCTTTCAACATGTAGCCCTTCTTTCTCAAGTCAGAGTGCATTAATGCAGGATCAGGTCCTGAGCACTGCAGTCAGACAAGCAGTGTTCTGCACCTCACCAAATGTAGGGGCTGCAAGAACAGCTCACCTTGCATGAGATGAAAAGCCACCAAAAAAGTACCTGTTCCTACTCCACACTCTGGTAAATGTACCTGACTGGAAGGCAGATAACCAGTTTGCTATTCTTCCTGCTAAAAGACAGCATTTTTAAGCCAATAAGCAAGACTTAAAGACAAATCTTTACACTTTCAGCATCAGGGAAAGAAAAGTCAATATATGCAGATGCAGGGTTTAAATATACCATGTTAACTCAACCCTTTAAATATTAATCTACCTCAATGTTTTAGTAGTAAATTGTCTTCTTTATCTCCAAACTGCTATTTATGAGTCAGTATGTTACCAAGGGATACCATCCAAAGGAATCTCTTTCAAGGAGGTGAATGTGTTGCTGGATCCTGATCTTGATTACCAGTGATGTGTTTCAGTGAGACTGAATTCACACACGGGAGGAACAGCTGGTTTGCACTCCTCTGATAGTTTCATCTGCTTGTCTAAAGGTAGGATAAACACCCTGTAACAGATTAAAAGTGATAAAGATTGATGCAAAGATACTATAAGGGCAAAGAAAAGCTTCATGTAGGTGTGATCTACGTTACCACCCCGTCAGAGGGTGGTAATAGGGGCACATGGCTGAGCCTATGTTAGCGATAGCAAATAGTGTGACCCATAGCGGTGGACCTGTAGAGTGAAACACTTGGTGCTGAGGACCTGATTTCCAGACTCTACTGTGCTTGTTTTCGTTTCCAGACTATGTTCAGCCTGGCCTCTTGGCCAGGATGCCCATTTGCGGCTGAAGTGCCGTGCTCCAGCACATACTCAACCTTCATTTCCTCTTGAAACAACACAGATCATGAGCTCTGAGAGCATCGAATGGTACAAAATTAAGTGCAGAAAGTGTGAGAAACCAGGAGGTTCACTTAAAATCTTCACTTTAATCCAAACAAAATTACTTATCTAAATGCACCTTTAGTGCTTAATTGATACTACCAAAATACAGCTTCAGTCCATGATACACAGTGTGCCGGGAAAAAGGGTACAGGAGAGAGAGGCTGGAATAGAGGAATCCACTCAGAAGTCTGGCCAACTTGAAAATCTTTCTGCCAAGAACTGAAAAACTAATCAAACATGTCATAATGGCACCATATATCTTTTCTTCTACTGAGCTGTCCAACTTTTTTTTTGTCATTTATTGCATTGACTATTGGTTGTGCTTTATATAGAAAAATCACACCTGATATCAAGCATTTGAAGACTGTTGGGACACAGGTGAATAACATTACTTCCAGTAATCACAGTAGAGGAAAGAGGCATCTAATTCTCCACCAGAAAGAAGAGCTTTTAAAGTAAAAGATGTCATTGGAACCAGAACAAAAGGACACAAAATGGCAGTGAGTAAACAGTCTAGAAAAACATGAGATTTATAATCATCAGAGAATTGGAAATGTGTAACTAGTTTCCAGCAGAAGCCAGGACCCATTTTTCAGGCGAAATTAAATAATTTACTAGAGAAAACTGCTAGACATCATTGCCTACAATGCTGGACTACCACCATAAAGTCCCTCCCAGTTCCATAATGACTGCATCAAAGCTCAAAATCAGTAAAAGGCGTAAGGGACAATTCACCCCCGTGCACAAGGAAGTGAACTTTCTGCTCTCAGTGTGGAGGGGTGGTGGCTCTGCATCCTGTCTGGATAGTGTTAAGGACACTTAAAGCACAGCATTAGACAGAACTCTTCACATCTCAAGAGTCATTGCTTGCCCCCTTCTTTGGCATACAGATAGATGTTCATGGGCTTAGCTCCAATTTTGAATATACATCTCTTGCTACACAGCTTATTGCTCCAGTTTGCCAAGCAGCAGATTACTCTTTGGGAATAACACTACTATTTTGGGAACATGCAAATGCCTTTCCTTATAAACTGTAAACTACCACATATCTGTTCAGTTTTAGACCAGCCTCCAGTAATGTCAGTACCTACCAGATCAGTGGTCTGCAATATCTCACAGTGCATTCAAGCAATCCTGTCTGAAGGTTAACTCATCTCCAATGTCCTACTTGTTTTCAAACACTCAGATTCTCAGATTTTAACTATACAGAAAACTTCCAGCTATTGCTTATGGATATATAAAAAAACCCCCAGCCTTTCACTAATGATTTGTTATAGCGTTCCTATGGAAATGGAAAGAGATCTGTCCCTGTGCTTGTAATTAAAGAGATGCACTGGACTGTTGTTATGGAAATGTTTTGCACTTTTTGTAAATGCCAATTATATAAAAAAAAAAAGCAGGCTGAAAAATGATAAAATTATTTTCTGCACTGTAGTATTTCAAGGGGATATATTGACAGTCCCTTTGAGATAATAGACAGAAAAAAGCAAATCAGGAATAGCTAATTGCTAGTTTTTGTCTGCAGTATATGTCAAAAAGGAATCAAAACACAAAAGGCATCAGCTAAACCATCATAAGCTTCTACTCTTTTTCTCTTCCTTTTCAAAACGTTGCTCTTTACTAACTTGGTTTCATTCAGTCATTGCATACACACACGCTCTGGCACACAGAACCATGATTTCTGTGCTTTTGTTAAGATAGAAAATTGTAAGCAATATACTAATATTACTCATATTTTGTTTTATATAAAACTGAAATGTTTCAGTAACGACAGGAGGGTCTTGCACTGCTTTGCAAGGGCACGCTAGGGCACGCTTTGAAGAAAGCAATTTTGACTCATCGTATAGCAATGATTTCTTTTAAAAGAGCCATAGTTCTTATGCTTTCATTTTTCTTTTTGCTTATAGATAAAACTATTCATTGACTTCTGCCCAAATTCTTTCAGCTAGTCTGAAAGTACACTTCTTTTAAAACTGAAAGGTTATTTGATTCAAATTTTCACCAAACTCCATACAGGTACATGCAGTGCTAATATACCGATACCACAGACCTTGCCACCTCTTTATGAGTACATCTTGCACCCATGGCAACCCAGTGAATAAGTAATTAACTACAGTGATACAATATTACTTACTATTTTAGGGAAAAAGAAGATTTTTTTAGATCAAAATGTGGCAGGCAGCTTCAGAGTCATATCAAAATTAAGTACTGAAAGAAATCATCGGCATCACGATTATGATCTCATTAATTACCATTATCAACATGATCTTTGTAACCATTTCTGTTATTACTCAGCTGCATGTTTTGAATTTCAGTACTTTCTTTTTCTTTTTGGATTTCAGTACTCCTTCCAAAAGAATTAAAACCAAATCAATGCACACCATTTCCTGTGTATGCTCATGCTTTAATGTTCTATCAGTACAGTTTGCTTTTAACCTCCTTTCCTCTCCACTTCCATCACTGCTTATCATTTATCATTTGAAAAAACATGCTTTTGAGAAGCCATAGCATTTAATGGCATCATTATCAGTATAGCTATTTTCTAGCATTAAAATTCATATTTACACTGGTAAATATGCAAGGGAGCATCCCAGGGAGAGAAAAGGCAGTGTGCATTTCTGTGTGTGTGTGTGTGAGTGTAAAATGAACCATGAGTATGGGTGAGCATAGGCAAACTTCTCAGAACTCCTAGTAAGGGGGATATCCAGACCTTTCTGTCTTCTTTGGCTGATCATGTGCCTATTCCCATTGACTATTTTTGCCACATGAAGGTGACTCTTTGTGAGTAGCTTCATGAACTGGGAGATCTCAAAACAGCTTCCAAGGGAGGTCATGCTGGACCAGCAAAGAAAAGTACGGTACCTGGTTCTCCTGAGGCCAAGCCCACGCCCCAGGTGCTGGACTGTGTTACCCACTGTTACCTTCAGGCCACTGAAAGGAGACTCTTCAAACCTGAGGTCCACTTCTCCTAGGACAGTAGCACAAAAGTACAGTGGCTACCTGTAGTGGTCTCAGAACAAACTCATGTTTTACAATACACACACCTCTTGCTACTTCCTCACACTTTTGCAGTTCCATAGTTTCAGCCCATATCTGTAACATGCAATTGTACTTCTGATGAGCTGGAAAGTACTAATTTTTTCCAGTTTGGCTACTGTTATGGTTTGAGCCTGGCCAGAGGCTAGGAACTCTCCAGGCTCACAGACTTCCTCCCCCTTCTCGCAGCCGGACAGAGAAGAGAGAGAAAAAAAAATACAAAGCGTCCAAACAAGGTTTGTGAATAGATAAAGATCTTCAAAAGAGAAAACACACACACACACACACACACGCACACACACACACGCACACAGAGGCAAAACAGGCAAACTACTTTAGAATATGATAAAAACTACATTTATTATACTACCAGAAAGAAAGAAAAAAAAAATTGGGCAGCAATATGAGCTATGGGAAAAGCACCTTCTTTCTCCACCCCCCTCACTACCCCCTCCCTGCTTCCCTCCTACCCAAATGACGCAGGGAGACAGAGAATTAGGGGGTTTTTTAAGGTTAGGCCCGGTCTCCATATTCTCAAGGACTGGAGTCTTCCCCTGCTGAATGGTGGGGTCCCTTTTTGGAAAGTAAAGTCCAAAGTCCATCCCACAGGCAATAATGGCCCTCAACTGCTACGGCGTGGGTTACTCCTTCACAGGCTGCAGACTTTAAACATCCCCCTGCTCCAGCATCTCTAAAGGGGGGGCTTTGCAGTCCCGTTCTCCTCCAGGCAGCAGCGGCCCTCAAACTGCTACAGCGTGGGTCACTCCTTCACAGTCTGCAGGCTTTAAGCATCCCCCTGCTTCAACATCTGCAAAGGGGGCTCTGCATTCCCGTGCTCCTCCATGGGCTACAAGGGGGGACATCCCGTCTCACCGTGGTCTCACCACCAGCTGCAGAGGAATCTCGACTCGGGCCCTGCTGTATCTTCTTCCAACCTGGCCTGAGTGCTTCTCCATGTTGGTCTTTTAGCTCACATCCTCCTCCTCCCTGGCTGCAATTTTTAGCTGCGCAACCCGAATTGTTTTGAATTCCTTCTTAAATCTGTTATCACAGAGGCGTTTCCACTTCTAATTGGCCTGCGGCATGTCCATCTTTTCAGCCAGACAGGCATTGGCCCTGCAGGACATGAAGGTGGGGCTTCTAGCAGCTTCTCACAGAAGCCAGCCCTGCAGCCCCGCCGCTACCAAAAACCAGGACTAGCAAAACCACGACAGCTACTCAATGTTGGATGCCGTAAGCCCACGAAAAGGTTAAAGGCATCAATACAATCTAGAGATCATTGGCAAATCACTCTTATAATGCTTAAATCATGATCTCAATTTCAATAGAGACAGTGTAGCAGATTTGTTAAGGCCCTCCAGTGCTTTAGCCCTCACACATGTGCCTATCAGGCCTCTTTGAAATAAGGAGGCACAAAAGCCTCATTAAAAATAATTGGAGCTGAGCATATAGCTACTTTGGAAAAATCTTTCAAGTACCTACCTGTATCTTTAAGCATCTAAATACCCTTAAATCTGGGCTTAAGAAAATAAAAGTCATTAGCATTTCCTGCCAAGCACCAGTTTTACTTTTTTATTAAAGTGATGCTATTTCTGTTGATCCCGTAAGTCCTTTCAGTGACCAAATGCCAGAAACAGCAAATTCTAAATTAGTGCTGTGAAGGTGCAATGGATCTACACCAAAAACTTGCTTAATGAAACCTTGCCCCCTCCCAATGCCCTTGAGACATGCAGCAATCAGCAAAGAAGGCAGAGAGGTCAGACCTTTCCCCCTATCTCATTACCCTGCCTGCCACAGCCCTGCAGTATTCCGGAGTGTCATCTAGACCCTAACCCATGGTCCAGAGTTTTATAATCAGCTGCAGTCTACTTGGATGTCTGAAGTGGGTCAGATTGCCTGGACTCCACTGGTGGTCTTAGTAATTGTACCCATGCACTTAATTATCAGCACTGACACAAACCTTCAGGTTTTTGGATCAAGTCACAGATGACTTGAGAAAAGTAGTTTACATCCACTTTGCCTAAGCTCAATTACACTGACATATACAGCCATGACAAAGGAAGAAGAAAATCTTTTTCAGTGGGCAGAATTGCATTTATTTCTAATGAACAACAAACACCATACTGCCAGCAAGTTTCAGCAGAGTTACTTGTAACACCTCAATGCTGGTAACACACCTTGTCCCCAGGGCTATGCTAATTTCTAGAGGCCCATCTTTCTAGGTTGACCCAGAAGTACGCTTGTATTACCTTACTTTAAAAGACCCTGAGTACCTATTCATTAAGAAATGCTAATACGTTATTTGATGCTAATAGGTGAATCACATTGCTTAGAAAGGGAAGAGAAGTTTTAATCTTTCTTTAAGAAGGAGCCCAGAGCTCAGTTGGCAGCTGTTTGCTGCCCGTGGTAGCCACTGTTCTGGGAGTGCAATGTGCAGCCTCTCACAGTACTTCCGGTTATGCCATAGTGGCCTATAGGCACTGTAACTTTTTAGGGAGCTGGTCTTGGAAAAAGGTCAGAACCGCTCCCTGAGCTATTGCCAAAGACCCACCCCTCTCCTCCCTGCCCCTGACACCAAAGGAGCACTACCACTTTTCACAACCAAAGAGTTCAGCATCAAGTGCTTCCATATGGCTCAAAAACTCAGCAAATGCAAGTACAGTTGACACAAATGGCCACACTATTCTTTTTTCAGAACTGTAACCGATATACTGCTGTGGTGGTTAGATGCGCATATCTAGATTAAAGCTTTCTCACTGCTGAACTGTTGAGGATAATCTAGTTGGTAAAGGATCAGTCCACTGAGTCCTGCCTAGAAACATTAAGTGCCTCCAATATTTGCACAGCTCCGTGACCTTAACAAAAAGGTTTGAGACGGAACTCTTAAAATTCATCTCAACCTCTGGAAGTGGATTTGCTAAGAAGTAGGCTCAGATTTGTTCTCTGAACTTCCCAATCAACTTAATCTTGCAGTGAGACATATTTAAAACTAACTTGGGCATCTATCTTTTCATTCTAGTTTTCTTACCTTTGCTGTAAATATCCTTCCCCTGTTAGGCAATGAATTTTGCAGGCTCAGTTTGCTTTAATCAGTAAAGCATATGCCACGGTGTAAGCTGCAATACAAAACAAAGCATGAATTCACTATATTCAGAAAAAAACCAAATACATATAATGGTCAATATTTCATTTCAGAGACTTTGCAGCTTACTTGAATACCTGTGCATTTACCTTGGCTTTTAACAATAATCCATTCGAGACATTCCAGTGCACTTAGCAAGTCCAGGTTCATACATCTTGATGGAATGTATAAACTTCTCCCATTTACAACTGGGAAAACAATACATAGACAGATTAAGTATTCTTATGCTACACACTTGAAATCTGTGGCATATCGGGGAATGGAGAGCACTGTGCGACTACTCATTACACACCTGCACCTCTGCTTGTACAGATTTCCTGCTGATCTCTAAGTAAAAACTCTTAGTCTCTTCTTTTATCCCATTAGTCTCCAGACTTGACTCCTTCCACTGCTGACACTCCTGCCTTACCAGTGCCAGGTATATCCACAGTGTTCCTGCCACGAGTAAATTATTCCCAAAGCAACTTTTCCTATAATTGTTCACTTTACAATTTGTGACCTTATCAAGTGGAGAACTGCTAATTTAACTGAACTACTTTTTGTGCCTTTGCAGTCAAGGCATTCATGTATCAAGATGGAATTATCTTCAGATATCTACAAAACAGTCTATCAGATTTATTATTTTTGTCTTTTATGCATTGTTGTTTAGCATTTTCTCACCCTCAAACAATCTACCCCATTGCAGTCTACAACTGCCTCGTGAGGGGAAGCGGAGGGGCAGGCACTGATCTCTGTGGTGACAGGTGACAGGACCCAAGGGAAGGGCTTGAAGTTGTGTCAGGGGGGTTTAGGTTGGATATTAGGAAAAGGTTTTTCACCCAAAGGGTGTTTGGGCACTGGAACAGGCTCCCCAGAGAAGTGGTCACAGCACCAAGCCTGACAGAGTTCAAGAAGCACTTGGACAATGCTCTTGGTTACATGGTGGGACTCTTGGAGATGGTGCTGCTCAGTGCCATGAGCTGGACTTGATGATCCTTGTGGGTTCCTTCCAGTTCAGCTCATTCTGTGATTCTGTCATCTCCTTTCTTGCAGGTATCTCACTCACTCAGGAAATCCAATCCTTACTTTCTATTAAAGTAGCACTTTAACATATCAATATTGCCTGGTTTTTATTGTACAGTAAGAACACTTCTGGAAAAACTAAAATCTTGCCCAGCAGGTTTATCATCTCTAATAGACTGTGCTTGAAACTACAAGCATAGTTAAAGTGAATCAAGGTGAAAATATAGTGATAAAAACTGAATACTGTTATCTCCATTTAGATAAGAAGGGGGCAAGGCTAAAGAGCTCTGACGTGCAGGGATTTTTGTGATGCTCTTCCTGGTCAGTTCATACAAATTGCTATTTTTATTGCATTGATGAAGGTAGTGGTACAAGTTCAGGAGCAACCTGAACTGAAAATCTTAAACGTCCCTTTGTTCTATGACTCTGATGTAGGTTATTTTTCCACTAAGGAAGTAAACTAAGTAGTTTCCCTTGTTTCTGTTTTGCTTTCAGCTATGACAAATCTAGCCTAACAAGGCTTCACTTGAGGACTGAAGGAACAGAACATCTCAATTTCCAGGAGATGGTGGCTCCTCAGCAGAATAAACATTCATCCTGCTTAATTCTAGCTTGAGAGGAAATGAAACCTCCAGACTAAGAAAACCAGTCATACAGCTGGTTTTCAGGAAAGTTTTATGGAAAATTTTTCCCCTTCTTCTAGCATGTGTTGGACCACCTTTGAAATTGCCTTTCTCTGCCTAACCAAGGGAGAGAGTCTAGATGAAAACTCAATCTGGACACCCAGCTTTTAAATGCTAAACTGAAGAAGATTAGTCTGTTCATTGGACTCACAGCAACTCGTTCCTGCCAGGAGAGCTAAAAAAAGGAATAGCTACTGGGCAACTCTCAGCTACAGTGCTGGAAAAAATAGGAGTGAAACTATCTACTAGAAAGAAGGCCATTTGACAGCCTGGTAGTTCCCTGTTTATTCCATAGCAATATTGATAGAGGAAAAGAAAAGAAAAATATGGTGGTCTGCTAAACCAGAAAAAGAGTAGGTATTTTACGGTTGTCAAAAGGAGAGCAAGAAATAAAGAGAGTGCTGACATAAAGACATGAATTTGATGTCAGACAACATGCAAGAGGGTGAGTAAAAATACCCATTTTCGAAACTTAAAAGCTAAATCTAAATATTGAATATGTGCACATTTCTGTGAATTTTTTCTTCCACCTGCTTCAAGTCAGCTGTTTCAATGAAGCAAATCTGCCAAAGGAAACAGGCTGTGGAAACCCTATCCCAAAAGGCAGCTTTAAAATCAGAAAAAAGGGGTTGATGTCCAGCTGAAATCTCTGATTCCAGCTATTCCCTAGTTTGAAGCAGCCATGGAAATCCAAGTGCTATGCCCAGACACGAAGGCTGTCAGGATCCCTGAACTGCTGAGACAGCACAACTCCTTTTCCCCCATGCATGCAGCAAGAACTGCCACCAGAGAAGAGCTCTGCCAAAAAAATATACTAAATTGACTTGCTCACTTACCTCCTCCTGTGATTTTAATCTCACATTTTCACAAATTAAGCAGAATCCTCTTGATTTCAGCAGGGACCAGATGAACATCATCCGTGAGAACTGTATCTTGAGTGTTAAACATCTGCCTTTCCCAAGTCAGCTTGATAAGATATCAAAGAGCATACGGGCCATTTATTCAAGGGAAGAGTGTTTCTTTGGTTATAGATGTTGCAGCTGCCTTGAGACTACCTAGAAATTAACTGTTCAGAATTTGGATGACTTTAATTAGCCCTCCAGAAAGGAAATTTGTAATCTACCACCATGACCATGAATGGGAGACTTCAAGAAACAGCAATATACACAGGGCTGCAGCTGCAGACATAAAAGAATGAGTGTATGCACAACACATGCATTTTCCTACAACAAACAAACACTTGAGCTTCATATTTTAAGCCTTTGAACTTCATTAAGACACAGAAGAAGCAGAGAGTGACATCAAAACACCTTAGCTTCAATTGTTGCAGCTACTTAAATTGATTTCAAGTGTCTGTTAAGTTTGTTTTGAAATCACATAATGATATATTGGATACTTTAAAATCACAGCTGAAAATGGATCATCCAGTTCTCTTCATGAACATGGAACCACTCTGGGGCACTGAGCTATGTTTAAAAAGGCTCCTGTGGACTTTCAGAAGAGCCCTGTAGCAGGAAGAGACATGGGAAGAGCATGACAAGAGTTCCCAGGGACCATGTCACAGCTGGGCCATGGACAGGCTTGTTCCACAGATTTTTGGAGGTTCAATGTTTCTGAGCTTTCTGGCAGATGGACATTTTAGTGAAATCATCCTTGTGCCATGACAAAAAAGGCAGAGGTGGGGAACATAACCCTACATATGTTCAGGAGCAAGAACTCTTCCCACTGTGATTTGCATGAGATAAAATTGGTGGTAGTGATAAACTCATTTTTTTAAGGCTTGTCTTTATTTTTTTTTTCATAAAATTTCACAGAGCTCTGGAAAGTGTGAACATTTGAAAATGGTGAAATCTAGGAAAGGAGTGCAGTGGTTAGTCTCTGGTTCAGGTATTGATTTTAGATACTGGTCTCATTTTCAGACTTCAAATATTATCATAATTTTAAAAATAGGCATCTTGCCTCATCTGTGATTGTGATTTTCACATAATAATATGAATTCAGCTGCTAGAACTTTAAAAATAACACCAAGAAATACTACACCAAATACCACAAGACTAAAGATTTTAAAAAAGACAGCCAAGACAATCCTCCATAGGCTTCCCTGGTTGGGTCCCTGACCCAGCACTGCTACTCTATGAGGAGACTCCTCTGCCCTTCAGTCCCCAGTCCCAGCCGAGGGGAGAATTTTCCTGGTGACAATGTGCCAGATGAAGTTTCCTCTTCAAAAGAAATGTTTCTACTGGATATTAGCAACCTTCTCATGACTGATCCACCAGGAAAAACTGTTTAATTAAGTTCCTGTGCCCGCCTCTGAATTGTTATCTTGTCCAAGAAGGATACTAAAATTGCATTATAATGAGATGCGACAAAATCCTTTTTCCTGAACTCAAAAACTCCTGTCAGTTCTAGATCTTAAAATTAGTTTTACAAAAGGTTTTCAGAACATCTATATTTGAGCTAGACTCCTCAACACATGAAACTGATTTTCAAATAAATTTAATGTAAAAATTAATGAAATGTGGCACCTTTATATTGTTCATAGAGAAGCCAAGCCAAGGAAGGTGTTTAAAATCAGCCTGAATACAAGGCAGTTTAGGACTGATCTTTCCACTAATAATAATAATGTTATTATTGCACCTATGCAGTAAGTTGGACTATAGCAGAGTTAAATTAGTCTATGACTTGATAATGCAAATTCCTTTCCAGAAGCTCCTAATACAAAAGTCTGCCTTCCTATTGTGTTCAGATCTTGGTCACTCTTAATCAGGGACTGCTACCTGAATTTCTTTACTGCAAGGATTCAAGGTCCAAAGCAATAACACTAGGTAAAGGCAAGTATTCAAAACACATAAAATCCACCTGGGAGATGAGCGTTTGACTCCTGTTGGTTCTTTTCCTTCCTCAGACATTCAGGGCTGCATTTCCTGCTTTTCAGAGTTCAAGACAGAAGTTAATTTAGTAAGAAATCAAGGCATTATGATACCTACCTTCTACAAGCTTGGGTAGTCCCAGGCTGCTCTGACTTGCCCTGGGGCAAGCGCCAATGGCCACCCCTTGCAGCAGGGTTGAAGGTGTAGAAAGCCACTTCTGCATTGCTGCTCATCACCTGAGACTTGTCCATGCTGGTGTGTCTTCATCACACTCCGCAGGTGATCCTGCAGGGATTATTGCTCACCCAGGTGCCTAAGTTTCTCACACCATGTGTTCAGTTGGAGGTGTTTCAGGAGGAGGGGGCCTTATTCCTGCAAAATATTGCCCTGTGAGGTAGCAAAGGCTGTTTTCACTTTCATGTCATCTGGAAAAGACTTCTGAAGGCAGAGCACAACCTCGTACATTAACGATGGTTTGTAAAGAACACTGAACTGTGAAGTGTAAAAATCAAATACACATGCACCCAAAACTATGCCTGCATTTCAGGCTTCAAAAAGATGGAAAGCACTTAGTCATTATTAGAGGAAGCTTCTAAGATTAAAGTGCATTTCTTTTAAGAATTTCCAATAGAAGGAAATTACAGATAATAAATAGTTAAATGTTTCCAGTTGGTCTCCAGCATCCTCTCTTGGCACAACTTTGTACAATCCAGTATTTGCAAACACTTCCAAAAACCTGGAGAGACAGTCTTTCGGGCATCAAACCTGGAAACAGTAACAAACTGTTTACCTCTCATTTTCCCTCTAGTTCATTCTGCTCATTTTTCTGAGTACCAATACCTCATTTGGCGTTGGTGCATTTTGCATGCACAGATAGTCTCACAGGAGATGGAAGCATGTTCACTTAATTGAATCTGCCTGACAGATGTGATGCAGCGAGATAATGAATATGCAGGTGACAGATGTCTATGCTATGTACATACATATATTAGGAAGCAGGGACACAGATTTCCTGCAATGGAAAACAGAGCGAACTGCTCATTGGAGTTGAGCTCAGAGTTGTTGCAGATCTGTTTCATTTAAGATAATGACATAGTTGGAGCCTAGGGAGAATCTGGGGGAAGTTCAAGACCACCAGCTGAATGAATAGAGACTGATACTTGCTGCTGCTGGAAAGAGCCTTTCCTTCCCACCTGGGCCACAGAGCCCTCCTGTCTGCCTTGCAGGGGCTCAGGTGCTCACTGCACCCCTCCAAGCCAGGGCTCAGTGGGCAGCAGAGCCAGGACAGGGGCTCCCTGCTGCCTAAGGAGAACAATGCTGCATCCACATTACTTGGGTCATCATTTTCTGTTCTTTCCCATATGGTTCTGCTTCCTCCCTACTTTCATCTCTGCCACTCCCCAGGTCCTTCCAGGGACGAATCTATCTCTTCAAAACAGTATAGCTTTGCAATGTTATGCCACGGGGAACATGCCAGTCTGGCTGCAAAGAGTGGTGATTATTACTTCTTCTGTGCCAGTGAGCTCTTGTGTGGCGTTCTGCAATTTACAGCAGAGTTAACAGAACAGCAAAGAGGGAGAACCATTACAGGTGATGGCGGCTTTTGACTGGCAAGTGTCAAACCTAGCATTCCAGTCCCATATGTCATTGTGCAAACTCAAACGCTGCAGAAACCAAGCTCAGGCGAGAACTGCAGATGAAGGTAGTATTTTAAACATCACCGACAATGTGGAAGGGTCACTGCTAAATTCATAATACTTTTAAAGCTTACATGAAAACTACCAAAGGGAGTGTGATTTATCACAGTATCTGGTAATGGCTTCCCCACCTGATTTTCTAACAGCGGTGTTTTGATACTTGTGCAAAAACTGGGTCTACAGGCTGGCAGTCCCTACATCCTTTGGCTGCGTGTCAGTCTAGAATTTCCTCTGGGACTCTTCGCAGGATTCAGAGCCTATGCCAATTTATTGTGCCAATGCCAAAGGCATGAGGAACTTGGAGCTTCTCCTAAAGTGCTGATTTTAAATGAAAAATGGAAAGTTGTATGAAATGCAAAGTGAAAAAAGAAGAAAATTAGATCTGCATCTGTAGCAATCAAAGCTGAAGGTTACTTGAACAGAGCTGTGATGGGCTGGTCTCTTTCCCCTACACTTCATAGAGTGGATCTGGCTTGCTGCCAGCCACATCTCAGTACTCCCAAGTGCTCACAGCTTCCATCAGTCTTATGAGGATGAGAAGGTGATTGGTACTTTGCTGGACTGCACAGACTCTGTTTGAGAAGACATGGGAGCAAATGGGTGGCAGGCTTCCTTTCATCCCAGATCGGATGCTTGTCATGTGCCTTGCAGAAGCCACACAGAAAGCACAGGAAATTCTGGGGCCATTTGCCATGTAGTTGGAAGTCCCCCAGTGGTGAAGGCAGTGAGATGTATGTAATGGAGTCATGGAAAAGGGAAACTTGGGCTTTGGGGACTTCTCATGAGTCATAGAACTAACTCTTCCACATGCAGGAGGTAGCTGTTTGTTTCTCAAATAATAAAAACCAGGCACATAATTCCTTAAGGATAGATATTTCTCCCTAAACCAAGTAAATAATAAAAGAACAAAAGGAAATCTCGTTCCTTTTTTCAAATGGGGAAATGGCAGCAGAAAGGTACTAGATCTGGACCAGGCCTTTCTGTCTTCAAAACTGGATTGGTACCTCAGCCTCCCAAACACAAGTCTTCCTCACACCCATCTATTTTGGAAGCCATGAATCCTGAAGAAATGCAGCACAAACCAAAGGAGAGAGCTGTGGGTGGGTGAGCAAGAGATAGACCAGGAGTTCATGGATTTTACGGCTTTCCCCATCTGGAGTGCAAATGGATGTGGCTTTTAACATGGCCCCATGAGAAGCCGGTGAGAAAAGCAGCCTGTCCTTGATAGCCTTACTTCCACCTGGTGTGTATGTGTTCTTGTCCTGTGTGTTAGAGGGAGACACTGTTTTGTGGGTTTGTGATTTTAGAAAACCCTTCTCTGTGAGACATTTCTGTGGGCACCATGTTGTCTGAAGTACCCACACTAAGCAGGCAGAGAGTAGCAAACACTGAGTTCACGGTACCATAGTAGGACACGTGTCAGCATCAGGACAAGGTACTGACATTCTGCATCTGTATCCACACTTATACACAGGTTTACACCTTCCCAGATAGACGTGTTTCTATAACAAATTGGCCTAAACCCATAATGTTTTGTAAATTAATTCTGAGTCTCCATCATAATCTGAATCATGGATCATCAATTATTTGGTCTTTAACATCTTCAGCTGCCACATTTTTTCCTATGGTTTTCTAGTTGAAGCTAATACAAAAAGTTGATCAAAGGTTGACCAAATATGGTTCTGTTTCTAGTTCAAGCTTTGTCAAACTTATTGCAAGACACAGATCCAACGCAAGTTTCCATTCAGAATTTTGTACTGGACTGCTAAGGCAATTAAAATGGTATAGCTACATAGAATGGAGCAGAAGGTCAAGAAAACTGGCACATTCAGTCAGATCAAATCGAAGAAATGCTGACTTACACAAGCCCAGATGTACCTATCAAATGGCTGCATAGCATCATTTTGTCTTGTTTAATGACAGCATCACAGAGCAGTTTCATGAAGATCAAGGACTTTCCTCATCCATCCCCCAAAATCTCATTTAGCGTTTCAGGCACTTTAACACTGTAAATGTGAGTAAGGCAATAATGACAGCAAAATGCACAGTAGACTGTAGCAGTTAATCAACATTTGTATACATACTGTCATCTAAAATGATTTTGGATGTGTTCTAAGATTAGTAGAATGGAAAGATATAAATTTGTACTTTGTGTAATTGTTTTCAGAGCATCAGAAATCAACATTCTGCAAAAAAGCTTCTCAAATCAAAATTTTCTGGTGAAACAGTACTATATGTTAAAATGTAGATACCATAATAAAATACACAGGGGTTTTCCCTGTTGCATTTCCAGAAGGGACTTCATTCATATTGTCATATTTGCACTATGTAATAGCTTTTTCTTTAATTTGACAAGGATCATTAGAATTCTTTCTGTGACCAAGGGATTTGCACTAAAACAGTTCTAATTAAATGTGTGGTGAATGTGTGCACTGTTAGAATAGTCGCTGAGTATCAAAAGCCTTATAATGAATATTTTGCAGGTGATAAACAGACATGCCTTGGGGCTTTCTGGAAAAGTCAAATAATAGAGAAGCATAGACAGATGACATTTTCTCTCTCAGAATTGTCCCCTTCTGACAAGAACCTGAGTCTTAAAACAGGTTAGCTTAACTCAACTCCGATTTGACAGGAAATAGGCAATCAAGACCCCACCACAGAGAAGAAAAAAGTGAAGTTGGCAGTAGTCAGATTTACAAACAGCAAGATGCCACCCAGAAGTTGGCTGTAGTGGCTAGCAGTAAATAATGAGTGGGCTCAAAGACACTTGTTTCCAAAAGCACATGTCCCCATCTGGTTTTGCACATGCAGCAGTGTAACAGCAGGTACCTTCCAGCTGTATTTCTTGGCAACCATTCAACTTGTCAACTGGAGGCTGTGCACCTGGTGCTAGAAGACCAATTTAAAATGCTGGCGTGCAGTCAACTGCCAAATTTCTGTTGTCAGTTGTGAAAAATCTACCCAATACAATTGTTTCTTCTATTTAAAATTATATTAAATAAACCCAAATTCTACAGTAGCAGTGAGTGGAAGGGAAGGAAATGTAGTTCAAGAGCTACAGCTTCTTGCCTCCTCTCCCATTGCCCGTGTCTCCAATAGACACAGACTTTCTACAGCATGGGGTATCTTATATTTCAGATTAAATATCCAATTACAGAAATTACAGATCTATGAAAGCAATAATTATCGTTACAGTTTTTCTTCTCAGACTATAAGTTTATATTGGCTGATCACCCACTTCACAGATAATAATATAAAACACTCAAGTAGATGATTGAAGGATACTACTTCTGTGTAAGCCAGATGCTGCTGGGCTAGCTGCTCCCACAGCACGGGAGATGCTCGAAGGCAGCTGCTCATTCCCTCTAGGCTGAATGTCCTCATGTATGTGTGGACACAGTGAAATGACCCCGCTCATCATCTGTGGCGTGGGACCCTTTCAGTACCCTGGGCTATACCTTTGGCACATCGCACTGCAGGCATGACAGAGGCCTCCTTTTTATGTCCCAAAACCAACAGAGGAAGGAACATATGCATTTTTTTGTGATGGCATGAGAGTTTAGCAGAGACTATGGATGTGAGGAAAAGTCAGGAACAGGAATTTTATAGAAAGTTCTCACAATAAGGAGAGCTGTAATAAAAATGCTCTGTAGGTAAAAATTTGCTGTAAAAATGCTACTACTCTGACATGCAGTATTTTCTCACCTAAAAATATGCCTTTGACACATATATTCTTTTTGTCTGGATATTATTATTTCTTTCTGTCTCTCAGATAACTTTCAGGTTGCACAAAAGCTAAAAGACCTAACAATGAGTGACGTAAAGTTTTTTTACATAGTTTCTAAGTTCCTCATTCAGGCATACTGGTCTAGACAGACAGCTTAGAAGTTATCACCACCTTAACTGCCAATTAATAATAATCTGCAGGCTTTTTTCATCATGGAGGCATTCTACAGTCTGTTTAATACTCACAAATACCTGAAAAGACAAAACAAATGAACAAAAAATTGCTTGAAGCATAAGGAAATTGCTGGAAGAATGAAGAATTAACTCAAAAGTCAAAAGGAAATCCAAGCAGAGTTTCTTATATATGCTTCTATTAAATAGATTTCTGGATATGAAAAGTTGGTACATTACAGACACTTTGGCTGCTGAAAGTTCAACAAAACACACAATCTTTTAACAGCTAGAGAACCAAGAGATGCTTAAACTGATCATTGTTTCAGAACACTTAGATTTCCTCTTTCAACAAACTTTTACCTGCTGAATAAAAACTAGGAAAAAAAAAAGTATGTACTACAATGATTCAGAAGGGTACAAGAAGGGCACATCATCGACAACTCTTGTCTGCAGAAGCACTGAATGCCTTGACACCAAAATCAAGAACAAAAACACTGAGAGAGGTCAGGGGCAAAAGCAGAATTTCAGAATTTTTATGTTTCAAATCACATGCACATTCTCTGTTACCTAATAAAAAATTCAACATGTATTCATGCAGAGAATGTTACTGCTTAACCCTGTGAAACCAGCTGTCAGGGAATGGGACAACTAACCCCTGCAACTCATTGGTAGAAAAACTATTTCCTGATAAGATAATTCTTACCCAAATACTGCAATATTTGGAAAGCCACAACACAGCATTTCAATAAGCTACTTGAGGGGAGGAAGGAATTCCCTAAAGATTACATTGCAGGTGTAATGTCAGAAAAAGAAATGTGCAAAGGAACATGATCTGGTTTGTGGTTAGAAATAGTATTTCTTGAAGCATTTCTTATGTATAAGAGAAAAAGATGAATTGTTGTGTAATGGAAATTTACAATATGGTTCATTCATATTGCTTAATCATAATATTAATAATAATAGTAGTAGTAGCAACAGCAGCAGCAGTGGTAGCAGTAGTAGGTATTAGTGTTGGTATTAGTTTTAGTATTAGTATTAGTATTCCAAGAGAAAAGTGAACACACATTTGGCTCCAGTATCTCAGAAGGGACACTTGTCTTCTCCCACAAGATCTGCAGAGTCCAGTGAAGCCTGTGGTTTTATACAACAAAAACTGGCAGAAAGTCAGCTGGTTTTCAAATATTATTAGACCAAATGTGCAAAGGAGCATCTACATTTTTACTTTTGATCTCTCCTACCCTCCAACACAAGACAGCCCCATCTAAACTGCCCACTGAGAGCGGCCCCTGGCCCAAGCTAGCCTCTGGCCCTTGCTCAGGAATTGTTTGGGAGAGCTCTGCTTGCCACCTATAGCTATCAAAGGAATTCCTAAGAATTTAACAGTACCACAGTCCAGCCTCTGTGCCCAGGACTAATCCCTGGCATTATGCATTGGCATCCATCCTCCTTCCTGTGTAATCAGTGTCTGATTATGAAATAAATCTGCAGCTTCTGGGTTATAAGAGATGACCCACAGTCCTAGAAGTATTAGTATAGACTCTGCCACAGCTTACACTACTGGTCTATTTCAGTTGACTTTTGTCTCCAACATTCTCATTCATGACGTCTTTGAATACAGGATAAAAAGTCTTCTGTGGACATTTAATCAATATTTTATAAAATAGACTTTACCTTGTTTGATTTTTTTCAGTAATATTTGGTAATGGAGATCAAGTTTCAGTCCCTCTCCTATGAACAGCTTTCCAAATTTGTTTTGATAATAAGGAGTCTGCTAAGCTGACAGGAAATTGATACCTTGCTCTGGACAGGGGTTCTCCTATGGTTTGATGGCTACATTGAGCTAACCATTCAGGTGGTGAAGGGGGCCATCCAACCTGCAAACACCTTTAAAAGTTCCCATTACAATATTATTGATCTTTCCTAATAGAAATCTCAGATGTTAGGAGCTACATAGCCCTTGGATAGTAGATGGATCTCACATTGAAAATTGTCCTTCCATATCCAGCTGATCTCTCTGATTCTCGTCCAATTTTCTACATGGGGAACAAGCAACTGTGTTCCCATACAGCAGAACACGGCAGCCCTTCCACATGGTGTTTAACAGACATCTAGTGGGAACCTCAACTTCACAGGGCAGAGGGGAGTAAGTCTGGGGCATGTCTCCACTTTCTAAAGGAGAGCCTAAAGGAGGTATGTCACTCCTTTAATTGCCAAAGGCCCATATTAAAATTAATCATCCCCTGATCCACCTAACTGTTAACATCTTTCCCACCTCAAAAGTGTCTAACAAAAAACAGGACATGTAGTACTGTAACCTTTTTTCCCCATCTTTTAATAGTGATTTCATTTATTTAAGACACTATTATGGGAAGATGACAATAATGGATGACTTTAGTGAACACAGACAAGATTTTTATGTTTCCAATCAGTACCTGGCAATACCCCAGTTTAACTGCAGGTAGTCTATTAAGTCTCTGGAAAGCCACTTAGTATTCTGGACAGTCTCCAGACTTCCTCTGCACCTAACATTGAAAACTACGCAAATCAAAAGTCTTTATTGTCCATCCTCTCTTAATCCTAGCTCATTAACAACCTTGTAGGACTGAGCTCCCTCTGTTCCTGTGATGAGCCAGTGCAGTCCTAAAGAACAACAAAATACACGCCTTCCACATCTGGCATAAACTGATCTAGCCCAGTGCGCCACCAGCAAATCCCTCCTAGTATTTGGTTTTGCAGCCAATTATCCATCATAAACTAAATGTTTAAATGAGTTGGGGGCAGAGTTGTGCAGCACATTTCAATTGTGCTTGCTTATGCTCTCAGTGCTAATTTTACCTTAAGTCCTTGCAAGGGGTGATAGTGAGTCAGACATCCTTGTGTATGGACAAAGCCCATTCCAAGTTTGCTTCCACTTCTGTTTGCACACAATTTTATATCACTAGCTCATAGAAAACCTTGAGCAATAACTATGGTATTAGAAAACCTCCAATTAACACTCACACATATCAAGAGTAACTACCAAAACCACTTAGGTTGAACATGACAAACACTACATTAGATAAAAAGTAAGTGTTCTTGTTCAGCTTCTGAGGGTGTACAGAGACATCAGCTTGTGAATAACATGGCCTGCAATGTCTGGTGTTAAAATCCTATTTGTACACTTCAAAAAGTCAGAGACCTTTTTCCTTTCAATACAGTTATTTATACAGCCTTTCAGATGCTTTGCCAGCCTATTACTCTCCCCAAAAGAAACAAAAAAACCCAATAAATATCTAGACCTGGTCAAATATATATCTAAGACTTTATAAGGCACTTCCTTTTTTCTGGTAAGCATTCTACAAAGCAGCAGGGACTGAACCACAGCTGGTAAGCACAGAGGAAAACTGCATTACTGTGTTATGTATTATTACTCCTTGCTAGAGCATCAGGCAGTAAAGAAAGACTGTATAACACCTAATTCTCATCTCACTGGTAGTACGTATGCATAAATAAAGGAAAAAATTTCCAGTAGCAATGACATCATAATTACTTTACCTTTTGAAATTAGGAATTTGAAAATATAACTGAATGATCATTAAAGCCTTTCTGGTAGAAAATCCATTCTTCTGCAGAAGCCTTTTCTTTGTACAAGAGCTGAGAGATCAGACAGTACTTTTTCTCTCAATACCCTTTGCAATACCTTTCCCAGCATTGCTCAGATCATGTCAGTCCCCTGTGGAAGCTGCAGTACTGTGCAAGACTTATAAACCCAACACAGACAACCCTGCCATCACCCTCTTCCTCCACCAGAAACAAGGGAAGCTGCTTGAAAGGCAGCATTGAGAAATATGCTCCTTCAACATACCTGTTCATATCCTTCAGGATTATCTTCTTAGGGATTTCTTCTTTCAGTATGAAAGGCAGTGGCAATTTGACAGATCTGTAGATATTTTTAGTACTCCTCTGGGAAAAATCTTTTTTTGACACTTGTTACCATTATTTAAAGTTCTGTTGTAGACAAAGGAAGATAAAGATCCAACATGTAGCTAAGATACATTTACCACCCCATCTTGTCCACACACACACATCACAGTTTATGCGTTTCACTACTGCCTATGGGGTATTTTACTAAGCCTTAACTTAAGAATAGGCCTTAAAAATGGCCTATTCTTAAATTAAAATAGCTGATACCTGTCATCTAGTATTTGGAAGAATTTTACTGTTGTGTTCTATAAATCAAAACTCCAGTCTCATGGCATAACAGATAGATACCAGTGGCCTTAAAGGTTTATTTTAAACCTATTAGCTCATATGAGGTGAGAAGCAGGCCTCTGTGGTTCCTCTTAAAAGAAAGTGCAGTGTAACGGAGAACATATTTTTGTAGTAAAGACAAACACGTTATACACATTTCCAAGAAGAGATGCCACAGTGCATCTGTGCCACGTAGGTCCTTTGGCTGGACAGGAGGCTGCTCTGGCAGGAACACTTTGGGAAATCATTACAATGATCCAGTCAGTGCAGAGAAGCATTTTGAAGAGCTGCAGACAAATCTGGGACAGAAAAAAGAGCAGTCGTTTGTGTGTCTATGAGGGTGAATGGGAAAAGAAATTGCAACTAACACACTCAATAATTCAGACTGCACTTTATCAACAATTCAGACTGCATTTTTTCTTTATCAAAATTATTACATTTAGCAAGGGGTTTTAATCTCATACCAGCTTCAAATCGCCTTTTATTCAAAGACATTCAAAACTTCAAGGAGACCATGACTAACAAATTATTGTTAGAAAAGCAAGTCTCTTAAAGCAACCAAAAACCTTTATAACATTCCTCCGTAAGGAGAAGTGGAAAACAGCAATGAAATCTGCTGGGAAAGAAGAAAGCAACAACAGCAGGAATTTTTAGTTTAAACACCAAGCATCAGTGTTAAGCATTTGATAAGTCTCATGGTTTTGTTCTGAAAATAGATGAGAGGGAGTGTTTTTGTGCATGACTAGTCCCACAGCAAATAAATTCATGCTTAAAAATATAGCTTATGCACAGATGGCTGCAGAACAATTACTATGTATTAGTGTTTCTCATTCCATATTAAACTTCTGATGTACTAGAAACTCCCTCTTCTCCCACTCTGAAGATTTCTCAGAGAGATTTTATTGCATCATTAATTCAATAATTATGACATGGCCATATTGCATTTAACCTTGTTTTATTTCTCCAAATACATAATAATTCTCTTTCTTTTTAACCAGTTTCTTTCATCTAACAAAGTTACAGTCTTCTTGTAGTGATAAGAAAGTAGGCAGTCAGAAGCCATCTGGCAATAAAACAGCCTGCTTGCTGTCCACACATATCATCCAGAGTTTAAAAAAAAAAAAAAAAAAGAAAGAAAGAAAAGAGAATAGCCAGGCTATCTATCTGCAATTTAAACAGTAAATATCGCAAGATGCCATGCATTAACTGCAGCCTGTGGCTTTGGTTCATGTACCATTCATTCAGCTTGACAAGGTACGCTCAGCCTGTAATGAGGACACACCAGATACACTCCAAGGATTCCAGCTCTGAAAACAGATACAGCAATTTTGACAAAATGCAGACCTGACACTGACATTACCGTTCTTTCAGATCAGATTGAATTTGCAATAAGGAAACAATTAGTGACAAAAGTAGGCTTGAATAATTTTCTCTTGTTCCCTTCCAGCAGAATGTGAAAAGTAACACCCCTAATGCTATTGTTCCTACTATTCGGTTAACTCTGGAATGCTTCACTTTTTGTGCAAAGGTTTAGATTTAGTTGCAAAGGCATATGTTTGGTTATGGGATCCTTTTTTTAATTCAGTTTTCACGTATCGGGACTATTCTGGACACACAATCTATTCATATCAGTGACGTTTTTTGCCATATCTTCAAATTATAACTTTGCCCAAGTGCTGTTTTTCTCATCTATCATGTTCTTTCCTTTTATGATTAGAAGTCTTTGACAGAAGAATGATGTTATGTACATTTACAAAGGCAGCTGGAAAATGGCATACAGTCTTACTTTTTTTCAAAAACTACACTAATATAGTTTATTTTCCAAGACAGCACTATCAAATAGTGCTTTGGCTTTGTAAAATTGAGTCACTTTATATCAGACTTGAAAATAAAAACCTATTTGGCTATTTATACTTCTATCACAATGCTCTCTTCCCAGTTCTCAGGGTAGTTGAGCATTAAACTCACACTGGAGTACCATCTGATACGACTCTGGTCTGACCCAACTGGGCATTGTCTGTTCACTCAGAAAACTGAACCTTTACCTGTGAGCATCCCGGAGAGCCTCCTGCCGGGGTATACATTCATATATCAGATTATGATGTACAAAGTGCACAAATGACAACACGCCGAAAGAAGAAGCAGATCTGCTGGAGGAAAGAGCCACCTCACACCTTGACCGCCTGAAAAAGAACAGACCAACAAGACCTGCATGCAGTTTAACACAGATAAACGCTGAATGCTGCATGTGGGATGCAGCAATCCCACACAGCAGCTGAAGGGGTGTCTGACTGCCTAGTGTGCAGTTTGCGTGGTCCTGTGGGATGGCAACCCAGATGTGTGCCAGCAGTGCCCCTTGCAGCAACGAAAGCAAACACTGTCACGGGTTGCATCAACAGGAGGACAGACAGCTAAGAGAAGGCTGTGATTGTCCCAGTCCATTTGGCACTTGTTAGGGCACACCTCTAATACTGGGTCAAGGTTTGGTCTCCTCAGTTCAAGGGAGACACTAAAGAATTGGAGAGGGAAGGGCCACCAAATGAAGAGAGGGTAGTAGAATTTGACAGATGCAATAAAATTGAAGGAACAGCGTATGTTCAACCTAGAGAAGTCTTGGGTGAATCTAATCACATTTTTCCAATACCTGAAATGTAATTACACAGGAAAGACAGACACTCCTTCCACAAGGATGCACAGGGACAGAAAAGAAGCAACGGATGCAAATTACTTTAGAAGAAATTCCATATGATAAGGAAAAAAATCCCTAGAATAGGTTGTCCTATAGGATCTCCCTTAACAGTAAGAACAAGGCTTGACAGAGATCTGGGTAACTCAATTTAAGGCTCTGTTTTCAACAAAAGGTTGGACCATAAAATCTCCAGAGGTCCATGTCATCCGCAGCTTTTACTTGGTTCTGCAATGCTCTGCAGATCTGTTGACTGGTTCATGTTCAAAGCTGACAGACATAAACTCAAGAGATTAAAACTCTGCAAATAAACAAGAGTCAAATGCAAGAAGATACTACTCCCACCTCTAACCAGGAAGGTGAAGTTCCTTGGCATGAAGAAATACTTATTTCTGTTATCTACAGCATTCAGTACCAGTAAGTTTTGATTCAGGGTCAAAAATAGACCAGTAACTATATAAAAGTTGCCCCATATCTCAGAATAAAATATTTTATGAATTTAAATATTACATTTGTCAGGACAAGCACATTATTATTTTCCCTCTTTCACTGTCTGTGAAAATCTGTGTCCTGTCTACTTCTACTTTCCTGACTGCTGTCTTCAGATTTCAGGGGTTTGGGATTGTTCTGAAACCAGTGTGTGGTAGGGTGTTTGGGGCCCCATCTCCAAGGGTGACAGAATGCCCACCTTGTCTGCCCGGCTGAGCATGGCACAAGTCGCGTCACATCCCCTTCACCCTGCCTGCACACTGCCAGAGACAGAAACCCAAAGAGAGGAAGAGAACCTGGGAAGAGGGGAAGGGAAATCAAACAGGCTAAAGAGATAGTTCCATAGCAGTAAATCACTACTTACATAGCTCCCCTTGTCTGTTAGCTGTAGAAGGGTGTCCAAAAAAATATAGAAGTCTCTCTTGGGAAATAATTTATTGCCATTACACAGGCTCAGCATTATACTAAAAAAATCTTATTTCTTAGGGTTGGGATTATAAAAGAAGAGGAAAGGAAAGAGCAGAAAACACTCAAATAGGCATTACAGCTGTGGGTATATAAGTCATATTTCATGCAACTACCAAAAGATGGAGGGAAGGGAAAGCAGTGCAGCAGTGAAATAAAAATTTATTCATCTAAATAACTCTTCCCGAAGATGTTTAGTAAAAGGTTTTTGACCAAGTGAAAAAAGAATTATTGTGACAGTTACTCATGTGAGCTCCCATTCCCACCGGCACTGCACAGATGACTTAGTACAGGTGTACTAAGTGGTTCCTTCTCACTGCCAGAACTTTTACAGCTCCTGTTTGGATGCCTCACTTCTTCCCCTACCTGTATATAGACTGCAGGCATTCCACACGGGATTGTCAGCTTTACCACAGGGCTGGATGCACACGTAGCAAACAGAAATACTCGTGCATTGCAGTGCCTAAGTCCCCTCACCAGTCTAGGCACTCTTCAGAAGCTGCCTTGCTTTTCCGTTGACAGCATAATAATACTTAGGTCTTTGCTTTAAAAAAAAAATCAGTTCAAAAGAAAAGAAAGATTTCATCTATTTTGTCTCTTTCAACTGTGGAGAGAAAATAAGAACCCAAATATCTAATTTTAAATTCTAAATTTAACTTTAAAAAAAATTATTCCTCAGATCAAAAGGGCAACACTTTGATATACGAATCTTACTTATGAAGAAAAAAGCCCTTACATTCCATCCTTATGTCATTCCTGATGGCAATTAAAGCTCATTTTATCACTGAAAATGCTCTTCATTGCACTCTGTCAACAATGCAGTTATGTAAGTTGGAAAGGAAACATCAGCCTTTCTTCTATACCATTTTAACCAGAGTGTTTCCAGAGCACTGAGAAACCCTCTGGTTCCTGATTTAGTACAAAATAGGACTTTCAAGAGAGGCAGGAACCCAAATCTTTACTCAGTGCCCCAGATTTACACAAATGCTACTAATTCAATGTAAATGTCTTCAACGTTAAAACATTATCAGCACTCCCTCTAGTGGGTGTCCTAAATGAAGCAAATACTCCCTGCTGACTTCCAAGGAAAATATTTTATCTATAAATTTTATCTGAAATTAAGCAGGCAAGCATTTGTAGCTGTCAGAAAACAGGGTGTTACCAAGTATACCAGGACTTCTTGTTTCCTCAGAAGTTGCAGGGAGCCAGCAACAACCAACACTAGACTTTTCCTGGAAAAGGTAGAAGCAAGCCAGATAGAGAAGAAGCCTGTTTCTAAAGAAGCAGAACTCGAAGACACAGGTTTCCTTTGGATGTGCATCCTGCATCCTGCACAGCCCTTCACAAATCTCCCAGTACTCCACTTCCTCACACAGGCACACTCTTGTCCCTGCCTTGGTCCCTCCCGGACACTGGGCCGGAGGAGGAAGCACGTGCTCTGGCTTGCCTTTTTGGTTTATTTTCTATTCCACTGGCTGAACATGGAAAACAGAGAGAAGGATGGAAAATATTAGAAGACCCTCATCGCCAAAATCTGAAGATGGGAGATTTTAGGGAATAAAAAGTCCCCTTCTCCCAGCCCCTGCAGAGGAGTAGTAGTCACTATCCTTTGACCACATTTACTGTCCCTGCATGAAATTCTGACTGGTTTAAATGACCAAAGTAAATAACAAAGCCCATGTTGAAATCTTTGCTTTTCATTAAGAGCAAATGATGAGAAAAGTGTTGCAAAATTAGAAACAATAATTGGAAGTACAGTACTGATTTCTGTGATTATTTTATATATTTTGTGAGTCAAAATTTAGCTTCTTTTTCCCCCTCTAATAGAAAAATAATTAGAAATGCACACCATGAATAGAGAGAAACCTTCTTCATGTAAATCACTACCAGATTAAGCCATGGCAGCAAGTTATTTACAAATACATTGCATTGTTCCTGTGTTTTAAACCATAAGTTCAGCTGAAAACATCTTTCCAGCTGATTGAATAGTTTGAAATGTCATTTTAAAAGATGTTCAGTTTTGGAGGGTTTAATGCATTCTTTTAGAATAAGACAAAATTATGTGCTTCATAAAAATAGCAGTATCAAGAGCATATTCATGTTCTTCTACATTTCAGGGCTAGTACAGCATTATCTAATCATAGAGAAGCTACTTAAGATTAAAGCAGCATGTTCAGAAAGCTTAGATGTTTGTGTGATCCCTTTCAAAATTTTTTGGGAAAAAAAATCTCTGAATTTACTGATCAGGAAACAATCTTGTTTTCTCTGGGCTGCTACTAGTGTCTTTTTTGCTTACCTTGCACCCATCTTCTCACCTTTAAGGACTCTGTGTTTGATAGTATTGTTTGCACAGCCATAGAACCATTACAGATCAGCCCCTAGGAGGGCATCAGTACTGGAGCCTCTCTCATACTTCTTTTTCTAAATGTGAGGTGGCAATACTCCAATTACAGATATTATCCTTATTCTAAATGAACTGCTAATGTAGCTGTCTCAGCCACATTTTCAAATACAAATTCAATCTTTCTTTTCCAGTTATCTGTAAGGGAAGAAATAGCACAGTTTATCTGGTCATGTAAAATGAGAAGACACCAAAATTAAAATGTGAAAGCAAAAAACTTTGCTTTAGAAAGCTGATGAGCCTACACAGCAAATAGGCATACAAGAGGAAGGGAAGATTTGCCGTTAACTGTTGTAGAAAACTGCTATGTTATTTTATATTTTATATGGTCTGTGGGTAAAGTGGCACAACAGGCATTTAAAACCTTTATGAGAGAAACAGAGTAAGCAAATAGAAGAAAAAGAATGACAGGAATGAGTGATTTCTATTACCTTTTTGCCTTTGCACTTCCCAAATTGTGTTATGAAGGCACCTGTATATGTTGAACTAGGACCAAGAAAACAAATGATTTTGAACACCGGGCTTTCAAAATTCTGGTGTGGTTCTGTCTCCAGAACCTGCAGGGCCTTGTGCACCTCTCACCTGCGAGAGGAAGGCACTGCTGTGCCCATGTCCGAAACTGGGGAGAATTGGTCTGATCTCTGTCCTGGAATTCCAGCAACTGTGAGCCCAGAAGGGGGATGCATTTAAACTTGCAGTCAAAGTGACTAAAAGAGTCCCAGTGAACTAATAACAAAGAAAATGTGATAGACCACGGAGAATCGTTTTCTACGCTGCATTTGTCCAAGCTATGAAAAGGTATTTGCCATTTAGCCTGCACAGCTGAGATGCTGCGTTAGCTGTAAAACAAGAAATGTTGTAAAACACACGTCACCATGCTAACAAATCTGAATGTCAAGAATCAAAAATAGAACTGTTTCCTGAGCAAAGTGGTGACATTTACAGCATATCTCATTAATTACAGGCCATGGGGCTCTTTCATGAAGCTAAGTGTGGCAAATGTTACGACTGTGAAGCCTTCAGTCACAGAAAACAAAATAAACAATCAGAAGGATGTAAAGTGATATGGCCTTAAATAGAGCATTTTACCTTTCTGAATGGCCATTCTTCTGACCTTTTAGAGACACCTATGCAGTTAAGTCAGATTCAAGACTGAAAAAAATAATTAAACAGACAAAGGAAAAGCAAGACACAATCTCCACCAGGTCTTTGAAATTTTTTTGTAATTTTTCTTCATGATCCAGGAATTAACAGCAAAGTACAAGGTGACCATATGATGAAATCTGAAAAAACATGAACTGCGAGCATTTCCCTACAAACAGAACAAAAATACTTCTGAATGTCAGGAAATGTGAGACAATTATAGAATGAGAGAACCTTTGAGTTTGGAAAAAACCTCCAAGATCATCTAGTCCAACTGTTATAGCAGCACTGCCATGTTACCATCAAACCATGTCCTCAGGTGCCACATTCACAGAGGATATGTGAATTGTTTTTGAACAATTTCAGGGGTAGTCATCCCACCACTTCCCTGGGCAGCCTGTTCCAATGCCTATCCACCCTTTCAGTGAAGACCTTTTTCCTATCATCCAATCTAAACCTCCTCTGGTGCAACTTGAGACCCTTTCCTCTTGTCCTACCATTTGTTACCTGGGAGAAGAGACCAGCTCCTGCCTGGCTACAGCCTCCTCTCAGGTAGTTCTGGAGGGCAATAAGGTCTCAACTGACTCTCCTTTTCTCCAGGCTAAAAAACCCCGGCTCCCTCAGCTGCTCTTCATCAAACTTGATGCTCCAGACCCTTCATCAGCTTCGTTGCCATTCTCTAGACACACTCCAGCACCTCAATGTCTTTCTTGTAGTGAGGGGCCCAAAACTGGATACAGGATTTGAGGTCCAGCCTCACCAGTGCTGAGGGCATGGGGATATCTGATATCTGAAGCCCACAAAAAACAAGTCACAGTCACTCAGAATTAAGTCTGCACCAAAATCTGAAGACACCATTAACTACCTCTTCAGATGTAATTGAGCAAGACTCCCAGTGAAATCAGTAGAAAGTTGTCCTAAGTAGGCTGAGTAGCAAACTGAGGATTGAAAATCAGATTAACTAAAGGAAAGGATAACATGACCTGCCACTTACAAAGAATAAGTAGAAAAGATGTATATACACATATAGGTACTCTAAATTACACTCCAGTGTAACCAGCACATATTGCATACATTGTGAAGGAATTACCCAGTTTAATAACAGGCAAAATGAAACCCTTTCAATTGGTATTTCTAAATGCTTTGTGCATTTTGCTGTAAAAACTAGACTACTGTGGGTTAAAAAAAGAATAAACTTAGGGATTTTTATTAAAACAACAGATAATTCCCTTTACCAAAATGAAGCATTTAATTTTGAAGAGAACTGCTTTTGGAAAGAGTATGCTGTTACAATGCTTTGCATATATTAATGCAAATCACAGATGCGAGAGAGAATTAAAAAACCTATTCCCAGAGAGATTAATCCAAAATTAAAATTTATTCTGCACTAAGTTAAATAGGCCATACTGGGTCCTTCTTTGCTGTTTGCAAATAAAGTGTCATTTCAGACTGTCAGTTTCTTGTATTCTTGTAACAGTGATGAGTGGCTCAATATTTAGGTGCTCTAGCATTTCTACAGAACCCTTGTTATGTTCTCCTATGTACTGCATGTGTACACACCAACTGTACATATTCTAACAAATTTATATTAAATGGGGACAATTCATAAGAAATGTTCTGTTTGCAATGGTGAGCAAGTCAGCCAGAACTTTAAAGACCAAGCTAACTAATGATAGCAAAGTTTAGCTGGCTACCACTGACAGGTTCTTTTAGTTATTCTTCATGAGCTTAGGTTCCACTTAAGGTTATAGTTTCTCTGAGACTCTTTTCTCCACTGTGTCATCATGCTGTTAAACTAGAGCAAACCTAAGCTAGCTTTGTAGGAGATTTTGCTACAAGCATCATTACAACTGAAGAAAAAAATTTGCAGCAAGGTGGTAAGAAATCATTACTGGAATGTGGTTTAGAGAAGACATCCCTAACAACATCCCTTGACATGAACTTTATGCATTTTCCAAAATTTAAAAAAAAAAGGCACATAAAAATGATAATAAAGAAAACAACATAAAAATAAATGCACACATGGCAACCATTTAATTCTGGAAACCAATTTTTCCTTTTACTTCAGACATTTTGCTGTTCATAGCAATCCATCCTGCTAGAGGCTTTTGACTAATAAAATGAGTCATATTGAAATGCTGTAATATCCCTTCACCTCTACTGAAGCACTTGTGCAAATCTTGTTCTTCTGTATCACACAACCTTTTCTTTTCCCCCTTAAGGAGAAGAACATCATGATACATATTCATAGTGACCCTGAGCTGAAAGAAAATGAACATGTGCTGTAGCTGGCAGTTTTACAACTGTTGGTCAAAACACTCCAAACTAAAATTGCAATAATATTGTCTAGAAAGGGGCTCAGGCTTCTTCCTTCTGAGGCGTCTGCTCAAGCTCCAAACTTCAACCATTACCAGCAGCAGAAACCCACAGAGACAGATGGAAAAGTTGACCAAGAGGCCTCTGAATACACAGGGAAATAAAAGAGGAAAAATCTTCAGAGAGAAGACTGAATTTTATTCAGCATCATCAAAATTTTTAATATATTCACTCCAGCTGAAAACTTGGATAAAAGAGGCTTCATTAATTTCTTGCCAGGGCCTTCAAATATAAAAGCAGTTGAACTCCACAGGACAGAGGAATCTTCAACATGCTGGGAGAAACCACTTGTATTTTCAGACCAGCAGAAAATGAGCCCGGTAATTATTTTGCAAGCCCTGATGGAGATCGCAGCAAAACAGATGGCAATAATCAAAAGAGAAGAAGAATTTTAGCTCTGAGGGCAGGTGGGGAGAAAAAAGGGAAGCCTTGGCACAGCAGGGAGAAGCAGTTCTGTGTGAAGAGACAGTGGAAACACAAACTGCTTTGTCTGAAGCTACCAGCAATACCTGCCCCTGTTGTTCCTCTGGGTGGATGTTTCTGGACCTGTGGCTGGACATCGCTGCCGGCTACACCCAAGAGAGGGAAATGTGCACCTCATCTGACATCACGGGCACTCACACACTCGGGCAGTTCTGCTGACAGCTCCTACCTTAAGAGTATTTCTGACTTACTGTGCTGTCTGTAGCACCCCTTCAGCTGCTGGGAGAATCCCTGAAGTGAAACGCTTGTCAGACTGGGAGGTGCTGCTTCTTGAGATGTGGCCATCTATGTCCAACAGTCCTCAAAGAAAAAACTTACACACCTGATGTATAGCTGAAGATACAAACTTCAAAATAGATTACCTCAGCTTACTGCCTTCAAAGCAAAACCTCTTTATGTATTCATCTCTAGTGAATTAAGACATTCACGAAAAAAACCCACAAAAGTTAGACCTTAATCTGTTAGTAGTTATTACAAATTTTCCACCTTCCACTTGTTGAGAGCTAATTGGTTAGCAACTTAAATTGCCTTTTATTATTCAGAGCAAAATCTCTGATACTGTACATCTAGTAAAGGCAGTTTGTACAGATAAAGTCTTGAAAGTTACCCATCTAAAATTTTCTGTTGTTTATTCTATGCAGTCGGTAAAGGAAACCTTAAAACAAATTAATGGAGGAACTGTATTCTAGAAATGCACTTTTACCCTATTCTAATCAAACTTTCTGTACAATTAAATGCATGGCTATGAAATTCTTGTTTACAGCTAATGAAAACAATTTGCAAAGAGTAATTTACAAAGCTACTTGTCTTCAAAATAACAAAAAGTAGCCTTGAATTTTTATTTTAAATGCTGTAAACAAGGTATAGCTTTTAGTAATGCACTATCAGTGTCTTATGGTTCAAACGAAAATTGTTTGGGTTTACTTCCTGTTAGTAAAGGTCATTTATCAATAGTTCCCTAGAGTGTGGTTACAAATTTTTACAAAAAATGTAGCTGCTGTGTAGAGCTTCAGTTAAGCTTGCCCATACAATTTCAGGAGGAAATAAATTTACAAGGTGTTTGTAGTCAATTCATATCTCTCTAATAACATTTTTCATTCCACTACGGAGATGAACATTTGACATTGTCTTAGGTTTTAGTCGTTGCTTGTAAAAAATTTCAGTAATCTCTTCTCATGAAATTACCTTCAATTGTGAAAAGCTTTCGTCCCTTTCTTTCACTAAGCTGTCTAGAATTAGACTTTCTACACTATCTGGAACAGGAGTTAAAATGGCTGAGTGTGGCTGCTGGGAAGTACTGCAAAACAAGAATGAACCAGCTTGATGGAGAACATATTTTTTTAGAGCTACAAAGTTAACATTTTTAATAAAGAGCTCAGGTTTGAAAATAATCTGAGGTTTGCACTTTGCACATGTGTTGTATAGCAACAGGGGCATGAAAAGAGAGCAGCTTTGGAGCTGGACCTAAACTTCTTGATTCTGTTTCAGAACTGCCTATAGAACCTGTACGGAGTCAGTCCCACAGCAGTATAAGCTGGATTTTTCAAGTCTCACCAGACCTCCAGATCCAGCTTGGTTGTTTGGGCTGCTTTGAAGACAGATTTGTATCTGCTTTCCATCCTAATGGAATGCCGCTCCTTAAGCCAGGAAATGTCAGGAGGAGTCAATATTGCCTTACAGAATTATTACAGATTTTTGCAAATAGATTATTAGACCAATAACTCTGACTTTTCTAGAAACTGGAGGCCTTTTAATTTTGGAAAGTAAGCTTCAAGACATTTGTTTCTATCCTGTCCATTGCCCTGCATACAGATAATCACAAAGAAAGGGTCTGGACAAGTTTCTTCACATCTTTTCAGAGAGCACTGATACAAATGTCTGACAGCGGACACTGCGTAGCATTGATCTGAGTGAGCTAGTCTTCCATCTTCCTTCTGTGAAACTGAGTCACAGACAGTAAACCCAAAACACAGTCACAGCAGACAATGAGAGATGGGAGTTGATGAACCCATGCAAAGAAAAACAGGACAAGTTTTCCTTTCCTTGTGATAGGAAGCCCTGTGATTAGGAGGGTTGTAGAAAGTATGTAAACATCAGAGTTGTTCTAGCGATTCCTGATTGTAATGTACACCTTGCAAGGAGCAGATCGTTGTTTTGTCCATTTAGGTACATTTATGACATGTAGACCAGGCCCTAGATGGTTTGCTGGTTAATAATGAAAGAGCTGAAGGAACACGTCATCTGGTACAGGCTGGTAGAGTTTCTAGTATTTCTCTGGAGCTGTGCAAGAAACACATTATGTGAATTTATGGTACTAAACATCTAGTCTAAACACCTGCTTTTGTAAGCATTGATCCACAAGCAGTTAGCCACAACAGGAATCGCCTTAGAAATTGCTTGTGTAGGACACATTTTTCTGGCTGTAGTAAGGAGTTACTGTTTTCAATACCGTAGTCCTGTTTACATACACAGACAGCAGGAAGCAGTTATTGTAAACACAATTCAATCAAGCTTTTCTTACCCCTCTTCTGTCTCGCTCTCACATTGCCTTTGCTTGCTGTTCACTCACTTTCAGATTCCTCTCACACACAACCACAATGAATCCAGCGCCCCAGTCCCTTTCCTTGCTGCCAGTTTGAAAGGACCCACAGCAGAGTTCCTGCTCAGACCTCTATCATTCCACTCTGTGCATTGGGACAGGGATTTCTGTTGATCCAAGAGAAATTAAACAAATTGCCTTTCTGTTTTATCTGAGTAAAAAGTATGTGCCACACTTTTTAGTGCCAGTGAGAACTGAACTTGGATGTAGATTGAATGGCAGCCACCCACAGCTTTCCAGGACACCCCAAGACCCAGTTCAGTGTTCAAAGTAGTAGATGTAAGAATATATTTCTAACATATGTCTCCAAGCCTGTTGGAGTTTACACTTACTTACTTTCACTGATGTAAGACACTTTCTTTCAGTTTGCTAGGTGCAGTTCACAGTGGTAGAGTTAAACCCAACGACAAGAATCAGCAGCTCGTAAGTCTTTAAATTATATGGCACAATGCCTTCTGTTCTTGAGAACACCCTTATTACACCCAACTCCACATTACCATTTCCACTTTTGAGAAAATAGGGCAAAGTTGTGAAATCTCTGTTCATTTAGGCAAGCATTAAAAAGACCAACCTTCTAAATAACAGGACGCCTTTTACACCTTTCTAAATTTCACCTGTAACCAAGCATTTTCCTCTCTCACAGTGTCTGAACATACTCTTCCCTGGCTAAGGGGACAAGTTATAGACTAGAAGTGATGCTGCAAACTAGTTGGGTTTCATTTTCAATTTTTTTTTTTCTGCCCGCTGGAAACTGTGGTGCAAAATACACCTCCCTTTAGATGGGTGACAAGTTTGACATTTCCTAAATATGACATTTTAGAGTACAAGTTCCAATCAGGTACTAGTAGATAAAGCAGTAAAATTTGTTCCATCAGGGATTTTCTTAGTGCTTTTTCTAATGTCACTTTATTATTAACCATCTCTCGAAGCAGGTTTGTGGAGAGCCAAATGTACATTTCTGTTCAGTTCTCAGTAAGACATGGCTGACTGCGGTAGGGACAGAAGTAGCCAGGAGGATTTTGGCACAAGCACTCACAGAAGAGAAACATTGTAATTCTCCAAACTGAAAAGGAATACTGTGATTTGAGGAGGAAAGGAGAAATTACCTTCACTATTAAAACAGACGGTGCATCCTACATCGTATGATACGGTCATAGTGATTTTGCTTCTGTGCCTTCCCCCATCCCACCTGAATGTAAACATACAGCACACATGTGCAACGCGTTTGGGCTGACCTGACTCCATGCCTGAGAGTACACCCTTTTCAGGGCTGGGTAAATCATGTTTTCTTACCGAAGCCCATAAGAGATTTTTTTTTTACAGTCTGCTTTGGCATTTACCCAGTACTTTACAAAATGGGACTGATGAAAGGGGAGTAGATGCTGTAAATTTGTGACAGATTAATGCATCAACTAATCTTTTTCCTACAGCTTTATAATTGTAATGAAGTAGCAGCTTAAACAATGCAGTCTGTTGCCCAAGTTTGTTTTTAAAAACTTCAATATTAGATTTGTCTTTGTCAGTGGCAAGTGAGTTAAAATGAGAGCAGTATTGATTATTGCCTCAGCAGCATCGTGACCTGCTCACAGCAGCCTGTGCAGAATAGAAATTTAAACAAAAGGAGAAGGTGGGCCAACAGCTGCAGATGGTGCTTAAACAGACACTCAGTTGCACACAGGCTCCCAGCAATCTTGGCTGTAATCGTTTACTCCTCAAAATGTTCTTAGGATCATGAAACAGAGGCTCCTTTAATTGTGTGTTATAAAGGTTTCAGAGAGAATTTGGCCATTTCTGTTTGGCAACACCCCAGCTCAACTCACATCATTTCCCATTGCCCATAAACAATCGTGCCGTCATATGCCAGAGAGATGCGTTCTCATTCCCTCCTCAGCTCCGGAGCAGGGAACAAGGGCCTCTTCACGGAGCTTGCACATGTAAGGTCCTGGTAGATCTTCAGCCTCTCTGCTGAACTGGTGGCAACTTTTCCACTCAAGTCTCAGGGGTTCTGAGTCATTAATGAACCACTCACCTTTGTGCTAAAACTTAGATTCTGGCTTGGTTTAAAGAGCAAAGATGATGTTTCTTCTTTCCCATATGGACTAGTAGGTATGATTCATAACATCTCATGGCACCATGTATTTTTCAAAGTTAATCTGATCAGGTCTGTATTTGAAATCATTCTGCTTTTGAATCCTAGTAAATCTACTGCAGATGTGAGACTTCTACATCCAAGTCCAGCTGGCAGGTCATCATGTGCATCCCTATGCAGATGTGTTGGAAAAGCACCCAATTCATGTGCTCAAGCTCTTAAAGGAGCCTTAACACCGGCACTAGACCTACAGCTGCATTAACTTGACTTAAAGGATGCCTTGCCTTTAAAACTGCTGCAGGCAAGGATAAGGACTGCACCCCCCACAGCTGCCCATAAGATCTGTGGGTTTCCCATGGGCAGCCAGTTGTCTCACTTCGAGTAGGGAATAAAATTTTGACTCTAGAGAAATTGGGGCAGCACTGTGGTATGACCCCCTATTTAGCAGGCAAGCAGAACATCTGAAAACCAGAGTAACTCCGGAGATTTTAGGCCAATTATTGTGGGAACGCCACCATCAAATTATGTGAGCATGAAATGTCTTCTCAAAGGGTTTTGCATGGCTGGCTGTCACTGCAACCTGCAGTCTGCAGCCAGGTACCCTCCAGGCTTCAGAAGAGACCCAACAAGGTTGGGATTGATACACCACTACTAAAGACTAGTGTATATGTTTGCATTCCTGCTGTTCATGCCTTATCAATGTTTGTGCAGAAGAAATTTCCCTCTCTGAGACTTTCACTGTGAGCCCTTTAATCAGTAATTTTAAAAATGCACTTTTAAAAAGAAATAATGTTTTTGGAAGAAAAAACAGGCCTAAAAAATAGTAAAGCTTAGTTAAAACTTTACTAAGCATGTCAGTAAATTCTCTAGCTTTCTGACTCATCGCCCCTCTTGATCTTATTCCCTTGGCTCATGGTAACTTGTACTTCTCTATAATGACAGCTGCCTTATTAGAGATAAATCTGGAGGTTTTGACACTGCAGAATGTAAATAGCACTTCAGAGTCGCAGCACCTTTCTTATCTTGCTAATAAGATGCCAAGAGGGGAAACAGTGACGCAAGTTCTTGCTTAGTCCTGAGACAGGTCCCACCCACGCTGGGAAAGGGTTACCCAGAACCACAGCACAGGCTCATCTGTTGGTGCCAGAAAAAAGAGTAACTTATTTCATTGACAGGTGTGTGAATGAGAGTTCAGGGACATCAGACTAGGTCTCATCACACCATTTTCTTCATATACTTTTGTCCATGTGGAAAGTAGTACTTGCGAGTTTGGATCCTTCCCGTTAGTTAAGTGAACCCAGATGAGCCTGGAGGAAAAGGGCAATGGTCAAGAGTGAAATAATCCTGCTAATGCCTAACTCCTTTCCAAATGTATAGTTCCTTGCAGAACACGAGAAACACTTTTTGAAGAGCTCTTGTAGTATCCCCATCATTCAAACTTTGTGCACATTGTGTACATTGAAATAAGTCAATCCTATTGAGGGCCTTCCATTCAAACTGTTTCTTTGAAAAGACTGGGAAGCATCATTAAAATTCGAGTTGCCAGGCTTAGCTGGTTTCAGATATTTGTTGTAAAACATATTTGTTAAGCACCATCTGCTGTACATTCGGAAAATAGCAACCAAAATTGCTATTCTCTTTCCAGCTTTTAAATAAAATTTAAATTATTTCAATCTTGTCAAGCATCTAATAAATTATTTCAGCTCTGGAATGTTAAAACTGTATTTTTATAGTCCTAGAAATGCATTATCTATCTATGTGAAGTTATATATAGACCACAGACTAGGACAGACACTTGGGGGAGAAACTGCATTACCAAACACCATGTCCTATAACAGAACACTGGAAGGGGATGGGGAAATAATAGCGATGTTGAGCCTGATTTCCAGATGTAGGGAATAAAACAGGAGGAATACAACTGAAGAAAAAGCATTGTCTTTCCAGGTCAAATTTAACATGTGCTAACCACAGGACACAGTCATAAAAACAGAAATTATGCACCAGTTAAAAATCCTAGATAAGGATGAATAGCTTTTCAGTATGCTCTAATTAGAAAAACAATTATTACCAATACACTCAAACATTAAAATTCTATTGATGGTGAACTGTTAATGATGAAGAAAAGTACTCTAATTATGAGGCTGACTTAAGCAAATAGCCTGAAACATGTAAATAAATCTAGAGAGTGTTTCAATGAAAAACAGACTCCATATTTCTCATTCTCCGTGTAAGCTCATTTTTCCATATTTTTCTTAAATAAGGTTTTTCTTTTTGAGCATTTTAATGAAAAAAATGAGTGTCAGAAGCTGTTCAGCTCAGAAAAAGTCACACAGGATCAGGGAGGGAAGGATTACTGCTGTGATGTCCGAGGCAGAGGCTGCCCGAATGAGCAAGACAGCAGAAATGGAGGAGCCCGCCAAGTGCTCTGCTAGGGCTGCCCATGGCACCACAAAGAGTGCCAGTGCTCTGTAAAAGGTCAGTCTGTAAAACTTTTACTTTGGGCAGACAAAAAGCTGATTGTTTATATGCTTGATCTCACCAAGTGAAGTCTGGCAAGGGAGAAGTGAGGGTAAAATCCATAAATGCACCTTGTTTTGAAGGAGAATTAATATGGCAGCATTCTTGGTGAAGAGGCTGCTTCCAGGATGGGTGGGGAAAATTGCATGTAATAACTGTGACCCCTGAGTGGTTATTCTGGGGTAAAAGTTATGTGTGACCATGTAAGCAGTCACGAGGCACAACTAGCGTGCAGGGTCTGATCACCCAGCCTTAGAACTGCAGCCCTTGCCATCTCTGCACTGACCCTCACACCTCAGTAATGGAACAGAGTCTGAAGGGACGAGCCTGCACACCCCAAAATGAAAGTGCTGAATCTCTTACCTTCTGTGCTCTCCTCATCCTCTCATCTCCTCTTTCCAGGAGGAAGAAACCCATCAAAGGTCTTCATGCTCAGGGCAGAGCAAGGCTTGCTCTCAGTCCTGGCCTTTTGTCTTCATGATCCACTTCTCTTTTGGAAGCAAAACAGGCTCCTCTTTGCAAAGTAAAAAAATGTACAAATACTTGACAATTGTGAGGCCTGGAGCCCAATGGACGTTAACAGAAGCCTTACCCAAACACAGACCAATAGATTTAAAACAATTTGTTGTTCCTAAAGTCTCTGTGATTTTTGTAAAACTTCATTATTTCTGTTCCACCAGTGAGAAAACTAAGGTAAACAGCAGTGAAATATCTTGGCCAAGTGGTACCACATAAATGAGTCACCAGCTGGACAAAGGGTCCCAAAATCTCAGGTCCCTAATCACAGGTAAAAGTAAAGGAAAACCGTTTGCAGGGCTCCTTCCTCCCATCCCAAGAAATAACAGCATCTAAAATCTTAGGAGAACACAGTATCAACCACTGCGTGGGAGATGTTGCTTTTCTGAGCCAGACCTTGCAAATCACAACAGCAGTTTTCACCAACAGCTATGAAATAATCAGGCATCAATATTTATCTGCATAAAGATTATAAATATTAAGTTTATAGGGGAAAATATAATGTCTTTACAAACCTAATCATCACAATCCTACTTTTACAAAATTGTATTAGTACAATATTCTCACAAAAACTCTAGGGACACTCAATGACAAGCCATGGCAAGGTTACTGCACAGTCTGCAGTTTTGTAAGAGACATTAAACTACAAAATTATTTTAAATTCTACAAAGGTATAAACTGAGATACTGAAGGAGACAGAAATTTAGTAAAATTTTTAACAGATTTCATTTTTACATTAATGCACCTTAGATGAAATCTGTTAAAAAATTAGCATGAGTAGGCAAAGCAGTTCCAAATGCTAAAACGTAAACATTCTGCAGTGATGCTCTTGACACTACAGAGCATTCTCCCCAAATTGCATATAAAATATTTCATGTAACCCACCCATACAGTAAAGGCTTCAAGCATCTAATATATATGATACACACTGCAATTCTCCCTGCACCGTCTCTTCCGCTTGACGATTTGCAGGGTAACACTTAATTGCAATGAACAAATAAAAAAACCCCCAAACATGTCTTTCAACATAGATGTTGTTCTATGGGCTCCTCTGAAATTATTCTTGATGCACACCAATATGAGGAAAGTCAGGGCTGTCTATCCAACATGGTGGGGTTCAAACACCTGCATATTTACACCCCAAAACAGCAAAGAAACCTTCAGACGCCTAAGATTGGATAAATAATTTCCTCCAAATTCTACTCATTTATTTTACTCCCTTCAAGACAGTGAAATTTTAACTGTAGAACTGCATCTGCACATATCCACTTGGGAGTTTTGATTCATATTCTGTAGAACCCAATCAAGTTTTTTTATATGGGTTTTGAAATCCATCAGTGATACTTGTTAAAGAAGCTGAATACTTGCATTAAATATTAAAGAAAATATTAATTTTCTTAGTTCTATTTTCTTCATCTATAGTCACAATTACCTTTTACATATTAACACAATTTATAAGAATTATTGTGAAAATAAGTACAACAAATTTTTTTTTCCCCCTTCATTTATAAACTGTGATCTCTTGTAGCACATTATTTATACTGATTTGGGCTGCAGATTCTTTTATTTTAATACAGTGTTATCAGAGTTTTATAATGAACTACAGCTAGAAGCAATTAGGAGTCTAACAGGTGAGTGCAGTCAGACCAGGATTGTGGATTAAGTGCACAACTAGAAAGTCAAGATGGTGTTAGTATGAACCCAACCCAGTTTAAAACTAGTATAGCTAGAAACAGTTAACTCATTGAAATTGTTCCCTGCTTTTACCAGTGCGAAACAAAACAAAACAAAACAAAAATCAAGTCCACTATGTCCCTTTGTTTTAACAACAACAAGAAATAAAATAGAGTAGGAAATTGCAATGTGATGTAAGAAATTCTTACGTTGACAGAGGAAATCAATAGAAAAAAATTCTCCAATTTTCTAAAGTCTTAAAATGAAGGGCTTCAAAAAGCCTTAACTTGTATGATTTCTAGCAGTAGATAGCAGCATGATCATAAAATAAACCTATGCATGGAAATCATGAAGACATACAAAATATCACAAGGTTTAATATTTGATCTTGCCAGATGCCGAACTCTCTGGCCCTGGCCCAGCAAACCATTCAAGCATGTGGTTAGAAGTCAGCATGCATGTTGCCCCACTGAAGCAAAGGAAGTTATTCAAAGTTTGAGCACAGTTAAGTGCTTTGAACGATTGGGTCATTAAAGTACCAACCACTTACTGCCAGAGCATAAGGCTAAATTGCTGCTATGAGCGGGCTGGTGCAGAGCTGTCCATTATGAGGCTTACAAACGCTCTTTGAAGTGTGCTTTGAAGCATTTCTTCACCACTGGATAAGAAAAAAACAAAAAGGTGGGTCTGTCTGAGCAGGAATTTCCTACATTCCCATCAATTCACTTTCACGTGCAAAACCAAGCTGTAGAGATGCCCAGGTATAAGCATCACTTAGGGAAACAGCAAGTGCTATCAATGATAATGATAATTATATAATGCCACCCCTCTCCCACCACACACACACGTCCCATTAGAGCCAACTTCCTCCTGTGTGCAGGGCCAGCATTAATTCATAACTCACAATGGAAAGGGTAAAATCATGCAAATAGCAAATGCTACACAACGTATTTAATATTACTGGAAGTTTCTAAAATGCTGCTTGATGCTGAGTAATACTGCTGCCTGGTAAAAACTGGTGTTGTCAAAAAGATGACTTGTGCCCTCTCAGCAACAAGTGGAACTTGCAAATTTATCTCAAAGCCAGAAACAAGACTAGTCATACAAGTGCATTTGTAGCTTTTGTTCTGACAGTTGTGATGATGGTGTTCACTAAAACATATATCCTGGAGGAAACCAAGGCAAGTTTGCTGTGCTAGTGGAAGCAAGAGAAATGAATTTCTCTTCTCAGCCCCGGAAATAAAATCCCTTCCCTTAACTTTGGTGACTTCTTCAAAGGTGGTGTAACAGTTGTGGTGAGGGAAGTAGGAATAGACTCTCATAAGTTTATTTTAATTATGGATTTCTATACCTAAAAATATACCTATTTTGGTCAGATCTCAATATATGATTCCACTGTCATTGGATTGGGGTTTTGAGTGGTTGGCAAAGGGGTTTTCTTTTCTCACGTGTCCTTGCCTTTTTCAAAGTACACTTTCACTTTAGTTGTTACCATTTAGAGGGAAAATATCCACAGCAAAAAAAATCCTCTTACTACTTTCTTCTTTCTCACTTGCCTGTTACCCTTATTCTGTCATCCTGCCTCTTTAATTCCTCACATTACTGCACCATCTTCATTCAAACACAGTGCCATGGCCAGGCAAGGGACCAAGAGCTACCTCATGTTCACAGGAGGAAAACCTGATATAACCTTTGTTGTTAGAGACTCTGGTGCCCATGGTTATTTTGCATTGAAACACTGATTAGTGCAACAACTTTTACACAGAGAGGAAAGGAAGACTGCTATGGCAGCACAGTCGGGTCTGTGTCCTGGAACATTTGCAGTCTACAACTGCAAATGGTTCTGTAAGGGAGCAGAAACATCTTTCTTGCCACAGGGCTTTCTAAAAATGGTAAAATCAAGGCTAGAAGAACAAGCATTTGATCAGTGTTATGTAATGTAAAGTTCCTGTCTGTCAAATACTGAGACCTTGGCATAATACCCTTTTAGTCGGGATTGTTTCTGAAATAGTTCTGTACCTCACCTCTTCAGTGCTAAATGCTGTTGGCTGACTCGCTTTTCAGCCTGTCCAGCTGAAAATGCATGGGTTGTTATTCTCATATCTGTTAGCTCTGATATCACCTTGTCCACTTTTTATGAAGGTGAAAAATAGCAAACTGCCCTACCCCTACACAGTAGCTCAAGATCAGTCCAGCTATTGCAACTGGCAGCTTCTGTCAGCGGGAGGCCAGGCAGTGTCCAACTGTATTTGTATCCTGTGTTCAAAAACAGCAGAAAATACAAGAACTTACTTCTTTTAGGTTATCTGCTGGAAACTACTTAGGTGATGCAAAGATGAGTTCGCATTTGGGTTAGACATTAAGAATACTTTCTTTTCCTTTTTTTTTTTTTTTGTCCAAGTACAACCGACCTTACTCTATAGAAGAAAAGTGTTCTTGGAAGATGTGGGAGTCTTGAGCTACAACTCAAATTGCTCTGTTTGGCTATGCCTTGTCTCCATGGTTTACAAAACTCAATATATATCACAAAAATAGACATAACTGAAAGAACATGAGGAGGATGTAAATATATTTGACCTCCACGTATGCCAACTAAAAGCTGATTCTCAAGTGATGATGATATGGGAGAGATGGGACAGCCTGACACAAAGCAGACCTGAGTAGATTGGTAAAATACCAGCTGACATTACCCTGGTGACATATGGCATTTTATAACATTTTCCATCCATAAACTTAAAAAAGACACATAAATCCAGAGTCTTGTTTCCCCAATGAAATACAGAATATTAAATGACTTGCCAGAGAATATACAGCAGGTTAATGGTGAAACTATACATCCAAGTCTTTCTTTACTCTGTTTGCTGGACTACAGAGGTGCTTCTCAGACTTCCCTTTTGGATCATTCTTTGGTTGGAACCTCTGCTCCGTCAAATATATTTCACCTTATAAATTGGCACAAAGTTAGGTGCACAGATTGACATAAGCATTATCAAGATCAAAATTTGCACAACCATGAGTTTCGCATGGTGAATATGCCATAAACCATATGGATTATCAACATTATGCTATTATTAAAAAATATTATTGCATACTAAACACATTTAGCATGCTAAAATTGGAATACCAGTGAATTTCATCAAAAATAAATCACCAGTGATATAAAGGAGACTTCCATCTCTAGCATCCTGGGGGTAGCATTTCATGAGCCCTAGCATCCTAGGGACAATATTCCATGAGCAAAGACAGCAGGAGGAAGATGGACTGTAACCCAAGCTCTGTGAGGCCAGTGGTAATGCTCTTATTGGTGATATTAGGCTAGACCTTGAACTTTTGAATGGCCTTGAAAGGGAGAGGCAAACAGAAGACTGGAGTGAAACAGGCCCTTCTGGGCCTGATGTGGTCTCAATAGCTCAGTTAGGCACAGGGTAACCACAGATACAGATATAAAACATCTGCCAGGTTGAAATCTGGGGGCAATTCCTAGAAAAGTAGAACTCTCTTGTCTGAGATGGTACATGTGAACTGAGCAGACAGATGATAGCACTTACTGTTGCCCTGAAAACTGTGGAGTCTGGAGGAAAAAGCTCTGCAGCACCATTAAGGGCACAATCAGTCAGCTTCAAGGTAAAACCACTTTCCTCTCTTCCTCGGTCTACATCACTTAAACAAAAAGCAGGGGTCTACCCTTAATTAGGCAGACATGAAGAAGCTAAACCACGGAATGAGTCCTCATTTTGAGATGACCTGTGGGTCAGGTTTCAAACGGAACCATTTTAAGATTTAAAAATATCTAGAGATAGACTGAGTCACCTCTTCACCTAGAATCAATTAAGCATTGCTTGAATGTGATCAGTGGACTGAGAGAGCTGGAGGGCTCTCCCTTCACCTTTCACTCACCTTCATCAGTCAGGAGAAAAGAGACAGACAGATCTATACACTGTTCATGTATGCAGTTCACTTTGCCTGTGTTTTTATTTTGGAAACACTGAACAGTAAGTAATTAAAATCTGTCCTAAACTAAAGCTAGGCAAATATTCTGTTTAGTGGTTTAGACCCCATATCTCAGCACTGAAAGCTCACAAGCTGAAATGTTCTTTGGTCTAACTAGCACTTTAAATTATTTTAATAACTGCCATTTTACATTTTAACTCCTTCAGCCAACTGCAAGTGTTCTAAATTTCAACTTTTTCATTGAATTAGCACATAAGCCACATAAAACTCTTCTAGTTTCCTGTTCTGATGGGATCTGCACATTTGCAATTCTGCTCTCCAGTGCACTTGTGTACGTGTCTTCAAAACCCTCTCTGCCAGTAAAACTGAATTATTTGATTGTTCCAAGAAAATGAACACAAAAGGGACATAAAAAGATCAAGCTGAGTTTATTTAAGACTTGGATGAACATCCATGGAACACTCCTGGCATTATATGCCCAGCTCTTTTTAACACTGTGGTGGTACAGCATTTTGGATAGTGTGGTGCCTTAGTTAACCAGCTTCACTCAGCACCTTCCTCCACAATGGGATCACAGAGAGGTTGTGTAACCCAAGTGTGTTGTACCCACTCACTTACTGTAAACTCAGACACTGCTTATCTTCCTGGAGAGTAAAGAATTAAAGGAGAAAGTTGTTCAAAGCATTACAATGTGCAATTTCTATGCAAGATGTGATGGAAATGGCTTTGTGGGAGGATAGTACTTCATTATAAACCTAAATCAGATGCCCAAAGATTTCTGTCATCTCCAGAGACCATTCCATCAGGCTCTACAAGAGGCTCACCAGTGAAGAAAAATAGCCCCCTGTCCCTTCAGGCTTGAAAAAGTTGTATGGCTTTTTTAACAGTTTCTAATGAAATCCCAAATTATTGCTTCTCCCCTGGGAGACTTCAAAAGTCATGCAAACTTCACAGAGCCCACATGTTCATAAACCTCAACCAAAAGACCACTAAGGAAATAAATTGCAGTTTTCCAATTAGCATTTGACATTCTCTACTGGTTTTTGGTGGGTTGAATTTGTCTGATAAATTAAATGAGTTACTAAGCTTGTCATCGTTTAATGTTTTAAGGCACACTGAAACCAAACACCTCAGCAATGGGATTTGCTTCCTGCATAATATTTGGGGGAGGTATGAAACCAATCTGAGCATTTCAAACATTTTAAAGGGGCTAATATGTACATGAATATTTTCTTCAAGCTCCTTATTGTGTATTCATGGCTACTGCCAAACACAACAACAGAGACGGGGCATTAGGATATGAAATGGGAAGCGGTCAGATTTTCAAAGTGAGCTGCTGGGTGCTGAACACTTTTGAAAATCTGGTCCCTGACTCTTTGGTGCTTTTCCAAAAAGAAATATCTCTATCCTGGCCGTTGTCCAACCAGCTTTGGAAATAATTTTGCACAGTTATTTCAGTAAAGCATAAAAGCCAATCCCCAGCTTTCTCTGCCTGATTAAGCACTGTCACCAATCACTATGCAGCTCTAAGGTACGCATGAAATATTCCTAGATAAATCCTCCATCTCCAGAGAAATGTGTTTCCTGTACAACTGTAAATCCAGGTTCTGTGTTGAAACTAATCCAGTCTGGCAGTGCTATGGCCCTAGAAAAGTTTCCTTGGAAACGACAAACTTATGCAATGGCAAAGTCATCCAATCTTTTCATGCCACTATATTATATTAAAAACACCTGGTTTATTTATACAATGACTTACAGATCAAGGTCCTAGAAATAATAATACATAAATTTTATAGCAAAAAATATACATATTATAATTCATCCTTCTATGATATATAGAAATTATGTATATTTGTGTGTGGACATATATATAAATATATGGGCTGTACTTACGTTTAGCGCACCTGTGTATGGACATGTGTGTCTACATACACACGGTATACATTTATATATCTTCCTAGGTGCCATGTGTGTGCACATAAAGACACACAAATGCACACACAGGAGCATATTTACACTCTGTGAGTAGACGTGTACTTTGCAGAACCTGCACACAAACAGCTGGAGTCCTTCACTGGCTGCGAGGGGGCAGTGACCACCCACATTAGTGTCCACGGAAAGAGAACGAATGTCACCGCTGTGGGCACAGGACTGGCTTGATGCATCTTCCTTTGTGAAGAACTAAGTTTGCTGGGCAGTGGCACCCTGCAACGCAGGGCTTGTTGCATGGCCCAATCTCATTCCAGTTGTCACATGTTTTGACGCATCCCGGTCCACAGGTATCATAAACTGCACCGTGTTTACACTGGGTTGCTGAAAGGAGTTAAAGGAACAAAATATGCTTATTACACAGACCCCCACAGGGAAAGTTACATATCTGTTTGCTTAGTTTCTACTGCAAATACCGAAAAGCATATTTTGGTATGAGAGTATTTAGAGGAAAAAATTACTTGTAAAAAGATTCTAATGTATTACATCATAAATATAAAAGTAGCAAAATTCCTTATCAAAAAGCTATCAAGCCCACAGCAGTCTTGAACATTTTGAGAATTTTAGCACAGCTGATGGCATATAAAGCTTTGGCAAGGTTTCTATATATACGCAGATATATGCCTTATATTAAAGGATTAGCACTTTATTTATTTATTACAATGCTTTTTATCAAAGATTTCTGAAACATTTACAAAGACAGATGGTTATTATCAGTTCCACCCCTACAGAAAGAAGAATAAAAAGAAGAGTCAATCACCACATTAGAATTTCTGATCCTAAGAATATGCTATCTATAATGCATATTGCAGCAAACCAAATCAATGCTCTTAATCCAACAGCAGCACCTCTAAAACAAACAAACAAACAAAATTAAAAATCAATTGTATCCATGCTTTGTGTTATTTTACCAAGGAATCATTGACAATGAGGATTCTTGTACTTAATGATTCCAGTATCTATTCATTAATTCATGTAGCTGACAGTTCAACATAAAAGACCACTCAGGCTCAGCTAAAAGCACTATAACCCCTCCAGATCAATATATAAACTCTCAACATTTTATACCCTGCCTTTTTAGTATGGAGAATAATACGTGGTTTGATGACAAATAAAAGTCTGTTATTCTTTCTAACAGCTGTGCTTATGGCAAAAACCAGTACTGATAAAGTAGTTCATAGATGGTAAGGGACTCTAAAACATCCAGAATCATCTCTTGCTATTTACAGAGAGGAGACTGTATTAGGAAGGTTTCTTCAACTTTGAGAGAGATTGAAGGGCAAGACTTTTTAAAGAACATTTTTGTTATGGACAGAAAAAGCTGTATTATTGTGAGGATTTGCCTATGGTGTCATTACAGTGCTGTTGTTATTCATAAAGAGAAAATAGACAGAAACATATTGATGAAATATATATAAGAATGTATCAAAGAGGATGGAAGTCTTATTGCTAAGGCATCATAAATTTAAGGGGTTCCTTTTCACCACTAACAAAGAAGTGACCTTCAAAACAGCATTAGCTTCTTGCAAGTTTTATTTCTTGTGCATTTTATGGAATTTATGCATATCTGAAAAGCTGTTCTGAAGAAGGAATTATAGCAAGAATGCATACACACAATTCTCAGGACACAGATATTAATAAGCAAACACAAAATTGTTTAAAAATGGATAATACAGATGATCATTACCCTGGAGTTATAGAGAATCAGCTGCTGAATATTAGATGGATATTAGATACTGGGGGGAAAAAAAAACCCTACTTTCTATCTTTAAGCATAAGAAGGCACCAGAGCAACCTACCTAAAAACTCTGTGAGACATCTTTAATTGAACATTGGTTTAGAATAGGTTGAAAACAAACATCTATCTGTCAGCAATGTTCTAGATAGGCTTATTCAGCTTGTGGGCATAGACCTTTCGAGAACTTTTTTCTAACTTTACATTTCTATCTTGCTCTGCATGATAACTTTCATGCACCATAAAGAAGGAACAACAAAAGGAGCAACTAAAAGGAAATTTAAATGAGATAGGAAATTTAGAAGGTGGGAAAAACATGTAAGCAATATTGAGCATAGATCCCCAAGAAACTCTATGCTTACGTCGTGTATTAAGAGTGGAGATTGAATCTCTGTAAACAGGGAAACAAAACTGTGCAAATCTCCCAGGAGCTTTGCAAACAATGTATTAACTGTCTAGAAAAGTAGACCAAGATGTTTAAAGAAGGTTAGTGATTGTCCACACACAATATGAATTATCTTAAGGGAGCTGTTTACTAGAAGCTTTTGTCCCTCCTCTCTGAAAATGAGCTTCCCTTTGAAGGATCTCTAATTGACCAACCAAAATCCAACATTAGACTTCTGTAATGCGGTTTCCATACAGAAAGGAATATGAGCTTCAGTTTTAAGGCTGCAAGGTTTAATCCCACAAAGCTTTACTGCAGTAAATAGCCAGCCCATTCGTTCAACCCAAGCTCTGTTTGTTCCTGAGCCGGTGGGTTTGAGGAAAATTGGCTCAGGTCTCCTTTCCACCTCCTCAACTCTGCCCCAGAGCAAATGAGAATGTATTACAGCCTGCCCTCGGTAGCCATGGCATCTGTAAGTACTCCCCAGCTCTGCTCTACCACACATGGATGTGCTATGTCAAAACACTTCCTTTTCCTTCAGGCGATGCCATGTAGAAGATATGATGACTATTTTCTGCTGTAGGCAGCCTATAATGGCATTATTAACATGCTGTCAAGGGAAAAATCAGAAAAGTACAATGGCTGCTGTTTAAGTTCCCTGGATGGCTTTTATCGTTGAGTGATTCAGCTGTTAACATGTGGTGTGATTGATCCAGAACATTCCACTTCATCAACAGTTTAAAATATAAAAATAAAGACATTCTGCAGCAGGCTTCCCAGGGACTGCTGAAGTGATTCAGTACCATGTAAACATGGAAAACAGAAGTGGTGTCTTTGCACCCGTCTTTTAAGGCAAATTCCTCTCTTAAAGAACTGAGCTCTGTTACTAATAACTTCCTTAGTACACCAGTAAAAAAATAAAAAACCCAATCCCAACGTACAAAAGTTACTAATAATACTGTATTTTTGAAACATTACCAGTCCCAACAGGGTTTTTCCACTCTTCTCCTAGAACATGTGTTTGGCATGACAGATGTGAGCTTCCTCAGACCACTTTCTGAGCTGGCGGGATAATAGCCAGCCCCAGTCCAGAAGCCATATTGTCACATAAATACAGCCCTGTGCCCGAGCTAATAAACCCTGCCTAACAAGGCTATTGTTTTCAGACTAGACCTGGTTTAGTCCAGCCACTTCAGCAGTTTCACAGAGGAGGCTTGTATCTGTCTGCACCTGTCTTTGTAGATAAGGCTGCAATTATTTAGGAGGAATTTTTATTCCTCAACACAAAAGCCAAAATATGTAACATATAACAGCTGAAGCATTCCCTTGGTTGATGATATCTGGTAAATCTGATTCCACTGAAAATTCTGAACTAATATTTGAGCATCAATGAATCTTCTGGATCCTTCTGTCAGTGTTACACAGTTTGGAGTCTTTCTGTAGGACTTTCAAACAGAATGTCACTTATAGTCCTTGCAATTCACAACATCTTCTAACACAGTAAAAGGGAATAGATCTGGGCACTGACCCTCTAATTATTTATCCTGCTAATACTTTCACCTTGCAGTTTTCAGTAAGTTTCCAGTGAAAAGCCAGAATAGCCCTCCTGATACATATACGCATGGAAAAAAAGCAGTTAAATGAGAGCAACGCATAGCAGGATAAAAGAGTGACTTTGGCCAGAAAATTCTACAGCATAGCAGGGACCCAAAGGAGAAGAGTCAAAATCAGATATACGTTCATCTTCCTCCACATTCAACTGATCACATAAGAAAAGAGAAAATTGTTCATTTTTTATGAAATTGTATCAGTGCTACCATGTGCACTTTGCACTATATTATAGCCCTTATCTAATTTTAATTCTTGCATGTGTAGTCATGCCCATGGCAGTGAGTTACTGCCATCTACCATCCTTGAGTCTTCTTCCTCTCAGTGTCCTCAGAAACACAGTGTTAAATTACTAGGCCCAAGGGCCTTTCACCACTTCAGTTTACTTAATTGCACTTTATAAGCTGCTTGTTTAGCTTTTCTTGGGTTAAAAAAAAAATCTATTTTTTTCTTTCTCCATTCGTTTTCAAACCTCTTCCTTCCATTTGTAGCCTTTCTTTTCCCTCTTGCATGTATCACTTTCTGTTATTTCTTTTTTCCCTCATGCTCATTGTTTCCTTAACCCTCTCAGTTCCCACGTGGATCTAACCAACTTTTTCTTACCCTAACCATTTCCTTACTCATTATCTTCCACTTTTCACTCCTCCAGTTAAATGACAGCTGACATTCCCCTTACTGAGCCAACCTCATAGGACAGCAAATCTTGAGCAGCAGTATCTACCAGAAGAATGTAGAGGAGGAGAAGCTGTAGTATTGGGGGAAGAGAAGAGCCTGTAGGGAACAGGACATGCAATTCAGCCTCCTGAGCATCCTGTTTGGCTGGCCCTCCAGACAACACAAGTTTTCTGAAGATTATGAAAAGGAGATAAGCATACAGCTGTCAGGGTAGAGGAACTGGTAAACACACAAGATCTGGTTTTAAAATACATAAAAGTATAATTAAAACCTGACTTTACTAATAAGTATACTCCATTTTCATCAGAACACAACTATTGCAAATATCCGACCAGCTATGAAATGTCAAGCAGGAAATGAAAGTCACAGAATGCTAAAGTTTTATTACAGGCATGTTGTTTCCTACATAGGAACTTTTATCTGTAGTTGGGACACAATAATTGCAACTACTAATTTAGGAGACATTAAAAAAGTAAGTTAAAGATTAAAATCTTGGTGCTGGCCACTGGTATCATATAGAATGTAGTGGATGCACATTATTTAATGCTTATCATATGATTTACTGGAGAAGATGGTGCTACTCATTTGATACTGGATGCATAAGTAAGTGTTGTGAGGGTGCTTGACCATATACAGCTTATCTATATTTTCGACTTAACAAGATTTCCCCTTTCCCTCTAGAAGTCTGCACTGAGATTAAAAAACTCATGTGGATTTAAATACTTCTTTCATTAGCTTTAATGGAGGCTGTGTGTTTAAATTCCTTCATAATGTTCTCTCAAGGACTGTTTTTGCCTCAGAAAATTTTCTTGTCTTTGGTAAGAAGCCAGAAGAAAATTGTGAAATGAAGCCTCAATTAGTTAAGTCGTGATATGTCAATGCTTGTATAAACTCCTTAAGGCAGGGGCTGCAAGCAAGGAGTTTTTATTCTTTTTGCAGCATCTGCCACAGCGAGGTCTCAGTCTGAAGTGCTTTGGAAAAAAAGTCAGGATGCTTGTTTCAGGTTCTGCATGGATCTGCTACCAAATCAATAGATTAAAATGATTTATGTTATCAGTGCTGTCTAAAACCACATCCTTGAATAGGGTTTTCACTTAGTGACACCCTGTTTGAACTGCTGTGTTCTTTTGTGAGAAAAAAAATGAGCCTTTTGGGAACAGTCAATCAAATGTAATTTTTTTTGTCACTCACCTATCCCTGCTAAAATGCCTTCAACAGAAAAGGAAATTGAAGTTGAGAGAATAGACCCTGAGCCACACACAACCACCAAAATGGACCACAGAATAATAGCTCTTTGACCAGCACTGAGTGTCCTCTTTTTATTGTTTGGGTTTGTTTCAACTACTGTCAATTGCGTTACATAAATCTGAATATATTTCCGGGCAAACTGATGCATTACAGAATGTCTTAAATTAATGAGACCATCATCAGGTGAAATACTCCACTGCAATATTGCATTTTAGTTCCAGTGCCCATAACCACAGGCCACCACTTCTTATGGAAACAATTACTTACAATTACTTGCAATTAATGCAGTACTAATCACATGGGGAGTATGGGCCAAATACAAAAATTAATGCAAGTTTGCATTTTAATATTCCCATTGAATGCATTCGCTCTTCTTCCCTTGTTGAATCTACTGCAATTATATATGCCTGTTGTCTCCAGAAATGTAGCTATGTTTTGACAGGAGGACAAAGGAGTTTAAATTACTATCTGTAATCAACGGTTTACATATCCTGAAAGAAAAACTTCCAAGAATTTCCAGGTTGGTGTAATTCCAGTCCTTTCTAGACAGTTCATTTCTGATCCTCCTCCACCAGTACAAGGATAGCAGCCAATTAGCCTATGCACTGGCTTACAAAGAAGCAGTCCCAAAAAGCTTACCTGCGCAGTTGTGCTCCGGCACCCACTGGACTTTCAGCCCTTCCCTCTGACAGGCTCGGGCATACGCCAGGAATGACTCACAGTAGCAGTTTTTATGGACCGGACACTCACACATGTCTGTCACACAGGACCTGCAGAACAAAGCACCAGAACAAATAAGAAAGGAATGCTTTGGCAGATATCTGCCTGAGGTTTTAAGTTGTTTACTTTTCAGTCACGTGGCATTCAATGAAAGAGCAAATGGTGGCAAGAAAGTTAAAGGCATCCCTGCTGTTACATTCCAAGGACTCATCTCTCTTTCGGTGTGCTACTCTGATGCAGAGAAGTCTCAAGAGCACCAGGAAACCACATAGAAACAGGAGCTGAGAAGGCCCAAGAAATGTCAGGCAGAGAGGCCTGAGACCACAATGGGAGAATGCAAGCTCCATTTTTGCAACAATTTTATGTCAACATAAGACAAAAACTTTTTATTCCCTAGAAAATAATAATTTAATTTTACCAACAATAATAGCAGTGTTAAGTGTATGACTTCTGTAGGTAATGACCACATGCCCCTCCATACAAAGAATGATACCTTCTTTCCAGGTTACCTCCAGTCTCTTCCTGCTTTGAAGGCTCCAAAATAGCTACATGCCTGTTTTCTCAGCAGCATCACTACCAAGTGCCAGACTTTAAGAAACAAAGGAGCGTCTTAAGTGCCAGACATTAAGACTGTAAGATACTCCAAAGTTATGCAGCATAACTGAGCAGTTTCATGCTAGGAAATCTCCCAAGAACAGTCTCTTCTTCTATTGCATTCTTATGTGGAATCACCACAAAACACGGCAGGGAGCAAAGCTGCTAACATGGCCCCATGTGAAATTGCTACTGTGGATATCACCACCATATTTGAAGTTAGCTCATTCAGAACATGCGCCCATTTGGCACAGACCTGAAATATAACTGGCAAGGGCCAGTGGATTTGCAGTTGGTGGTTTCTGCATATGCAAAATGCCTAGACGTTTCTGCATGTGCAGAATTCAGTAATATTATCTACTGCTCTGAGCAGAATCATTAAAAGGCAGGGACCAGGTACAGGGAAGACATACTCTGAAAATAATGCTCTTAGTTCCTCTGCTTTCCACTGAGGGTGCTCTGTGTATGAACCTTGGGTGTTAATAGTCAAGACCCCCTGCTCCATACATGTCATGGGGCTTTCCTTCTCCTGAGAGGACAAGGCAAGATTTGCCAGAGGCACAAATCCTCCAGAAAGATGAAAGGCTGAAGTGAAAAAGAAGGTCTTCATCTTAATTGCTCTTCCTGTGGACTATAATTTCAATTGTCTATAGGAAAAGGATGGATATAGGCTTAATTTCCCAGAAACTTTCTCCACAGCACAAGAGGTAATAGCTTGGAAAACATGCAAGCCCCTCAGTCAAAGTAATCAGAACAAATGTCCATACAATGCTCTAGAGTTCTTTATCCAAAACTGGGAGAGAGGGTTAGTGATCTCTTGAACATAGACAAGCCTGTTTCTTCATATCCAACGCTGCGACTTAAAGAGGAGTATTTCCCCTTGCCAAAGTCACTGGCTAGTTCAGTGACCATTCTATGGTTAAACCTGACAGTTCTGCTTGACAGATTCATGAGTTTTTAACAATTTTACTCTGAGTGGACCCCCAATATGAAATTACCTAAAAATTCACTGTGACAAATAAGTAACACAAGTGCTAATGTAAAAAGCTTATGTCCTGCATTCACTGATATGTATGTGCTGTGAATAAACAGAATTGCTTTGGATCAAACATACTACATGCTCGTATTTACAGACCAGTTGTTTTCACTTGAAATAGCTTTACTTTCTAGGGACATTGTAATATTATTTCACTTTAGTTCTGCGGTGGGTCCCTTTATATCTTTTCCAGTAACAGATGTTGCTGTATGCATATCAGAGCTGATAGGCAAGGAATAGATTAGCACAACATCCTTGGTATGGTTTGATGTTGTTAGCTGATAAAAGACCTTCTGTAAGCACAAAGGGTCACCTTTTTACGTGGCACACCAAATAACTTCACACTGTTTCCTTTGGCCACAACATCTCTTTGTGATCTCTTCCTAGCATCCCTGCTGCGGGCACTGGTCCATATACCCCATGCAATTTAAGAGGTGCATGTCTCATTTTACAGTGAAGTAAATGCTTGTTTGCTACTGCAACGAATCATTATCACAAAGAAAGTCTGTATATAAGCTCCATAAATACAGTTGATTATCAAGGTACCATTTTATCATATTTTTGTTTCTGTGCTAGTCCCCTTTATGAAACACATTTTACTGCTCTCCACTCAGTTACTATTGATGTCCGTGGTGTTTAGGGATGCTTGCCAGTGTCAGCTTGGCTACATGTTTACCGACTTCCTTGCCTTAGAAATTATAAAACCCTAAATCTGAGGTACTTTCTCTGCTTTTTAGAGCATTACTCAGAGAGGTCTCCCTCTCTTGCACTAAGTCAATGCATCTACAGCTACCTCAGGTGCTTGTATAGGATTAGGAAATTTCCAGGCTCACCATCAATCACCCGAGCTTTACAGTAGTTAACAAGTTCATGGCAAGGCTAGCCCTGACCCTAGGCATAGGCTGGGGGATTAGGGAAGGGAGGGCACCGTTCCCAGTCTGCAGGAGGGCAGCCATGCTCTTTGAGAATGCAGAGAGCTTAGCCCCTACACACACGTGAGCAACACTAACCATTAACCCTTGGCATTGAAATGGCTGTGGATATCCAGACAGGCTCCAGAGTGAAACATCTGAGCTTTGGCTGGGATCAGCACTCTTTGCTACAGTGTTCAGCACGGGTGTCCACTGAGGAAGGTAGCACGCCATGTGCAACACAAACAATCTGCTGACTCATTGCATACCTAATTGCTTGGGTAATTTTTATTTTCATTAAGTGTTTAATCATGGTGACAGCTGCTGGGCTCAAGCTTTAGGCTTAGCTGAGGAGCAATCATCAGATTAATAATTTCTAATTATTTGTAAGGTTAATTTAATTAATTAATTAATGCTAAATAAAAAATGAGAGTAAAGAAACCCATATCTAGAGCTGCCAAGCCTAGCGAATAAAAATAAAACCTTCTTTTATTTCTAAAGAAATTCTTTGCTGCCAAGTTTAAAGCACTAATATTAATTACAGTTAGATGGATTGACAGAAGAGGTAGAGGAGTGTTTTTATATCACTTCTGAAATCAGTGAGAGCAGGTATTTGCGTTATTTGATAGCCACCATGAGAGTCAAAGGGCAGTCCTGGGCAAGGACATGGAAGCAAAAGGTGTCCATCATCTAGGGGCTGGGTCTGAGGGGGACCTGCTGATGGCACATGAGCAAGCTTCGACTTTGGGTCTGTATTTTTATCAAAACGTGTTTATTTCTTGCACTTAATTACATTTCTCATAGTTACTATTGTCACAGTTGTGTTAAAGGGATGATTCACTAGGTAAATTGAAAAACTGATTCTTGTGTGCTATCCTAATCCTTTCCCTCTGCAAAAATCTTTGCTATGCCCATAGCTTTTTTTTTTTTATCCTCTCCAGTGATACATTTCAAAAATTACTCGCTGCTTCCCCAGATTCTGCCTTCTCATCATTCCTTCTTTGAATCTGATAAACAGATTAAGTGACACTAACTTCAAGTATGCAGAAGCTTATCTGTACTCTAATCTGACTGAACTGTTCAAACAACAGAAAAATATATTTTAGTAAAACCTTGGAATTATGCCAATAATTAAGCTCTACTGACAGCTTACTGTACTGCACAGTAAAGGTGACTTTGGGTCTTCCAAGGTGTTGTGACTCTTTACCAAGAACAACACGTTTGAGTAAATGAAGTAAAAACATATTAGAAACTTAAACATCAAAACATTACAGTCAGACAGAAATAATCCCACAGAAGACTGCAGTGCAAGTTACTTATAAAATGAAGCTGTTTTACTAGCTATGGAAATACAAACAAGATACTTCAGACATCCTTCGTTCTGCCCTAAGTGAAATCATACAGAGATGCAATGATGTTGTGGTCCAAAAGAAAACTACATTTATTTTAAGGGCATATTTACTTTTAGAAAAAAATACTCGGGTGTGATGGTGCACTTTGGGATCTGGCATGCCTGCTCCAAATAAGCACCGGAGCACAGCCAGCCTCTGAGTCCTCGGCTGGTACCAAGTGCCTCACTGTGATCCCTTTTGATGCCGTCTGTGCTGCCTGCAGGCTGTGTGTCAGAGATGGCGTTAATTGGGTGTGTATAATCACAAACTGTTGCAAGGGGAAATCCATGAAAGTGAAGGCATCCGGCAGCTGTGGGACACACCCTTGAAGGAGACAAACACACACTCTGCTGCCACATCTTCAAAGCAAACTGGATGAGTACACTCCTTCATCAACAGCCCTTTTTCATATTAAACCATGGAAAGTCTCCAAGTCCCACAAAGGGCAAAGAACAGAGTCCTGTGCTACATGCAATATTTAAAAGAAGAAGAAGAAAAGATCACAGCAGTGAAGCCTACAGCCTTAGTCTGTGCCACGCGGGATTGAAATTGCAGATGTTCACTCGCTGAACATCAGCAGTTCATTTTCCTTTGCAATACACACATCCAAAACCAGAATCAACCATTTCAGGAGGGGCTATTTCCTTTTACTTTTTTCCCCCACATTTCACAACAGGAGTGTGATGCAGAGTATTTTTCAAATCCTTTGGTACCTTCAAGAAGTTGCTCCACACAGATGAAAATCACTCACATCTTCCTCTTTTCACCAGTAGATCTCAACAGATTTTACAAAAGCAATTAGAGATAGTGCATTACTACATACATTTTATGTATGTGAAGAGGCATCAGGTGATGATGGGGTTTGTCCTCCCACTTGGGATTAGCTGTACACTTGCAAACTTCAAAACCTCAAGGCTCATCTGCCTGGAGAGAAAGATTAATTTCCAGCCCTGCTATCCTGTGAGACATGACTTCTTGGGATAACTTCTTCGTGGGTATGCCAAATCAGAGTTTTAGTACAAGCTTGTCCTAATTTTTTGACAGGAAAAATTAAAGCCTGTGTCAGTAGTTAAGTTGTTATGAGAAAGTTCATTTGGGCTATTTTTTCAACAAAGTTTCAATGAGTTGCAATTATTTATGGCCAAAGATAGAAAAGTCACTTCACAAGGCAAAAAGATGAGAAGATGAGCCACATTCCAACGTATAACGGAAAGTCTCATGCAGTTGCTAATGCAAACTCTCTCATCTGCATGTGCATGTTTAACCTTACTGAAGTATTGAAGTATATATAGTATGTAGAGCTGGAGACTTTATATGGCTTTGAGGCTTGAGATCAAAGGCTTGAAATCATTTTCTCTTTCTCCAGAGTTTACCGATATTAATGCAAAACCAGCAAATAACTCACAAAGAAAGTAATTTTGGAGGCTGCTGAAAACCCAGAAACTCTTACATCTATTGACTATTCATTCAAAGCACTTGCCTGGGGAAAAGACTGTTTCATGCAGGAAAGTCAGTCATTTCCAAGGATCATTTCTTCCAAGACCAGGTAACTGCATCTGTATTCCCTCTATGCTTTTCCCACACATCTTAACAATGGTAACACTGCCTTAAATTGGGGATCTGATACAGGCATCCATACCAAAGTTAAATCATCAGTGTCCTGACCCTTTTTTCTGGTAAGCATGAAAGTAAGGGCCTACAAAAACTGGCAAGCAGCTTATGCGCACTTTGTACTGGAGACTGCCCCATGCTGAAGAACTCCCACACTGCTGAATTGGCTCCAAAAAATCCCTAAAAGTGTGGGAGCAGAAAGGGAACTCACAGCTCATCTTCAGTGAGCAGTGCATAGCAAATGAACTGCAGGTACATCCTTTCCATGGGGAAATCTCATTCCTATAAAGAAAGCATTGGCCATAATGCTTGAGAATACGACTGTTGGTTTTGGCAGAATGCAGAGGAGGAGTTTGCAGCAGTAGGCATTTGAATCACATGTTCAAATTTCATCCTGATTCCTGATTTTTGTGCGAGTTTGAGTTAACCATGGTCTATATTGTCATATTGAGCTAAGCAGAGAGAAATTATAAAATAAGATACACAACTCCACCAAAGAGCAAGAGCTGCATGTGATCTAAGATTTTTAGGGCAAAGCAACCACATTACACACACATTGAAGAACCCTAATTTAACTCTGAGTGTCATTGTTCCTTGTCCAGATATAGACTTGGCACTCAGATAATTAAACAGAATCACACAGGATACCCACATCCATCCCTCCCTTGCCAAGGAACACTTCCAAAGCAGTTAGTTAGAGGAGTTCAGTCAGCATGGGAAAAGGATGCTTTCATTGCAAGTGGTAATTACTGTTGGTAATTTCCAACAGAGCAGAGACAGATAGCAGTTCAGTTTTGATTTCTTTGTGTATCCATCTTCTTAAAAAAAATCAGAACACATACTTCCCTCACAAAGAATAAGCAAAAATGGTATTTTCCAGATACTGAATAAATGAAGGCCCATGTAGACCTCTGAAAAAAACCCATATTGTGCTGCACAATATTACCACAAGCCTATACTATGTGATGCTAAAAATATTATCCAAAAACCTTTGGATAAAGCCAAAACAAGTTTTCTGTGTGTATTTTTAACCTTTATATAAAGAGCATGCTGTGCCAGAATTGTGTTTCATTGCCTTAACCAACATTACCCACAAGAATATGGCAAAATTAACAATGAAACTTTCTGGAGCATTTTCTAAAACCGCACAAAATAAAAGTTGTCAAGACAGCACTACTCTGACATCTATTTATAATCTCTCTGAATATGTAGTATCCAGAGGGAAGGAAGAACCAAATAAAGAATGAAATAGCACAATAACCTTACCTACTTTTTTCTTCATGATAATTCTCCTACTAATGTGTCAAGTTAGCTTTTTGTATCTTGTGCTTGGATCCTTACAGATATCTGTGGCTTTAATTGTACTTTCTGGTCCTGAGAGTGGAAAGGTTGGCTAAAATCCCTCCTTGGGGAAATAGCTGAACAATGACTAAGGAAGACAATGTAGTCCCATGCTGGACTCCAAGAAGCATCTGGTGTGACTCAGAATATTTCCTAGAGCTGAAAGTTAGTACAGTTGAGCAGCAGACTTGCCACCTTTAGGAAAACAGGATTTTTGCTCAAAAAACTCCCAACAGAATATGAAAATGCCACCCACAGATATGGAAGACCTGTCCCCTTGCACTCCCACTCACTTTCAGAAAGTAGAAGAGAGTTTTCACCTCCTCTTCTGTTTCAGTTGTGCTGTACCATGCAGGGTTACACCTTCATTGTGCAGCCATGGCATTTGAAATAAATAGTCCTGGCATTTGAAATAAATATCCTTATACTGGAGAACTCAAGTGGTTTGAGTTCATATGTAGCATAAAGTGAAACAAATGAAGTGAAACAGTTAAAAAAACACTTCTCTGTGCACATTGCATACGACTCTGTAACTGGAATTATCGGAATAAAGAGCAAATACAGTATAAGATTCTTAACCCATTTCAAACAAGTGCCCAATATCACACTGAAAAGTACCCATCAAAAATATTCTCATTTTACTTGCATGCTGGAGTGGTATAAATACAATTTGTTCCACTCTCTTTGATGAGATTACTGCAAAAAGGATTTGACTGCCTGTGTGTTGTATGATCTCTGGTTTGTGTGTCTAGTTGGAAAATAGAAGGACCATAATAACGCTGCTCTAGAACAGAGTGTCCAAATACGTTATAAAGAGATCATTTGCAATACAATGTTCAGATCAACAAAAAGATAAGAGAAGCAAATTTTAGAAGTATGACCTGGAATCTTACACTGCAGGTTCAAAAGCTTTTCAAAAGCTTTCTGAAGAGGTATTTCTTCCATTAACTAATATCCACAGTCAACTACTTGCAAATATCCATCACATAACTGGCAAAGGTAACAGTAGCTGTATGTCTAAAGCTGTATGATAGGGCTTATCATGCATTTATGTAAAGTTTTCTGATGGAAAAAAACCCTTCGAGATGCTCTCTGGGTTTAATGTTCAGAAAGAAAGTCACCTCCTACAGGATTTTCTACCAAAAATCCCATCTTTCCCAGTGGGCTGAGGTCTACAGCCTATGTGCTCATCAGTGATTTCCAGCAGCCAAATTGATCTACTTTATGTTTCCAGTATCCCATCATTTAGCATAAAATGACTTGGGTTGAAAGAGGCTTTAAATATCATCTAGTTCCAACCCCTTTGCCATGAGCAGGGACACCTTTCACTAGACCAGGTTGCTCAAAGACCCATCCAACCTGGCCTTGAACATTGCCAAGAGTGGGGCATCCACCACTTCTCTGGGCAACCTGTGACAGTGCCTCACCACCCTCGCAGTAGAGAATTTCATCCTAATATCTAAGTTAAACCTATACTCTTTCAGTTTGAAGCCATTCCCCCTTGTCCTCTCACTCCATGCCCTTGTATAAAGTCTCTCTCCATTTTTCTTGTAGGCTCCCTTCAGGTATTGAAAGAGTTAGGTNAGGTATTGAAAGGCCACAGTTAGGTCACCCCAAAGCCTTATTTTTTCAAGGCTGAACAAACCTAATTTTCTCAGTCTTTCCTCGTACAAGAGGTGGTCCATCCCTCTGATCATCTCGGTGGCCCTCCTCTGGACTTGCTCCAACAAGTTCTTCCTATGCTGAGGACCCAAAACTGGATGCAGCACCGATGGGGTCTCACAGGAGTGGAGAATCACCTCCCCCCCTAGCTACAATCTAGAAAAATTCCTAAGTTTCATAATGTTTAGAATTTCTTAAACCAATAATATTCCTCATTACAGATTCTGTTCTGACATAAAATAGTAGTATTCAAGTTACTTTGACTGACCACATCATATGTGTATATCAAGTCTTTCTTATGAGAGAAAAAGAAATGGAGAATGTGTTAGTGGACCTTTTCAATATCTTTACTAGTCTTCTGCATTTACATTCACTGCATGCACATGCTTAGCTTAGCACTTACCCTGCTAAAGTGAATTTGCCTTATGACAGAGACACTCCATCATAACAGAATTTTCAGTGTCCTCTGGCATAGCTACCAAGGAAAATCCATCATCACTTTGATCTTTTGTATTATGTAATTGACATAAAATTTTATCTTTTTCTCCATGTCTAGACTTGATTTTTAAAGGATACTTCCCCCTAGTCTCTAGCTCTTTAGGCACAAGTGGAGACTGGACTGCCATATCTTATCTAGAAGAGGAAAAAGCTAGTAATTTTAATTCAATTTCAAAAAGACAGACACATTTTAATATCTAACTTTATACATTAAATCAACAGTTAAATTTTGTTATTCTGTTTCATACAGTGCAAATGAACACGGCATAGACTAAATGGTTCTAATATGACTGCATCAACTTTCACTCTGGTAGACAGAGATCTCATTAGTGTATTCTTTGAGACAGCCCTCATCTGAGAAAAGCCAGAGGTTTTTCATGAGCTTATAAACATCCTAGATAGAACCTCAAAAATTATTGGGAGGTTTTGAAGTCATGACCCTACAGAAACATAAACCATGTAGATATACCAAAAGCATATTGTCATAGTCATTAGATAAACATATAAAATGATACAGGTTTAAAATCTTCTAAAGTAAAAATTCAAACCAGATCATCTCCTTCTGTCTACTGACAAAATGTATTGTGGGCCTGCTATACTATCTGTCATAAAAATATGTCATATCCAATAACAAGCACAAAGAGAACACGAAGCAGGAAATATTTCTGAACTATAAACATAAACTGAAGTTATCTTCAGCTTTTGATGATGATTCACTGTATATATTTCCAAGGAGGTCTTGTGATATAATAATAAACAGGCTGGCTAGTTTGGAAACTCACATTCTTAAACTCTGCAGAGCCCACTCCTGGCTTAATCCATATAAAATTAACTTCAATCAAGTGGGTTTTTTCCTCTAGGTGGCTGCAGAGCATTTAAAAAGTTGCTGGCTCCAGATATAATAAGAAAGAAAGAGAGCAAGGAAAAGAGCAGATAGGAGAGCGCTATTTATAAAACAGCTTTCTTCCTCATCTTGCTCTCTTTAGAAAACAAGAGCCAAATTCTCATCTCAGCAAAGTCAGACTCACTGAGCATGCTGCCTTCTAGCCTGTCACATCCTCACAGTTCATTTCATCTGAGAGGTCTCCCTCTTTGCTCTTCATCCAAGTAGCTGCTAAATATAGGACTTGGAAGAAGTGGCACAAGAGCCAACTTACCTGAATTGAAAAATTTTTTTAAACCCTCTGTTTCTGTTTTTTATGGCTTCCTGTGTGGTCCTGGCCCAGACCCATACAAACACATAGGCACATAAAGCATGATTTAGGCGGGATTCAAACACATGAATGCAAAACTGCAGTCCTGGCGAGGTTACCCTGACTCCAGCAAGGCTGACCTTTTCATGCTGGGTATTTAATTCCTGCCTTTACATTTCCTCAGGCACCTCTGCATCTTCTCAAGACCACGCGGGCGTTGGCAGGCATAAGCCTGACTGGCACCCCAGCAGTCAGGCCCACCAAGGACGGCTGTCTTAAAACAGCAGCAGTGCTGCCATGGTCCCATTCGAGATTCAATAGACCACAGGGAGAGGGTGAGCAGAGTAATAAGGATTCAGCCAGGAGACAGAGACCTTGTTTCTGCTCTCTGGTCAGTTTGACTTAACCTGCTACTTCACATGCAGAAAGCCTTGGATAAGATATGCTTTGCATACTACCAGTTTTTTAGCCTTCCTGAGTGTAAGGTCTCAAATGCAAAACACTGTACAGAGCATGAAAACACAGTGGATGAAATGCTGGCTCCAGTAAAATGGATGAGGATTTTCCTGCTGACAACACAGGAGCCAAGACTAAGAACTGTCATCAGTCTTTATTTTTTTTTTTTTCAGTTCTGTACTTCAAGGCTTTGAAGAATCAAGACTCATTAAGGACACAACTTAACATTAAATTCAAGCTTCCTGAACTTAAATGCTGTGAATAAAAATTTCCTGTACTAGACATAGTGACTCCACGACATATCAGCCTGGCCTGGGAACCAGAAACCCACATGGATGTTACAAAGCCAGAATGACCTAATTCTGGGTGAGGTGGGATGAGATGATATGAGCAGATGGAGCCAAGGTTTGTTCTCAAAACTTACCTTCCAGTGAGTTGGTTTGGGCATGGTCATTTACTTGGCTAGATACAAAGGCAGCTCTGATGTAAATCAGCAGTCTTTAATGAGAAATTACGGCCATAAACATGAGCAAATCCTCCCTATCACAGAACAATTATGGTTGTTTCACTTGCTCATCTGTGGGTCACGTCCAGTGGCAAAGATGCTAAGATAAATTCTGGGCTTAGTCTTTGGTATACAAAGTCCTAAATATGGTTTTGCCTCTTTTTATTGGCAGGGAAGAGACTCTAAGGAACAGATCAGTGCTCAGTGCTGGCCACCTTGAATATGCTGCCTGATGGAGCCACAAAGCAATTCATTCTCTCTTCATCACTTTTCACCCCATAAAATCTTCCCTGGCCTCCCTACAGAAGCAGCGGAGAGATCTCGGAGCTGTACCAGTTTGTTATGAAGCTTGCTGTCAAACTTGGCAGTGGTTGCAAGCTACTATATCCTTTCTCACCAGCAAAGTTGGCGGGTAGAAATTGTCAGCCCCAAGTGTGCCTTTCAGTCTTTGTGAAAAGGGAGGCAGTACAGCTGCAGCAAAGCAGCCCATACAGCATGTCTCCTGAAGAAGCCCAGCTGATAGGAGAGAGAAATCCCAGGAGGCAATAAAGAAGGAAAAGCTATTGCTGGAGGTTGTGCAGATTGGGCAGGAGATTGTGTTCATGTTCTCCATAGGTTCTCGGGAGCCACAGTGTTTACAATTGATACCTCTGTGAGGCCACTGATTTCTTCCCTTTGAGGTGAGCATGTGGAACTCACTCAGTAGTTTTTCTGCTCCCATGGATCTTTTCACAGGTGGGGAGCCTGAGGGCCCATATGAAAGCATGAGCGGATTAGTTCTGTCAAAACAAAGATCCTGTTTTTGTGCCAGTAAGGAAAAAAAGAAGGGAGCAGGGAAAGCATAGAGTGTATGATATATAGGAGGAAAATTGTGTCTTAATAGAATCTTTTCAACGTTTTCCATTAAACTTTGGTTGCTTGCAGTGCAAGTTTTGGAATGCAACTCCCTCATCCCCTTAGGATGGTCTGTGTTTTATTATGTTAGTAAGGAAGCCCAGCTTACTCCTAGCAGAGCTACTGTATGAAATGTTTCAAACTCAAGCCAAAGTGGCAGGAGTAAAAGCCCCTCCTGACTGATTTTCAACCACCAGTCTAGGGCAAGTGATTTAATATAATTTTCATCATGTGCAAAAGAATCTTTTGTTATCAAGCAATAGAAAATCATAAATGATCACATCATAATGAACAAGATTATATGAATCCAAGTGTTACCCATATGATGACTCAATTTCAGCTGAGATACCTAACCAAACAAGCAAAGGAATGTATCAGAAGAGGGGAGAACGTATTGGTCACGAAACAGAGGAGATGAATTGAGTAATGAGAGAACATTAGAAGCTTTTCTTTCCTTCCCTTCCTCTTTTCCCCCTTTTCTCCCTGCTCCCTCTCCTCTTTCAGTGGACACTTCAGTATTAGAAATAGGTGCACCGAAACAAGAGGAATAACTTCAGTACCAGCAATCAAAAATATATGGGAATCTGGACAAGTAGCAATACCATAAGGCTATCTTCTTGGAGCAGCAATGGTGGGGAAGTAAGATGAAGTAAATCCTGTTACACATATGAGTAGCAACTTTTACAGTTCAAAGACACTAGGGGGGCAGAATGAAAGCTATGCCTACCAAGATGAACCCAGAGAAAGGATGAGACACTTCAGTAGGATCAGAGAGTTGTGAAAATACTTGTATATATCTGCATAACCTCTATCAGTTCTGTGTATTAAAATTAGTCATAGTCTCCAGGGATGTCATTTAGAAGATTTCATGAGCATGGACAAATTGTCATTTGAAGACCAGGGGAAATGACAAAGTCTTTAAGGTGAAACTCACCTCACAATGTAGCCAGGGTCTAGCCTTCTCAAGGTGCCTTACTTTCAGATCTAATTTTCCCTGAAAGACTGAGCCTTTTGCTTTGATTTATGCTGAATTCTACATAAAATGCTATAGAAAGTAGGATTTTAGTAGGACTTCTCTTTGCTCTCTGAAGTTACTTGTCTGGATGAAGTCAGCTTTAAGCGCCTGCCTTCTCACAAAGGCCAGGACTCATTCCTCCAAGCTGCAAGGCTTGAACATGCGGTCAAGAGACTTTGGTTCTTTAAAACACTTCAAAACAAACAGTTCAGTATATTGTACCAAACATTCTGTCTTCCATGTGAATCTTGTAAATAAGGTCTGTGTTAGCCAGAACCAATACCATCCTGCTGTGCTTTCCTCTTTCGTTCCGCGTGCACAAGTGTGTGTACAGGTTTGGTCCTTTTCTACTCCTAGGTCAGTAATGCAACAGGCTATGCATTGCACTTCAGGTTAGACAAGAGTCTTGTTTACTCAGTTGCCCTTGTATTGCACTGGATATCCCACCATTTGCTGGAAACACAGCAAAGCAAAAGGAAGGTAAATTTTAGCATTAGTTCTCTCACCAAATAGGTTGATGAAATCATATAGCCATGGAGATTTGTGCATGTTCAGCACACTCCATGTGAATGTCAGCCAAAGCCATACATTACCTCTCTCCACTTATAAGAAAGACTAGCACAGAACATGCAGAAATCAGAAGTTCAGCTTATCTTGAAATCTTTTCAGAGAGATTATATTGTTGTGAATGGCAAGCCCAGCAATTCTTAGAGATCCCTTTATGTAACCGTGACAGCAGCCAAGGAAAGAAAGAATCAAGATGCAATGAAATTCTTGATCCCATCTGGGCAAAGAGTACAAAGGGAATCATCACGTCTGCATTAAGAGAGTGATGGTGATAGAGTATTAACAGAAGAGGCAGAATCCCCAGAGTCAAACACTGTGGGAACGAGTAAAAGCCACAGAAGGAAATGGAGGCTAAAGAGAAAGGCCCACAGTAAATATCTGCAGATGCTGTTGTTTGCAGTGAGGGCTGAACCAACAGGGATGTAGTCATACACACACGTAGCACCTCACCAGTGGAAGAATATTCTTTTCAAGATCAAAAGTCAAGCAGCAATAAAATCCGTGTCAAAAAACATCGGCAGAGGAGGTTGTGCATGCTCACTCATGAACATCTGCACTAAGAAGCCACTTAAGTAACCATGCAACAGCATGGAAGAAACATCTGCAGCATGTAGACCACCAGCTGTGCAGTAATAATACTTTGAATATCCAGAGTGCCTTTCATCTGAATACTGCAAAGCATTTTCCAAACAAATTAAGCCTCACAACACCACTGTGAGCTTCTTATTTAATGGTGGGATTATTTCATCCTGCACCAAAATGCCATTGCTGCCAGAATGAAAAGTAACACCTGTTTATCATCTCACAGAAATGTTGTACAATTTTCACGATGGGAAGTGACGAAAAGGGTGTAGTTAAACTAAAGTGCAGGAAGACTTGAGGTGGTCAGAATTAAAAGTTTAGAAACGAAACTGAGAAAAACACAGTATTAACCTCCCCCCTTTACTTTTTATGCAAACTGTCACATTAATTTTTATGCTCACATGCTATTACTCTTTGGTCTTTATTTCACATTGGGAAAAGAGAACGTCAAGTGCGTACTTGTAGGGGTGTCTACAGATGTGCTCAGAAGTACAGAAAAATACCTTTCCTGGTTGTGTATGCTCAATAAAATGTATTGCTGTGCATTGCAAACAGCTTTCCTTTGTACTCCTTCAGATCTGTTTTTATAAGGCATCTTGATGATTATACTACAGTGCTGCCTTCCAAGGCCGCATGCCATCTAGTAAGTCCTAAAACAAACTTCTTGCTGTGTGTGCTTTCAACCCCACAGGGTACTCCATATAAGCAGCATTCCGACCTGACTCTGGTGAGTTAGTGAGATCTATGTTTCTTAAGAACAAGAAGAAAGGCTGGAGAACATCACATACATCAAATGAAGATATGAAATACTACAGATATCCCATTATGATTTCCTCTTTCTGCTTCTTAATACACCCACTTTTCAATCACATTGAATGTTAGTAGAGGAAGCACTTGGACAGGGAAGTTGTAGCAGTGAAGCAGGCTGGTTTTTTATCAAATGAACTTCAGCACTGGCAGAACAATATACAGGTCAGGCTGTCCTGACAGCTAGAAAAACATACATCTATACATCTATAAAACTTAAACTTTTTGAGGACAGCAAGGAGATTCTGATCTGTGCTTGACACTAGCACCCTAGGATTTTAACCTATGAGTAAGGCTTTTTGATGTTATGGTTAAATAATAATATTAGCTAGGACTTGGACATGAGTAATTGTATTTCTAAGAAATTGTTAAGGGTGTTTGGAGATTAAGCAAATAGCATTAGCTTTGGGTAAGGATTATATTTTAAGCATTTCTACATTCACGATCTCTGAGTTGGTCCCAGCTGGGCAAGTGGTGGTTAACCTCAGGCCAACTTCTCTCTCCTCTTGAAAAGCTGGTTACAGGAGGACACAGCCTGGCTTGAGAAAAGAAGGCCCTTTCACGGTTAACATTTTCCAGAAACACTTGGTGTTGGTATGTTGTGCCTGTCAAAGTCCAGGGTAAAATTCTATTTGTCTGTAATGCCAGGTATGGTTGGCCAGCACCACCTGCTTTTGACGTCTCATCCTACACGACCAGCTCTGAAAAAGTTCTCTCATACTCACAAACTGACTTTCTCCAGAAAGAGCTGTTTCTTTTCTCCATGGATGCAACCAAACACATGTGCCAAGTAGCTCACTATCCTGCCAGGACTGACTACTTCATTTCAAATAAACCATAAAATGGCATGAATTACTGGGGGAGAATAAAATGTTCCCTTTCAGTATGTATGTTCATTAGTTTTTCTCTTGCATGCTGGTTTTGTCTGTTTGATTCGCATAGGATTTTCCTTAGCCATATTTCAAAATGGTGAATAGAAGGATTAAGTCTTAAAAAAAAATTAATCTCATTTTCAATTCTATCACACACAGGATAAGCAGTTCTACTTTTTGATATTTGATAGTAAGCTGCCCACACAGTCTGTCCCATTTAGAAGAACAGTAGTAAGGTGCAAGGGACTTTGAAAGGTTCCTGTTCAAAGTATCAATGTTTGTTACCAACATCTATTTCCATTTTGGTTTTCCAAGATCATAACATTTGAATTGATTTTGCTTTTCAGGTCAGACAAACCTCAGAGCTCAGAGGGTAACAAAGCTGAGACCTAAGCTGCACACCAGCCCCAACTCAGCAGTTGAAAAGATAGCACTGCATTTTTTCCAAAGTCAAGGAGAAGAACTGAAATCTCCAACCCCAGATCCGACATCTGTTCCAATTTAGTAACAAACTAAACTCATTCTCCATCCCCCATACACATATCTGCACATATGCACAATGGAACACTCAGTTTTAAGAATATTTGCCTCTGGATCTGGATCCATGTTGGGCCACTTCTAGTTTCCAGACACAACCATAAATCAGTCCAATTTCACTAGAAAGAGCAAAGATTCACAGAGAGCCCCAGGCAAGAATCTCTACCCAACTTTCCTATCCTCAAACCTGGCTCAGCAGTAATACATTATATTTGTTTTCAGCAGTGGAATAGTATCACATGTGATCACAGTCTCAGCAGTGACAATTTATGAGTCTGTTCCCCCTAACCCTTCTACATCTGGTCCTTCACAGAGCTAGTATCCATGTTCAGAAAGCACATGAATACCACATCTTTTCCCAACTCTGCTTTGAACCCCTGTTGTTTTAGAAATATGGTAGCAACAGGAACAAGAATAGCTGTGAAAGACAGCAAGGTTAAACCTCTGCTCTGGGGACACTGGAGCCCATGACTGTGTGGCTGGAGTCAGCCCCTTGCTGCCCAGCTGTGGGGCAGCTTGGTCAAACAGCACCAAGGAGCCAGGGTCAAAGCATCTTCCAGCTAGGCATCCAGTTGGTTTGGGATGCTCATCAGGGAGCTGTGGCGGTCTCATAGTTAGGTAACCTCAGGACTTGACTCAACTGCTTTTGTGGTGATACTATGTAAAGGAGTCCTCCCAACCCCTCCGTGCCTCAGCAGATCCTCCTCTCCTCAGAAAATGCTCATCTCTTTACATTCACAAGGAATCTCTTTACATTCAGGTAGAATCCAAAAGCCGAGGAAATTGGAAATGCATTGTTGATGTGCTCCAAGGACCGAGAACTGCAAGGCAGGGAGGGAGCTGGTCACATACAAATATGTTGTGGTTTTGCACTGTGAACTCCATGAGGGTAATAGTCAACATACCACTTGGTGGGTTTTATGCCAATCAGAAGCTGCAACGATAGCAAGCAGCCCTGGATGCTTGAGATCAGCAGGTAAAGCCTCAGAAGCTTTTTCCATGTTTCCATACTTCATTTTACACACAGGTAAGTAGGAGGAAATCTGAACCCTCACAACTGAATGCACAGCAAAAGTCAATGCATTGTAAAAAATATTTACAGCCCCAAAGCATAACTACATTTATGTGCTATTACAGTAAATATTTTTAGAGTCAAAGTAGCTTGAAATGCCATTTTCCTCCATCTGTTTCCTGCTAAGCTCGTGCAGCTTGTGTGCTTTTTAACTTGTGAAAAATCCTAAATTTTGTACTTACAAAACACTGGCAGGTTAAGAGCCCTAGCATTAAAATGTCCTATTTAAAAAGAAGAGAAGGGAAGCAATGTATTTTCACAGTATTGACAATGATCCAGCTGTACAGGTGGGGAAGGACTCCAGCATTTTTACATGCCTTCTTCTGAGGATACCACTTTGCTGCTAATTATTTATATAAATATCCAATAACAGAGGGAAGTCACCATCTCATTTAATGCAATTTGTGTACTGCTTACTGAACGCAAACAGCTTTTGGCCACAAGCTCAATTCAAACCAACGGCAGCTGTTAAATTATTTGCATTGATGGTCAGGTCTCACATCTGTGGGGACAGAAGAAAGAAATGATGCCAAGTCTTAAGTTTGTTCTTTCCAAGTTCAAGGCAGTGGGCAAACACAACTAAGGAACCCCTACCTTCCCCTCTGGGACCCAGTTATGGGGAGGCACAGGGATGGCAACAATTTGGGAAGACCCAGATAACACACAAGTCATGTCTTCAGCAGAGGGAGAATGGCAGAGCTGGCCCTGACCCCACCTCCTGACCTCCCCCAATGCTCTGCCTTGCAAGGTGCTTCATTGCTATCGAGTCTTTGCCTCAGGCCATCTGAGGGAGGCAGAACCTCTCTCTCATTTTTTATTACTGCTTCCAGTTAATTCCTGAGGATGAACAAAAAAGCACAGATCACACTCTGTGACCATAGAGTGATACATAAATCATGTTTCTGGGGTACACATGCTTCCTAGGCCTTCCTCTGATGCTGCCCGAAGCACTGCGGACGTGGTTTTTCCAAATCCCAGCCCTCTGCAGCGGGAAGCACAGCACACAGCATGCTGCATCTGACTCCCAAAAGCCATGGGGAATATGCACAGAGGTGGAAGATGCCCATGCCTCATCACTGTTATCATATTACTTGTCTAATATTTACCAGATTTTACAGACATATACTCTCCTGGCCCAATGTCTTGGCGGCGTTATTTTGGATTAATCCGGCCTGAGCTATCCAGGTCAAAAAGGGGGTCATGAGGGGTGACATTCAAAACACAGAGTTTCTCTTGACAACGAGAAGCAGCAAGTGCTATCACATATTATAATCTGAAATAAAACAGCAGCAGTTTTCCAGCAACTTTGTGAAAAATCTGTTAAACTGACTAGACTTCATCAACCATGATGACAATACCAGCATTTATTTTCTTTTTCCTGTTTTCTGTGCAATAAAGTTACCCAGAGATGTTTTTCCACTCATGAGACAAAATAGGAAAATGTCAGGTTGAAGGCTAAAAAGAAGAACTTGGCTAGGAACAACAATTCTTCACAGTTATAATTATTTATTGTTAATATTATTGTATTATCAATCAAAATAGCTCTATTGTTTTATGCAGCTGAAGTTGCAGGCCCTATGATTTACTGCACACAGTTGCACAACAGTCTAGGCTAGGCTTAAAACACACTTCTTTATTAATCCTGAATAGATATGTGAACATGCACATGCATTTTTCTGGGGTGGCCTCAAGAAAATCATGTCACCTGCAATGAGACAGATTAAAATTGTGCCATTAAGGTCTGACCCACAGTTGATATAAAGTGAAAGAGAGCTGTAGAAATTGCCCTGCCACAAGCTTGTCCTGAGAGCATCCTCTGGAGCCAGTAAAACTGGCAATACACTCTCTGCATATCCTGCACTGCAAAGGGACAGTGCCTGTAAAGATATCCATTTACACAGCAACAGTCAAAGTAAACTTCTCTCTTTAGGTATCCCCTTGGCATTGTCACTCACACTCATGGTCTTATCTCCAGGGAACTTCCAATAGCTTCATACTCTGGTTGGAGTGCAAATTCTTACAACATGAAGTAAACACCTCTGGCCCCTGGAGCAGTCCTTTTCCCAGAAACCTACATAGGAAAATCCATACCACTCTAAAAGACCACATGGCAGAATGGAACCTTTTCATTCTAAATCCACTTTTACTGCTGTTTCCAACCATCATAAGACTCCCACAGCTTTCATGCAACTCAGAAAATGTAGACACCAGAGCTAAGTAGCAAATATCTCCCACTCACAAGCACAAGTGAGATTAAGTACCCAGCTGCCGCCCTCAGCACTGGACTTCCCTCCTATCCCCAGCTCACAGGGACTCTGAAATCTGCTGCTAACCTCACTGCTCCAGTCATCAAACTGAAAAAAATGGCAAATCTAAACTCTACAGCCTGCTTCTCCAACTTGTCTTCCATGATGCACACTCTCCAGCAACACTGCCATAAGCTCAACAGAGAGCATTGACATTAGCAAAGCTATTGGGTTCATTGGACACCTAAACCCAGCAGAGCAAGCCACTCCTGAAGCACATTTCTGCTCTCTGCCCACTAACTGGGCAATGAAGACAAAATGAAAACTGCAGTGTTGAGCCAATGGATAAGCTGCCAGGAAATTTTAAACTGCACCAAGCATGACGGCCAATGGAAACCATGACATAAAGTTCAGAAGAAGGTCACTGCTTCAAAATCTTTTTCTAAAGAGAGATTTTATTATGTTTTTTCTTTTGCAAGCATGCATCAATAAAGCTAGAATACCAGAGAGAGAGAAGTGGGTTTATAAAAGAGAATTAAAATAAATTTTAAAGTACTTTTTGCCTGGGTGTTTCAGGCACAGGTTTTCAGCCTTTGGTACAATGTGTGCCTCTCTGCACTGGGCATGGCAGTGGCTTAAATGGTAGCCCATGTTCTGTACATCTGATAACCCACCTGCCCCATAAGGCCAGTGGAGATGGACAGATTCTACAGCAGCACCTGACAACCAAATCTCTCTGATTTTGGAGGCTTTTTGCATACTCAAATATCAAGAGTTTGACTGATGTATCCCTGAGCTGGTTCATATGTGACACAAGATAGGGCTGGGACAAAGCTGCATGTCTCCCATTCACCCGCCTCCAATACACCAGACGCCTCCTGAAGGTTTAAAAAAAGTGTTATGTTTAATAAAAACTTTGGAGATTCAAAATGAAAGGCCATGGCCATGTGAAGAAAAGGGATTACTTCCTTGCAATGGCACTTTGGTCTTCTCCTGTGTCTAACTAGGCTACAGCTGAGTATATCACCACACTGCCTACAGGTTTTCTATTTAATATCATAATAACACAGAGAAAGATTACATTACAGTGACAGCTCTCCACTAGGATTGAATCACCTTAAAACAAGAGTAAAAAACCCAAAAACCCCTGAGTTTTCTGCCAAAAGTTGTGTGCTCTGCTTTGACTAAGGTCCTCTAGGAGCTCTGCTCAAGCTAAGACAACTAATTTAAGGTATTTTATCTTGTGCAATTTGGATATAGTCTTAGGGTTTTCAGAAGTAAAACAGAAACATGACACCAGTTCAGCCCCAGGTGTTTTCCTCTTCCCTCATGTTGTGTTTCATGGCAGCTTTCCGTATTTAAAGGCTATCATACATGGAAACCCATCTCTTATAACAATCCACAATCATTTATGTGACTCCCTAGATCAAGCCAACATAAGAACCATGTGGACTCAGAGTCAGAAAGCAGGTTCAGAGATGATTCAAACAACCAGCGTGGTTACACTGCTGAGAGAGCTGTCAGTCAAGGTCACTTCTAATCCCACTTGTAAATACATAACCTGCTAACTGGCTGCTAAACAGTTCTTGCTGGGCTATTAAAATATTTGCCTATAACCTGTAGTGCAGTACTCAGTAGGGTCCACTTCTTATGAGGGGATCACTTGAAGCTTCTATAAAATACAGAGGAAAAAAATTCCACTTAAGTGTTTTCAGAAAAATCATCTCACAATGAAACCCAGGAGGAGAGACCAGCAGATCTCTCCCTCACGTCCACCACATGTGCACCTCCAATGTGGAATCCTCTGATGAAAAATTAAATGACTTGTGGGTAGGAAATTACAAAAGGCTATTAAAATTATATAAAACTTTCTCATGGCTTTTCTCTGGTGTTTTCTGCAACACAAATGTCAGAAGATTAATTTGTTTACTGTCCACAGATACAACAATAACCACAATTGCTTCCCAAGGAACATTCAGTACTGCAACACTCCATGTGCCTCTCTGCCACCAGTTTTTCCACAGCACCTACTGGCACTGCTGAGAATGGTCCTGAAAACTTGAGGTGTCCTGCCTCAGCTCAGAGAGCCAGGCCCGCTGTCAGTAGGGCAGGAGAAAACCCACGCAACCTGCTAAGAAGGGACCAAAGAGAGACACCACGCAGCCATGGGCTACAGCGCACCCTATGCCACTAAAGGCAAAACTCTTTCTTCTAAATCAGTACTAAACTCATGACACTACTCCTGACTTAAAAATATTATTAAGGAAAGAAGATGCGGGTTAACGAGATTAGCCATAGAGGTGCTGCCACATCCTGAACGACATGACTGTGTCCTTCCATGCAGGTATAAAAACTCACACAAGGGTTTTCATTGAAACCCACCAGTGACGAGTCACCCAAGCAGCTGCCTGTTGCTGCAGATAAAATTGTTATCACATCACAGCCTGGCCCACCAGCATATTCAAGTTAGAAAGTGAGTGATTTATTTGGACTACTTCCATTTCTGGGACATAGACCTCAGTCATTTGTCTGAGCTGTTTCCATTATGCTTCCCTTTTCTGAGTGATTATTAAAGTAGTCAGAATAGCAGGATGAAGATCTCCTCCTGGGCATCGCAGGAGCTTAGGATGTGTCAGATAAATGTATCAAAGAGGAGATTATTCCTGAACACTATAAACCCACTGGAAATATATATGACAGCCCCAAGGCAGTCTGACACTAGCATCCCTCACCTGGGGCTGTTAGACAAACAGCTCATGTTTTACTCAGAGTGAAAAAATCACACACATTATGGTTCTCTGACACTCTTTAATCTTAACACAGCTGCGAGCTTCTTTCAGCAGAGAAACCTTCTGGGTGAATGTGACCTTTGGATAAATCCTTGCATGTTGTCTGTCATGGTATTTATTGTTACAGTCAGGCTAATGATTCACTTTGTGGACAGCCCTGGGAGGGATCTTTTTTCTAGAAGCCCCACAGACCTGTAAACGTGTTCCTGCATCACTGTCACACCTGTACGGCAACAGGGAAAAGCAAACAGTCAACTAAAAAAAAAAAAGAAATACATATTCTTTCACACTTTAATTTGGATTACTGCACAGAAAGACAGCATTCATATTTACAAGATATATAAAGGAACACTAAAAATTTTTAACATTTTAACATTGAGGCAACTGGCTTCTGGTAAACTATAAGAAGTTATAACTGTTTTCTAGAAACATTAGCTACTTGAATAGACTGCATTTTCCTAGGACAAGTAAGGCATCACTTTTCCATTCAAAGCAGACAGCAGACACTACAGGAGAGGAGGACAAAGCCAGTACAAGCCTTGAAAACCAATCCTGGTGTCTCTGTCAGCTCTAAAAAATACCATTAATCTTAAGGTAAAGCAGGTTTTCTTGCAGCTGACACTCAATATTACAAAAAATATCTCTGTTCCTAGTGCACGTAAGCACAGTAATCCTCTCTTGGTCATTCCACACTCAGCTCATAACAAATCCTTTTTCTGAGCCACCAAGAAGTCTGAATTTGGTCTGAACATGCAATATGATGGGCTCCAAGCTGCCCAGGAAGGCAGGATAAACTACTCGCTGGATAAACTGCTTCGCCGGATCTAACTGTTGAGTGGGTTATTGGGCTACTTTATGAAATACCATCCTGTCTAGAGCCCTGAGGCATGAACTAGGTCCACTCTCACCACTGACAAAAGATGAATCAGAGACTTGGTTCATGTCAATCTGGAAGACTTTCTCACATCTGAATGGAAAGCAGACTTAAGAATTTTATTAGTACCTTAAGCCTGAAAATGAAGGATACTGCCAGCCACAAGCCAGCATCTGCAAGAGATTAATTTCTGTGTTCAGATCTTTAGCAATGCATATAATTCAGGCAACAGTCAGGAGCAGGCAAAAATACATATGTTGTGTATGTAGGAATGATAGTCACGTAATATGCTGGTTTATGATATCAGTCTCTGATCTCTGACTTTGCTGGCTCAGACTCTCTTCTTTCCGGCATATCAGATGTTTTCAAATGATAAAACTTTTAACATAAAAGCATAAGTAGTGGTGACCTGGAATGAGTTCAGGTGCATTTTCATGCTTCTCAGGAAGGAGCAGTCCATGTCACAAAAGTTATCATTTATTTGCAGTAATTCAGAGACAGTCAAGGGCTGGATAGATACAGGGGTGATACTGTGGACTTCAGCAAGCTCTGCTGTCACAGCCTGAGCTGGAATCGTAACAGTAGGACATCACAAGAAGCTCCTGTTGCTGTTGTTCATATTGTACCCACACAACACTCTACCCACTCAACACACAAAGCTCCCTCCCTCAGGCTGCCAATCCAGCACTTTCATGCACTCCACATAACCCCAACAATTGTATGTCAAAGGGGCATATCCACAATTAAAAGGCTCTTTAATACTGCTTCTAATTCTTCTAAACCATTGTAACAAACATTATAACAAACTTTGAAGTCTTTCAGAAAGTCAAAGAAATAAGTTCCTATCCTTGGAATAGGTTGTTATTGGATGTCTAAGCCATGCAACCTTCTGCTTTCAGTCACCATCCAGGTTTGGTAGGTCTTATGGGAAAAATCAGGCTTAGTTTTCCCCCAGTCAATATTGGTCCTCAAGTCAATAAATCTTAATATTGACCACAACTTAGAAACCAGTAAATGTTTAATATCTTCTTCTGGGTTTTAATTATAAACACTGAGGAAATTTGTCAACTCTTGACTTCCTAGTCATATGGAAAAGCTTTTAAACATTCTGCACAGACCACTGTCAATCAGGCCCATCACACTTACGGAACTAAAACATACTTCATCAATAATTCTCTGAGCATTCACATCTTAAACCCTGGCATGACTCTGAACCCAGCCTGTATCTGCTGAAAGGACAGTGAAGACAATAAATAGTGTCGTTTTATGTTATTACTTCCAGTGCCAGAGTTAAATTTCCTCTGCCCATATAAAATTTTAACTTCCATAGATGGAGAATGTTGACAAAAGTCCCTGTGGCATTACATAACTAAAAAGAGTTCCTGGCCAAGTACTTTATAACTTGTTGAGAAATATGAACAGCACTGAGAGACAAAGAGAAATAAAGGAAGCAGGTGAAGAAAATTCTTGGGGCTACAGTGCAGTTTGCATGCAGCTGATAAAAAGAACCATGCAGTGTGAATTCCTCACCTCAAAAACCAGATGGGAATCCTGGCCAGGGATATCACTGGCTATCACGTAACACAGGCTATGGCTATGGAATAGATTATGTCAAATCAGGCAGCAGTCTAGACATCTTGGGAGAAAGCATGGGCTCATAAGGGAATACCCTGCTGGAGAAGTTTGTTCCCTCAGTGTCTCTCTTCCACCACCTTTTGTGTGATCTTGCCCAGCTGTGCAGGGTACACAGTTCATAGATGCCTGCTAAGTGCATTCTTCATCTGCAGGGGAGGGGTGGACACCAGCTTGAAATGACTGTATAGAGATCAGACTTATCAGAGAGACAAACTATGTGGACATCAGCGCAGGTGAGTTAACTGAGACCTGGAATATGAACCAAATATCCCTTATAAATGGGCTGAAATGCCTGTGTACTGTATTTCAGTTTGGGGCTCATGGGTATTTTTGAAATCAAATCTTCACTGCTAATGGCTGCAGTGAAGATTTGGGCCTTCTGTAAAGTGAGGAGTTGTGATGCAAACAGTGGGAACTACATATTTCAGATGCTGACAAAACACAGCCTAATTAACGTATAGAATCTGAGATCATGATAACAACCTCAATGGCAGACAAAATAGCCACTTGTTTGTGGGATCTGTTTAAGTTCTCTGATTACAAAACAACCTTCAATCCCTTCTAGTGATATTTTGATCATTTTTCTCTGTATGTCAGCAAAATGTCTTTGCCTTTGGACACAAGGCCAAGAAGGGTATTCCTCATGCCAAGCAGTCCATAACACTTCTTTGAAAATGTTTTTTAAACCGCAGCAAATCTTAAAATCATTGAAAGTTTACATCATCCTTTGAGGACATCAAGGACATCTACGATCTATGTCATCACCTTGCCATACTCCAGGGAGTATGGAAATTTTTTCATGAACAATGGGTTGAAAAATTAATACAACAGAGAAAAACCATCTAGACAGACTGATGAGCAGAACAACAAAAATGGGCTTTCAAACCTCCGCCAAATCTTTGATATCTGAGCACAGAGTTCAGTGGGGGTTTTCTTGCATATTGTCTCCTCCTGCTCCAAAAGCAAGTGTTTTATAGCCCATGCCTCAATTCATTACTAGGTTCTGACTTATTTTAGGGTTCTTACTTGCCAAAGACATAATGCTGCACAGAATATTAATGAGGTTGTCATCTAACTGGGCCTTAAAGGAGCAGAGAAGATTTAGTACCTTCTTAAAAAATCTAGCAGCACTTTTTTCTGAAAGTTTGAGAATTTGTGCTTTGACAAGAATAAGACAATACACTTCTTGTGCATGCGAAACCTCTTAAATCCCATCAGAAGGACTTGAGCTTGAGGCCAGGAACCAGGCATTTTCACATTTTAATCTCAACTCTGCTCTTGGCTTCCTGCACAGCAAAGAAATTTTTCTTCATTTCAACAACTTTAAACCAGGGTACAGCAAGAATTAAATGTTTACACTGCAATTTGAAAATGTAAAGTGCTAAGAAGGAGTACTTAGGAAATGAACTTTGTAAGCTTTTTCTTTGCTGCCATGGCATCCACCATCCTCAACAACCTCTTACTTCATGTACTCATAGACTACATAACCTTAAGCACTCACTCTCTGTAAACTACATACCTCACTTGAGAGCTGATGTACAAAAATCAGCTGTCTGAATACCTTAACACTTACAACAGCTTCCTCTGGACTGATCATAAGAGAAATGACTTACTAATTTTCACATGCTGGGTTTATTTTAGCTTTTATGTTTCAGGAATATTATGTAAACAGAATGTTAGTTGTAGGAGTATCCAAGAATGCAAGAAAACATATGGCTCCAACTCCCTTTGGTATTCCCAGCACATTCCCCAACAATTTTAATTTCATCTGGCTTAAGTGGGGGAGTCAGAGAGACTTAAACGCTCTCATCCTCTGCATATCATGATGAAGAGGTGAAATCACAGCACCTGCTCTCACATATGCAGATCCCACCATCTGGGTGAAAATATAACTCTACTGTTCCTTTTGGGTGAGGAAGGTACTTTTTATAGAGTATTTTGGATCCAGTGGCATTTTAATTCTATCCCTACTCCGTGATGACACTGGCAGTCTCCATAAGTTTTTGTCTGCTCTGATGAATCCACCAGAGACAGAGTTAATTATGGGAGCAGAGCCATACACACATGTGTTTCTAATGGGCATCTCAACAGTTTGAGGGTGGATGAACCTGACACACATTCCCATACTTTACCCAAGAATAGGGATGGTGATGGCAAATATTTCAGATGGATAAATACATATTAATGTATAAGCACAATTACCTGTGCTACCCATTCCTGTCTTGCCATTGAGTCTGCTCTTTGCTCTGGTGCTGCGATGCCCAAGGGTACAATAATCCCCAGGTGCCAAGACTTGCCGTGGAAGGTCATGACCTGCTGTTATCAGGCCCCAAGCCCTCACCAGCACTTGCCCTGCCACATATGTAGGACCTGTGTGCTCACAGTTAATCAAGGACTGCATCTATCTCTCAACACACTGCCATGCTCAACCTGCACTTGCTCTCACAGCTCCACTGCCCAGGGGTGTGAACATTTTGCAGGTTGAATGGCAGCAGGAAAGGCCCCCCGAAATGGATTGTGCTGCATTTGTTTGAGACTCTGTAAATCACCAGTACTGTGAAGTGCTGATTCCTTCACCTGCTGTGAAGACTGATAGAAAAATGAGGCTCGAATAATTAAAAATTGATTGCTTTACACACTAGCCATTTTCACATTTGAGAGAGCAAGTGTGGAGTATGGGACCTTCACATGCGTCTCAGTACAGTGAGCCCTTATGGAGACAGACAGGAAAGAAGCAGATTTGCCTATACCCCGGGTTGCTGCTTTATACCACAGACAGCTACTTAAAAGCTGACATAATGCAAAGATCCACAGAGATCTCAAGGACTAGGAACATCCCAGATTTTTTGAGTGCCCTGTGAGATTTAGAAAAAAAGACAACAAAAGTGAAGGAAAAGTCTCCAACTATTAAAGACACCCACCAGAAAGCTTTGAGTTAAATCTAACCCATATAATGTCTCCAGAATGGACGCCTCACATGCAGCAAGTCAGCTCTCCAAATGACAGGGAGGGCAAGCCTGATAAGCTGCTTGGAGCTGTCAAAACCTTCCTAAGGCAAGCTTTCTGCAGAAATTTTTTTTTTGTGCTGGTCACAGCTCACGTCCTGCTTTGTCTGGTTATCCTGCCAGCAGCATAAATGAACTCATAAGAATAACAGGAGGATTAGGTTAAGCTTATTTTTAAAACATTTCCCACAAATTCATCTCATTTGCCTGCTTATAAACACCCTTTTTCATCTTTGCTATGTGTCTAATTAGACAGGATATACTGCAGGTGGCTTAAAATAGGAGCTGAAATAAAGTAGCTCTGCAGTTATGCATGTTAAAGGAAAGATAATTAAAATTTCATGCTGTGAGATGTACACTGATGATCTCAGGGGCCTGAAAGGATTTCTTCCGCATATATGACATGGCACAGTTGGCCAGCTACAATATGGCTAGGTTTCCTCTTCCTTGTAACACTTACTAGCCTCTGTCAAAGGTAGAATATGAGCTCTGATGGGTTGGTTTCTTGAATTATTTATTTACGGATATAGACATAATTGCCATCAGCTAAGCATCTCTGGATTTTATTTAAAATCAATACTGCAATAAAGCTTAAAACATAAAAAGCTAAAATTAAATTAAAACAAACTATCTAAAAAAGACCTGCTGAGAACCTGTCCTAGAGGTTAATTAAAATGAGATCGAACAGAGATCTTGGATTTTGTAGCAGTTGTAGTTAAAAATCTGCAGTACCTGACAGAGACGTATGGTGGTTTCCTCTGACGATGCTTAGAACTTTTCCAAATAACATCTCTCCAAAAATAGGATTTATCTCCACAGCTAAAAAGAATACTTTAGTGTAGCAAGTATTTTTTCTTTGGCAATGGATTAAATTGCACCAAATGGCAGGTGGCACCTTTTTAAATGTTTCCACAAGGGAGGATATCACTCTGTTTCTCTACCAGTTCCTCTCCACACCTGCTCTTCTCTTTTTAAAAATCATGCATTTTATTATAAGACGGAAACATCAGCTTTCCAGAATGGGAAAGGGCCCTTTCAAAAACTATTTACTAATGTATGCAACAGGGATGTGCTTGTATTTTGCCATGGTAGTCCTAGGGCATGTTCATGCTTACTGTGAAACAGTGGCATTTAAATATTGTAGCTTTAATAAGGATATTTATGATGGGGCACTCTTCATTAAAGAAGTTATGCCTAGGGCATATTTAAAAACCTATTAAACAAGCTTTGAAAAATCTGAGGGACAGCAGAAAATACTTTTTGTACAAGGTCCTTACAGACAAGAGAAAAGAACCACAACTGAATTCTTGTTAGCGAAACACAGAAAGGATCTCTCAGTTGCCTGTGGCCAGACAAATTAGGTCTTGTGCCTTGGAAAGCCACCCCTTAGTTTTCCCCTAGGATCTGGATGCCCCAACTTGAGTGTGTTTTCCCTTGTGTATCCAAGTAGAGAATGCTGATGAATCAACTAGCTGAAGCTTTCTGAAATTGTCTGTGCTATAGCAAAGGGTGGGAAGACAAAACAAGGATTATTAACTGATGCAAGAGATTAGTGTAATACAGCTGCAAGGGACAGAAAAAGTCACAACGATGACAAACTGTCACCCAAATACAACAAAATTTCCATTGACTTAAATGAATCCAAATTTTACCTCATGACTCCAATGCACCGTATAAAACCAAACAAAACAAACATACCAAATCTCTATTAAAGGTAATCCAGGAACAACAATTTCTGAGAATGCAGTTCATATTGACAAATGAGAAGGGCATTTAGGGTACCCTGCTTTTCTGTTAGATGTCTCCCCTCTCCTTCCTACCCCATAGCTCCTACCATCCTTCAGGATCTCTTTAGTCTCAGTCAAACTGACCTTACATTTTCACATGCAGAGTTTCACATCTGTCAGACACTGGACAAAGAGGAAGACAGCAATCGGTTATGAAACACCTGACTTGAATTTCATTGAGCCAGCTAATAAACCAGAAAGAAATGAACTTTTACTAGGCAGAAGCAGGTTTTTGTAATAAGTCTCTATATATCTGCATTTATGATAATCACGAATGGAGTTCTTTCCCAGGAAAGTGAGAAAAGAAGTCTCATATTGCATTTACAGACGTTAGGAAATAACATCACATTCAGTGTAAAAGGACAGGTAAGGTTGTGAGCATGCAATTCGGTAAATAAAACAAACACATTCCAGACATGCCACCTTTGAAGGATAGGAAACTTCCAGGGGTTTAATGACATAGTAGTATGCTGCTTCATCTGGTTTTCCTATAACAGATCTCTCCTTGTTAAAAAAAGAAAAAAATTAACTTTCCATATAGGGAAGCACAAAGTGGATCATTGGGGAGCCATGCACTTCACGACTGGAAGCAAGCCATGGACGGTCCCAGGTGAATGGTGTCTATCCAACACCACTGTTTTGTCAGATTTTGGAGCCCTCTCCACCCTAATCCCTCCCCACACTGAATCCCAATACCTCAACAGGAAAGGAGACATCTGTGAATCCTCTGGCACTGCTTCAATGTTTTACAGCTGTAATAACCACTGATACAAAGAGGAGAATGTTTTCTAGCCCCAAATTCCTGAGGTACTTTTCTAAACAGACACAAGTAGATGGGTCTTGGTTACATGAAAAGTACCCTACCAGGGGCAGGGGTGTGGGGAAAGACAGAGGAATCATGATCTGCAGATAACTGAGCTCAGCTTGGTTTTAGATTTATCTTTTCTGACCACTCAAAGCATTTGTCCAAATTCAAACTTCTAATCTTTAAATCTAAACAGTATTTTTGTGGCAGCTTGCACTCACTCTTGGCTACATCAGATGAAGAATGCTTCAAGGAGGAGGCTTAAAACAGTGGTGATCTATGGACTTACATATATGCAGCAGTTTTGCAGTACTCCTTACCATTAGCAAACAGGCAGGACAGTTTGATGCTTGCTGCTAGAAATGCTAAAATGCATCAGACACCACAGAGTCCATTTTCTCCCATTTGTTTGCATTGTCAGTCACCAGCAGTCTGAGTCATGTTTCCTCCTACCTGCATGTCAGTGAGTTCATCATAGCCTTATACGAACTAGATACACAGGTTGACATTTAGTGGTTTGGGGAATAATGTTAATTCATATAGGGGCATAAAAGGAAGGGCAGCAGGCAGCCTGGACAGACATGCATGGAGAACTGGTTTCCAAGCATCAGTGCTCTTGGAAGGTTTGGGGACACACTGGCTCTCCCAGTGCCTGTGCATCTAGTCCCAGAGTGCTGTGCAGCCTTTCAGAAGGACCTTGACAGGTTGGAGAAATGGGCAGAGGACTGTCTGAAGTTCAGCAAATGGTCCTGTACCTGGGAGGAATAACCCCATACACTGCTACAGGCTGGGGTCCAACCTGCTCAGAAGCAGCTTTGTGGAGAAGGACCTGGGGGTCCTGGTTACAACGAGCTGTCCATGAGCTTGGCCTTGTGGCCAAGAAGGCCAGTGGGATCTTGGAGTGCATTAGGAAGGGCATTGCCAGCAGATCGAGGGAGGTGATCCTGCCCCTCTACTCAGCCCTGGTGAGGCCATATCTGGAGTGCTGTGTCCAGTTCTGGGCTCCTCAGTACAAGGGAGACATGGAACTCCTGGAACAGGTCCAGCGAAGGGCTAAAAGGTGGTTAAGAAACTGGATCATCTCTCTTATGACAAAAGGCTGAGGGAGCCAGGTCTGTTCAGCCTCAAGAATAGATGACTGAAAGGGAACCTCATCAATGTCTATCAGTATCTGAAGGGAGGGTGCAAAGGAGATGGACCTGGGCTCTTTTCGGTGGTGCCAAGCAATAGGACAAGAGGCAATGGGCAGAAACCGATGCACAGGAAATTCCACGTGAACATGTGGAAGAACTTCTTTACTATGCAGATGACTGAGCACTGGAACAGATTGCCCAGTGAGGTTGTGGAGCCTCTCTCACTGGAGATATTCAAGAACCATCTGGACACAATCTTGAGCAATGTGCTCTAGAATGATCCTGCTTGAGCAGGGAGGTTGGACCAGATGATCCCACTGCAGTCCTCTCCAACCTTACCCATTTTGTGATTCTGTGATTCATAGAAAACTCACATCCTGGTGCAGATTTGCTTAAAAATGAAAAAAACCCAACAATTATTGTTTCAAATATTTTTAAATTCCTTTCTAACCCAGAAGTTCCCTAGGTCGTACAGCTGCTCAATGACAATCTGCCCAAGAAGTTGAGTAAATTGTTTCATCCTGAGCTCCTCTCTGTTGTGGTTACACTGCTGCTAGTACCCAGACTCGGGGCCAGAGTCGGGCAGGCGCTCTGACAGGCGCAGAAACATCCATACTTCAGTAAAAGGGCCAGTGAAAGCAAGAGCCAACCCCTGCTCCGTGCCAGGTCTGCAAGGGGACCAGTCACAGCTTCATGCCATCAGTCCACTTCTTGAGCCAACACCTCTGGCTTTGTCTTGAAGGGGGACACAGGCCAGCTCTGCCCTGGGGTGGATGGAAAGACACGTGTGGAGGCTGGTTCAAGAGTAGGAGCCAGGACAGGAGTCACCCTGATGAGCGATCAGAGCTACAGCCAACCTTCACTTACACCATAGAGGAGCCCTGGAGCAGCCTGGCCTCAGCAGGAGTAGCAGGAGCAACTGCTGGGCCCTAATTCATAGCCAGGACCAGAAAATCTCGCGGGGAGAATTTTGCAATATGCACCCTTGGCAGTGAACTGAAGGATCCAAAGATCCCTGTTCCACCCACCCTTTAAACACTTGAAACAGGATTTTCTGCAGTCATTCTTCAGCCTACATTTCTTTTGTACCATCCTGCTGAGTAAACATAGGGACATAACCACATGAATTTTACAGCTGTAGGACATCATTGTTAACAAGGAAAAAAACCTTCAAACCTTCTGTTTCAAAGCCACAAACCCTTGGTCCCCATCTTTTAAATAAAGTTTGTAATTATATTAGCAATGCAATGGCTCACATGCTTTCTGCAGCCTCTTACGGCATAACTGCCAAACTTAAAAACAGAGAACTGACAGGCTACATAACATTGCAATTTATGCTCTAACTCTAAGCAGTAATATTTTTTTCTAGTTAAGTGGAAATTTTTAGAAAAACTGCAATACTGCAGTTGTTAACTGCATAAAGTTAATTGGTTAACTGAAATAGAAGCTCCTTAACTGATTAACCAAGAGCTATAGATAGTTAATGTTAGCACATCACAAGCAACATTTAAGTCAAGAATTACAATAAAGTAGATTTGTAATTCTTGAATGCATGTGATTAACAGATTCAGACAAAAGATGCTATTACTATGTTAATTATTGCTTGCCATAAAGTATTGAATATGATTAAATTCAGGTGTTTGAGAGAAAAACGTATCTCAGGGTAACTACAAAAGAGAAAAAGAGTAATTAATTATTTGGTGTGCTATTGCCTGTTAAAAATATAATAATAACAACAATAGTAAAAATATATATTAATAATAGCAAGAGTAATAACCATAAAAAGACTTATCTTAAAAGTTAGGGACACAAATTTTCCAATTTGTGAATTGAAGACATCTACTGCATGGCAAAAGCAAGGTATTGAATTTTCTTTCACAGTTGTGGCAGTAGTGAGAGCCTCAAGCACTGTGTAACTAGTCATTTATGAACTCAGCTGCTGTGTATTAGATGTATGTGTATTAGGTGTATTAGAGATGGATGATATGCTGATATCATGTTGATGTCATGTTCCAAATCTCTTTTAAGAAAATACAACAAACAAGAACCTTCTAGAAAGCCATGGTTGCTAAGGAAGGCAGGTATTCTAGGACTATGAGTTTTCCTCTACAGTGTCTTTGGCAGCCAAGTTTGTCCCTGTGTAAAGCAGCATTGCTGTGCCTCTCACTGTAGTCCCCAGACCCCTCGTAGGGGCTGCCTGCTCCTGTGCCTCCCAAGGAGGCACCTGACAGGTGTCAGACATGGCCAAGCAAAGCAGGCATGGGGACACACCGGTGGACTGCTCTGCATGACCACACTGCTACCTGGCCTCACCAGGGCAGGAGGCACCTGCAGGCCCCTGCTCCAGCACAGTTCAAAGATGCACAATGAGATCAGCTATGGGGTAGGGCTTGGTGAGCACAGGAAGTCCTCTTCTCCTTCCTCAAGTCCCCTAAGCTCCTCAAATGTTCATCCAAGAGCTTTAATGGTACCATAACATTTCCTGGTAATGTGATTGAGCTTTTCTGGTAACAGCAGCATGAGATACCGAGATAGTATCACCTATTTTTAGTTCTGCTTATACTCACGAGCAGTTTCAGGAGTTTGAATGACAGCTTTATTGCATACATGGTCTAGATGTCTTGTCTAAAAACTTGCTACTGAGTAACCTTGGTAACTTTTTTTTTTTTAAGGACACTCCAGGATGCTTAGCCATGTTGAAATACCAAAATAGACAAGCAGCAACAATGATGACGCTAACTCTAATCTCTTCTTCACACAGGCTTTATCAAAATCTCCTGGAAACTCAAAATCATTTCCCTGCTTAATGAACTTGCCTCCAAAAACTTCAACCCTAAGGGTTATTTTTAGAGTATTACTCATGAGTACAGAACAACTAGCAATGCATTAAAGACAAACAGAAAATATCAGTCCAAAACTAAACAAAGCAAACCACAATTAAGAAACCATAAAATGTGTCTAGTTACAAAACAAAGAATTAAAAGAGTGGTGTAAAATCAGATGCTAAGTTTGTTAGCCTGCAGTCAGGACAATTTCAAAACCCTTTCTTGCACACTTACATTGTGCTCTCTTCTGCCATATGCTTTACAGAGAAACACAAGTCACCAAAGTCACAACATCAAGAAAAAGGGTTAAAGGCAAGGTGCACAACCTAAGGTATCACAGGTCTCCCAAGGTCTAGCTCGGGAGTTAACATGCAGCTAGGGCCCTACTCTTTAAAACACGAACTATATCCTTTTCACTTAACAATCATGACAGTCATGCCGTATGTTTTTTGGATGGCTAACAAAAGGAGAAACGACAGCTGTAAAAAGAATGAGACTTAAAATGAATTTGAGATATCTTCACAGAAATCTCCTCAGTAATACAATGTCAGACAAATGCTTGCAATGCATTGTTCGCTGCCTTTTTTGGTATTTGGAGAAAACACACCCTAATTCCTAATGTTCCTTCTGAGTTTATTTCTATTTCTGAGAATTTTTATTAACAGCAGGTCACTACCCAAGCAGCAGAATGAAAATGAAGCAATGTCAGTAATACAGGCAAGAATGACCAAGAAAGGTTAACTCTTGAGAATGCAGTGTTTCAAGAGGAAAAATTCCATAACATGTAATATTGGAGGGTAAAAACTGAGAATTCAATTCGATGCAGACATTAAGAGAAAATGAAAGAATCTGACCCTACCATTCTGAATTCTCACTTTTCTTACTGCTTGTTCAGAGTTAGAAAAGCAGAATTTGAAAAATTTTATTCAAGCCTAGCCTGAAATTAGAAAACATTGACTAAATATGCCTTTCCAAAAAAACTCAGCTAAAAGCTGTGTTAATTTAAATTTCTTTTAATGGTAATTTAAATCTTCTGCAGATGCACATCACCAGTAATGAGTTATTTGAAAAGAAATTAATGAAAAATGCAAATCTCTCAAATACTCATATTTATACTTACGCACACACACATATTTATATCTGCAAAGATTTATTTTAGAAAGGTTTTCAGAACTTTCTTGAATGTGTGTCCCATGATCATTACCTCCTTGGGGAAACTTCCTAGTATGAAAAATGGCCATGATCATTGACTAAATTCCTTGCTACAACTTTATCAGTTTCTAACGAGAAGCAGTGTTCCACTACATACCATTATTTAACTATAAATTATAGTTTCTCTTTTATGCCTGTGTTGGAAGCTGAGCATTCTAACAGCTAGTAACATCTAAATGGAAACAAATGAACAGCTACTTCTGTCAGAATATGATGGTCATTTCAACATAACTTTTCCTTAGGGAAAAATATACTTTTCCACAAAAGGACACAATCAAATTAAATACTTGCTTGATTTCATTGTCTTTCCAGGACAAACATTAGACATAATTTTAAAGGAACAGAAAAACTCTACAGTAATTCTTGTGTGCAAGTATGTAGAATTTTTTTTTTTTACTGTTGTAGCCAAAATATAAATCATTTTCTGCTGTGGTGTCAGGAAGTGTATTACACTAAATTAATCATGAGCTACTTTTAAAAAAGGGCAAAATATCCATCTCAAAATTAAACAAATCTTTCTGTGCCTGTTTTCCATTTGCATTGTCATCACTTACCTTTAAAGGACGATGGAAGTGAGATGGGAATGTTGCTGAAATGCATTCAACAGACCCTGTGTGTGTTAGCTGCTCTAGTGCTCTCTGTTGTGCCTCCAGCCATTGGAAAAGATAAAGTATTATAACCTGCACACAATATAATTTTTAATCTTTGCCAGGCTCCTAGCACAGGGATACACTATAGCAAAATAAATGCAGAGGCACACAGACTACAAGTCAAGCTGTATGTCTTCTTCCAGCATTTCCCAGATGTATTCTGCTGGAATAGATAAAAGCCTTTCTGTCTCATCTTAAAAAAGGAAAGGCAATTCATAAGGGAAATCGAGTCATTCTAGAAAGCTTTCACTAATAAATCAAATAGTTCAGTAGATGTGCCCAAGTGGGGAAAGCTGGGAGCACAGAGATCAAGCAAATCCATCCACCACCATACAACTGTGACTCGGCTTGCTCTTATTTTTATGTCAGGCAATCAAAAGAAAAGACAATTGTATTTTCTGAGTGAGTGGTAAATAAAAAACTCATGCCAATTAAAGAACAGAAGTTCAGTAAAGAACAGTGTGGTTTAGACTGTAAGCATTTTAAAGATAAAAAATCTTAAATAATTCACTCAGCCAAGGATTCTAGATTCTCGTCTGTCTTTCTTTTCTCCCAGGGCAGAACAGGCCATGCATGGAACATTGTTAACTTTCCCCTTTCAAAGTCTCAACCCACAAACCACACCATCCAAGAGGCAGTAGTCATACTTAATATCCCTGCTTTAATAAAGTAACTTTCAAAATGTTTCTGGGAAGACTCACTTCTCTGGACCACAAGCAATAGCAGTTAAAGTCAGCCTCAACTTTACAACTGACTTTGAAATCAGAGAGAATTTAGAAAAATGTTCTGAAGTCTCTTCTCCCTCTTTCCTCAGTCTCCAAAAGTACTTTTTCTCTAGTTGATCACAAGCCTGCCTGCTTTTCTCACTGTTGGCTGCTCAGCTCTATTAGCTCAGGACCATCTTCTGATTCTGGACTCCGAAAACCCCTCTTAATGTAACTTTAAGCCTGTGTATTAATTCTTAGCAAAAGCATCTCAACACATGTGTTCAAATGCTACTGAAATTGGGCCAACTGTGTGGTTTTTCTCCTCACACAGTAACTTAGTATCTCCCTTCACAGCAAGCCACACTTACCGGTAAAATGTGGTATAATCCACTGTTGAGTGACAGCTCTGAAACTCCCACGCTTTGAGTTTCTGGCATTCCCGGTGAGCTCGGAGTTTCACCCTGACTGTCCCATGACAGAGCTCAGGTACAGGTTTTCTCTGCGGGCGGCTGCAGAACTCATTGGACTCCACGCGCCAGGATTCGGCAAAGTCGTCCACATCAAACTTAAAATTCCCATCCCCCCCAATCAGGTCATCTCGCCTGTGCCCATTGTAATTGCCACACAGACCACAGAGTTTGCCTTTCAGGTGCGGTGCAGCCATGACTTCCACAAAACTGTCTCCATCCCATGAGATTTCCAAGCCTAATAAAAAGATGAGACAAAAACACACACACACACAAAAAAAAAAAGAAATTGAGGATAACAAACTGCACCTTTTGCTTGTGAAACAGCGTTCATGGGAACCTGAACAAGGCCATTGGCTTCATTCTGATAATGCTGTTAGATTTCTATATACTTCTCAGTGCCTCTGGCAAGTGCAGTGTTTCTTAAATTATGGTCAATTACAATCTATTCCTTCCTATCTCTGCTTATTTTTGTTCCTCCTTGCTAATGAATGGGGATATCATAAAAAATATGAAGCCAAGACAGGACTACTCTCAACATCATAGGAGGGCTCTTGCAAAATTCTGCACATTGAATTTGCTATGCTAAATTTTCTGCTGAGTTCACAGGGGGTCCAGAATTTCAGCCATTGCCACCCATTGCACAGGTGATGGGCATACAAAGATGTCCATGCCCCATGGACATCCAGCAGTGACCACCTTATGGGAAACATCCTTTCCTTGCCTAAAAAGCTAACAGTGATCACTCACTTGGGTGAATACAACTGTTCCAATACAAGTACTTTATTTTGTGGGAGAAAAGAGAGTTAAAAAGACTACAACAAAGATGTGTCAGATAGGCAAAACTGTTGTAAGAAGGCATACCAAATTGGATTCAAACTGTTCATTTGAAAGGTATTAATAACCAACTTATTGAAGCTATCTGCATAAGTTAGCAACAGTGAGAAATGATGGTAAACAACTAACCTTCATCTAGTGGCTGGGATGTAAGCCATCTGCTACAATTTGTTTTACAGGAAGATTTGGCACTCCAAGCACCAAAATCAAATTTTTTTATTGTAGGTGAAATCCATTTTATCTGTCTGTACCCATCTAAAATCTAGGTGTCTAGCTTAAGTCAGCTGTCTGGGCTGAGTCTGTGATGGAGTAAAATAGGCAGCTCTGGATCACAACAGGACTGTGTAATGGAGAGGGAATAAACTACTTTCTGAAGGACTTTCTGTTCCCAGTGATACTCTAGAGGGGCCAGAAATCAGGTGGAGACTAAACTTCTGGTTTTCACCTGGGTGACTGTAAATTAAACAAATTTCATTCTTTGAGGAGTAAGTCTCATAAGAGAAAACAAATTTGGTCTCATTTGGGATAAAAACAACATCAAGAATCATTGCTGCTTAACTTCTGCCCAAAAATTACCTTTCTTGTATTTATTTCTAATGTCTCATGAATGCTTCTACATCACATCTGCAGTAACCCTGCATCTGAAGATCACAAATCGTTTTACTGATATTAATTTATCCTCACAAAGTACCTGTGAGTAGCAATTAGTTAAGGATAAATACAGGATTTTACTTTCAAACAGGATGATCCAGATTTTATCCTCCACTTCCTGCCTGGCCAAGAATACCAAAGAGCATCACTCTGCAGTGTAGGACCAGGGCTTCACTCCAGCTTTTTTCATTTGCTGTGTGGGCTGGTTTAGCACCACCCTTTCCTCTTGTAAATCAGTGCTTGTCACTAAGTGATCCAAATCCTGCCCTGTCCTCATGTAAGTAATTAACATACCAGTGACTCAGTTCAAAACTGGAAAATTTCCTTCTGCAACACATCCCATTGTCTCCTACGACAATTCCTACCCGTGCTGCAGAGGCACAGGGTGAGGCTCAAGCAGCAATTATGGCTATAGAAGGAGTGTGTTGCCATCTTAACATCCTGCCCCAGTGCTCGTGTGGGTTGCACCATGCCACCAAGAGTGTTGGGAAAGATTTACTCACCAAGGCTGTGAAGAGAATTCTGTGTCACCTGTCACTACAGTCTGTTACACTGTTTTCTCACCACCATAGGTTAGCAATGATAGCACAAACATGCCCTGAGCTGGCTATGCCTGAAATCAGTTTCAAATTGCCTAATAAACACAACATGCATGGGACCACTGTCTTCTCCTCCAAAGGCACTTTACACTCAGCCAACTGAGAAACTGTGCAAGACTGCAACTGTTAATGAGGCCAGCACAGTGGCAAGGGGGAAAGCTGCCTTTTAAGCTGCTTCATACATTATCATTGCTGGACAAATTCAAAATCCAGCTGTCTTTGCTTCTGACAACACTGAACAAAACAAAACACAGCTTGATTTGCAGACACAAGATTAATACTGCTGTGCTGGCATTTAGAAAAAACTTGCTATTAACTTATAAACCAAGATTTCTTCAGACTCGAGAATCATATAAACTTTCTCAAAGATTAAAGTATCAAGATCCAAATTCACGGACAAAAAATGGTAGTTTTTAAGGCAGTGTCCAACTTCTTCCCCCAAAGAAGCTCCCTCAGAAGCTCCTTACTTTAAACAAAGTCACAAAAAACTGACTAAAGATTCTCTTAATTTTCCTTTTATGACTATTTTCCTCAAGAAAAATCTTACTGACCTTCAATGAAAATACATTAAATATGAAAGATTAACTTGAACATTTTTCTGAATATTTGTGTCCTCTTCACCTAAGTTACTTGTTACATGTTGCTTTTTTAGACCTGCAAAAGGTATGCAGGTATGCAGACGAAGAATAACATAAAATTATGGCTTTTCATCTCAGCATATAAAAATGCACACTTTTAAATCTAGGGATCCTTGCTGTGATTACTGGATTTGATTCAAGAGACTCACTGTGTAACTACTACAAGGATGTACTTTCCTCTAGCTGCTATGGCTTAATTACACTTTATTCTGCTGTAATTGCTCAGATGGAAGGGTAATTTCTAGCTTTCATGAACAGCCTAAAGGTTTCTGTCCATAACAGAGCTTATTCCCTTTTGGAGTAGCAGGGAAAGGTATTTACTCCTACATGCATGATAATTTTATTGGAGCCTGATCACACTGTGCAGTGTGTGCCTTTTGTTTGTTCACAAGCAGAAAATCCAGTTAGTTTTAGTAAACCAACAAAAGTTGTGACAGATGGGATTATGCTACAGAGCACTGTTTGAAATGGCCTCCTTGGCAGACAGAAATTGTCTGGAAGAGTTTCTTGGTGCCTGTATCCCCCTTCCCTTCCCCCTGCCCAAAATGGATGAGTTTCCCATTCACTTGGACAAGGATCAGAATCCAAGAGATGGGAAGCCAAAGGATGCAATATCTGTCCCATCTGGGGATGTGAAGAAAAGGGATATCCTCTGAGTTACGTTTTCGTTTTTTCCAATTATGCTCCCTCTTTGAAGGATGCTTAACCAACTTGTTACTTGATTTCTTAACTTGGCACACTATGTACTCTATTTTAAAAAAAGCCTTCTGGATTTATGTACATTACACACTGAGTTCCCCACGCTGGGAGCACTCATCAATTGTTCTGCATGATTTTTCATGGCATTCTCAAGATTTAAAGGCATCCTCGAGAACTGGCAAATGACTCTTCCCTAAAGATTTACTGCCAAAGTGGTACAGAAAACCTCAGCAAAGTGGCTTTGTGCAAAAGATCAGCACAGAAACAACAACAACAACAACAAAATGCTCGTGCAAGAGAGGAATAGATAAATAACCAGCCTTGTGAACCTCTACTCTTTCATGTTTCTAAGACACAAATTTTGGATAAGGACTCCACACCATCGCAAGCACACCCATGATGAAATAGCTGCCAGTGCAGAGTGCAAGGATTGCTGCTGCGTGGCATCCAGGGCTACAGCTGGTGAGGAATTTAGCAACAAAACAGGTTTTCACTGGAAAATGCCAATTCATCAGAACTGAAATGCTTCAGGGAGGCATATCGTATTCAATGAACTTCCAACACAACACAGGCAAGGCTCCAAGCTGGTTTCCTGCCAGCTCGCCTGGTGGGCTGCCTGGAAGCCTGAATGATCAGGGTATGAAACTCCAGGACTGCCCTGCCATACACATTGCCCTGTAGCCAGGGACCACAAGGCTTCCTGAAGCTTAGGGCTTCCCTGTTTTAGCCAGGGCTCAACTCTCAGCTCTGCAAAGGGAAAACCAAAATCTGTGGGAATGCTGGCTGAGTTGTAAGCACCAGACCCTGCATTTCCCAACCCAATTTTACTTTGAATTTTATTTCTAGTGCAGTGGTTTTGCTTATTTTTCATTACTTCCTCCCTCCCTACCTCTCTTTTTACACCCTACACCGGGAAAGCATATATTTTTTTAAAAATTCATGTTTCCTTCTGAAGCAGAAAATTGTCCAATTTTTTTCCCCCGGCACTCAGAATTTCCTGTGGAACTAAATGTTTGCCTTTAAACCAGTTCTACTCAGCACATTCTCCCTTTCTACGGCCACTCTGCAGCTTGTCCTCTCCCAGCAAAATGGAGCCAGGCCATTCTGCTGCTTTCCAGGCCTTATGTGCTGAGGAAAGGAGGACTTGGCCCATCATGCTGTATTCAGCAAGAGAAACCTGATCCCGCTCCGTTAAGGGGAGGAATTATTTAGGCTATAATTTGCAGTGATTACACACTGTTTGGTACGCTGTCATATGCCATGTTTGCACTTCCTCTGCCAACACATGGACAAGGATGTGTGTAGTCATTTATTAGGCTTGCACCAGAGACAAATGGAATAGCAGCAGGATTAGCTGTCATTCATCTTCAATTGAAAACCTTTCCTTGGCCTGTGGTTGGCTAATGAAATCCACATCGCCTGAATTCATGGTGTTCAGCTGGCTGCAAAGAAAAACCTTCAAGATGCTTCTAATTAGAAGTTGTGAATAATGGTCAACTTGTGTGCATTTTACAGACAGCCACAAGAATCTGCATTGCCACTTTGAGAAATGAGCCCAGAGCTGGGATGCACATTATGCAGACTCACATTTCCAGAGGCTATATGAACAGGTGTCTAAATTCTCAGCTCAACAGTGGGTGCTAGTGTCCCCCTTGAAAAAAAATTATGCTAGATAATGAGTATGACTATGCGTCACGCCTGTGACCTTATCACTCCATAAGAAACATTGGTTTCACTGCTTTCACATGGCATTTAGTTGAATTAATAGTAAATAGTATTCTCACTGAAACAGTACTTTACTGTGTAAGTGAAATCTCTCAGGACTACAGTAGTACCTAACACATGCTAATGAGAAAGTTTTAAACTTCCCCTCAGTATTATCTATGCAAGGATACTATAGTTTCAAAACAGTTTATCAAAACAAATATAAGTCCTCTGGTTTAGCATTTTGACAATTTATGTATTTTCTAAGACTGAAAAGACCTGAGAGAATGCAATCTCCCTTCCCCATTTCTAGAAACAAGGTACCAGATTCTTTAAAGTTTCTAATTTTCTTTTGCTACTGGCACTGTAGACTCTCTTTTCCTTGCAGACAACTTCTTACCTGGGTACAAAGCAAGCCCAATAAGATGGCACTGAACAGCAAATTAGGCCTTGGTTTTCAAAGCAGGGCCTCCATTTTTCTGGAGAGGCTCAGTGAAATGTTTCCATAATTGGACAACTTACATTCATCCTAGCCATTTAAAACCATGAATTTGTATAATTGCTGATTAAACTGCAAGTTGCGTTGCTGCAACTGTGAACAACCTGAATTTTATGTTTAAGAACTGATTTCCTCTCTGTTCTTATCTGTAAGTATCAAACAATGATTCTGTGTATTGAGTTTGCATGGCAAGATTTTGGATGCAGAGGAGCTACGGGAGTGGCTTCTGTGAGAAGCTGCCTGAAGATTTCCCCATGTCCAGTGGAGCCAAGATGGACCAATTCCAGCTGGCTCCCAGATGGACTTGGCTTTAGCAACAGTGGTAGCACAACATATTTAAGAAGGGGGAGAAAAGCCCTGTGCAACTACAGTCAGAAAGAAGAGTGAGAGTGTGTAAGAGAAACAACCCTGCAGTGAGTGGAGAAGGAGAGGAGGTGCTTTAGATGCTGGAACAGAGATTCCCCTGCAGCCCATGGTGAAGACCATGGTGAGGCAGGGCTGTCCCTCTGCAGCCCATGGAGGTCCATGGTGGAGCAGAGATCCACCTGCAGCCCCTGGATGACCTCACATTGAAGCAGGTGAATACCAACAGAAGCCTGTGACCCTGTGGAAAACCAGTCCTGGAGAACACTCCTGGCAGGACCTGCAAACCCATGGAAAGGGGAGCCCACACCGGAGCAGGTTTGCTGGCAGGACTTGTAACCCCTGAGAGATATCCATGCTGGAGTCTGTTCCTGAAGCACTACACACTGCAGAAGGGCCCCATGAAGTTTGTGAAGAACTGCAGTCCATGGGAGTTACTCGCATTGGAGAAATTTGCAGAGAACTGTCTCCCTGGAACAGGGAATGCGTGTGAGGAGTCCTCCCCCTGAGGAGGAAGGAGTGGTAGATACGTGTGATGAACTGACCGCAACTCTCATTCCCCATCCCCCTGCGCCACTCGGGGCAGGAGGAGGCAGAGAGTATCGGGAATAAAGTTAATCTTGTGAAGAAGGGGATTGGGGCTGCAAAGAAGGTGCTGGCTTCATTTGTCATTAGCCTGCCCTGATTTGATTGTTAATAAATTAAACTAATTTCCCCAAACTGAGTCAGTTTTGCCCATTATGGTAATGGCTGAGTGATCTCTCCAGGTCCTTATCGACCCACAAGTCTTTGACTATATTTTCTCTTCCCTGTCCAGGTGAGATGGCGTGGCTTTGGCAGGCAAGTTTGGTTGATATCCAGCCAGGGTTAACCCACCACACTCTGCATAAGCCACTTTTAAGTTACTGGAAGTGAAAATCATGGCACATTCATCTATTCAGGCAGTCAATTTTTAGCCACAGAATAAAACACAGCTTAGCAAATACCCTACAGACTTCAAACTCATGGCTGGGATTTCTGTCTGCTTGTGGGCTGCAGAAATTCTGAAAGCACTCTGGGTTCCTCTGACCTCTAAAGAGTTATAACTATATTACATACTTTTTTACTGACTACTGTTTCTGTTGAACTTGAGAAGTCCTTCAGGGAGAAGGAAGACACGCACACAAACACATACACCAACACACAGATATATATGCCCTACCTGCTTTGGTTGTCACTTTCAGCAGATAACCATCCAAATCGATCTGAAATTGTGGTGTCTCGCAAGGTAGTGAGATTCGGGTCCCATTCCACTTCACTGTGAGGTGCTGCTGGAGGCTGACTGTGCTTCTGCCCAACACAAGGTCCACTGACTTTGTCCAGGAGAAAGAACGGGTCCGACGGGCATCGTTTTTTACCAGCACCTGAAAGGGCGAGGCAGAGGAGGAGCAGTCTTTCGTCAAAACGTACTGACATGTTCCCTGAAAGTTAAATGTCCGTCCATCAAAAGTGTTGTAGTGAGGATCTCCAAATACAGTGCAAACTCCAGGCTCTGCAGGTGAGTGAGAAACAAAAGCGCCATATCAGGATCAATCAAAGTGTGAAAAAAGCAGTTAATAAGAACTTAGAGGACACTGCTCTCACCTAATCTACCTGCTCTACAGGGCAGATTTTGACTGACACACACTAGGAATACATATGTCTTTGAAAAACAAGAGCTTCATTGCTTTAGTAGAATTCTTTCCCAAAGTGGATGGTAACCAAAGGCCAGTTGATCCCTGGGGCAGCATAGGAAGGCTAACCTGTAGCTTTGTCCCTTAACCATAATGTGGAGTTTAGGCTACTAAAACGCCTCTGAACTTTTTCAAATTTCAGTGACTCCCTGAAATTAAAAGCCATCAGACCACTTCAACAGAAGCTAGTTCTGTCCATATTTTACGTATGCACACTTATAAATATTGTACGTTTATAAACTAGGTGTGTTTACATCTTTTCTCACAAGTTGTCTATAGAACCAGCACCTATTCAGTGTTACAAGCTACTGTATATGTAGTAGTACACAACTGATTTGTAGCAGTTATAGTTATCAGGCTACCAACTAAAAGTCAGTACATGACTAACATCATGCAGTGACTGTCAAAGGGCATGATGGTGCCTCTGCCAATCATTTGCATCATTACAAATGGATGGTGGTTTCTTATGGATGTTTGCAGCCATATGCTCGTCAGAGAAGTCCCAGCCCAAAGACAGAACAGTTCCACATTCATGTCAATGATGCTGAGTTACCCTGCAGCCACCCTGCAACTGATTGAATTGCCTCACAACCAAAGACAGCAGCACATGTATTTGCCTTGCAGCCTTCTGGTACAACAATAGGTTCTAACCACATCTCATTGCTGCTGTTCCTGGAAGAAGGAGTCTCCAGGCAGAGGACGCACACTGCTATTGCCAGCTGTATACCCATGGGCTAAGGCTGCTTTTGAAACATGATGCTGGTTTTGGAGGAGGACTTGGTGCAGCAACAAAACTTGATTCAGTAATCAAAGAGCTGTGAATGAGAACAGTGATGAAAAAACCCCAAAACAAAGAGAATAACAAGGAAAACAATTTATTCACTGGTAAAAAATCCAACAATAGCTTGTCTAAAAAAGCAGCTTAAAAAAGGCAAATTCAAATCTACACAAAAGAAAATGACATTAATGTTATGGAGAAGGGGATGTGAATTCCTTCAGTGGAGTGCAATACAGTTCTCACTACAAAATACACCTTTTCCAGCAGTTTTTCAGACCAGCCAGAGTGATAAAGCTACTATGTTCTTTCTGGCTCTACACAGCACCCAGGGAAACCTATATGGAGACACAGAAAACGGGGCTGAAGGGGACATTACCTTTCTCTTCTCCAGCTGGAATGAAGATCACCTGCACCTATGTCATTTCTGACACACATTTATCTAACCTGCCCTTAAAAAGCAGTAGTAACAGCAACTCCACAGCCACCTCTGGCAACCTGTTGTAGTGCTTGGCTGTCCCTACTGTGAGAAAGGTCTTCCTAAAGCCTAATCTCAGTCTCTCCTCACCACATGGTGCAGTGCTATCGCAGAGCTGGTACCTGGGTGATTTGCCCTTTACCCTTAACTAGCCACATGCATGCTTCTTTAGCTAAGCCAGTATCTAATCCTGGCGTAATTACCAACCCTCTTCATTATATCTGGCAACTAGGGACCAAAAGTTTCAATTTCTCAAGGACATCGTGTTGGCAGCTCCATCAGAAGTCAAAATGAATCATATTTGATCAACACGTCTGGAAAACAGGCCCAACAGACTTTCAGTAGAGCCTGAAAACCAAGACAGCTAGCAGTAGAGTGCTTTTAAAAATGTGTACTTCTGTGAGTTTCCTTTTCCTCAGAGATACCAATGAGTATGTTAATAACTGCTTTCCAAAGCTCATTAAAAAATTGATTCTCCATAAATTGGCAGGAACTGTGTAGCTTTTAATCATCAAAGTAATTTTTACCAATGGGAAAAATAATCTATAAATTTTGTATGGAGATTATCTGACTTTACCTGTTACTAAATCATACTAATATATTTCTGATTTCCTTATGTATACATCTAAGTATCTGATTTCCCTATGTATACATACATTCCTATGATGAATAGGAAGACACATATTATTACCAGCTCAGGTTCTACTTTATTTTTTCCAGCTTTAATTTTTTTCCTTAAGTTTAATGACAACTTCTATGAAAACAAGAAAACTATCAACAACAACAACAACAAAATTTAGCCAAACATCAGTGAAGAATCCAGAGTAAAGATCTGATTTTTGCCTGTGTTTCTAAAGGCCAAGAATGTGGACCTATTGTACGTGTTATCAACCGACCTTTTGGGAGGGGTAGGCTGATTCTTCACCTAAGCAAGTGGCTAGGAGACAAGACATGAGAGGAACAAACATAATTTAGAGATGTACAAGTAAAATTGATAGTACCAATGGGATCCAAAGGAAATATTTATTTTTAATTTCTAATGTGTTATGCAGAGTGATGTTGTTTTATGTTATGTTACATCGTGTCACGTCATATGTCAACTTGATGCTGTGCAGTTAAAAATGTATTTTGGACTGGATTGCTGAAGGTCTGATCCAAATTTTGGTGTTTTCTTTAATAACCAAGGAAATGGAGGAGGGAAAATCCACCTAAAAACAGTCTGAATAATTGATTCTCTGATATCACTATGTAAAACATTCTTGAAAGGTTTGCTAATATTGTGGGGTTTAAAAAATATATCCACACCCTGCAAGAGTGTGTGTGATAACTCAGGCACTGCCAGTAAGAAAAACTGGTTGGCCTAGAAATAAACCTTAAATATCAGGTGTAACAAGACTGCAAAAGACAGTCAATATGAAAAAGGTTCCTACCATTTTCAGCTTTTGGGTTGTTGTTTATTTCCTTTTGGGTGAGTTTTGATCACATCATATTTTATGGTTTCCTTCTTTTTTTTTTTTCTTTTTCTTTTTTTTCCCTTTTCTTTTTTTTTCTTTTTCTTTTTTTTCCCTTTTCTTTTTTTTTCTTTTTCTTTTTTTTCCCTTTTCTTTTTTTTTCTTTTTCTTTTTTTTCCCTTTTCTTTTTTTTTCTTTTTCTTTTTTTTCCCTTTTCTTTTTTTTTCTTTTTCTTTTTTTTCCCTTTTCTTTCTTTTTTTTTTTCTTTTTTTTTTTCTGAAACAAACCAGTATTTCTGCTTGGCAGTTTTTGAAATCTATTCAAAGCATTGATCTCCAGTTAGGATTGTGTGTGACTTGCTCCTCTGTATGGACATCATGGATGGAGAGGTGCTGCTGCAACACCAAAGTTATGTTCTTCAGCACGGGAGTATGAATTTTGCTGTCTTATGCTAGGAAGGCATAGTGTCATGGGTAAATATCTTTCCCTTTCTTTCCTACAGTAAATTGTTCCCAGCTTATTACCGACACTGCTTGTCTCTATCAGATTACTAAGGTAGAGTTAGAAAAGGGCAATTATATACAATACTTCCCCCTAAGACTCCCCCAGCCTCCAACCACATTCAGTTTAAGGACTTTAGTTTCTTTTAATTTAGCAACCTTTGATAGAATTCTTTTCTGTGAACTTTTCCAGTCCAAAAATGTTTTTATCATCTACAACATCCTTGGGCAAAGTACATGAAGAATCATTGCCTCTTCCTTTTTTTTAACTTGACATTCTTTGGTGTCTTCTTTGCTCATATACATTGCACATGAATGCAAATATACCCATTCCCTCTCTACCCTTGAAAAACACAGATTTTTCAAAGGAGGTCTCCAGAGCTATGTTCAGGAAGCTGTGATTTTCAGAACACCTCAGGCACTCAACTCTGATAAACATTATTAGGAGCTGGTTGCAAACACCACTAAACCTCTTTTGGAAATCCTGCATGTTGCTCCCAAATCAATATTCAAACCTTCTGGCATTCATAAAAGCTTTTGGGAGCTTGGCAGTTTTCACATTTGTTTTTTAAGCAACTAAATATGGACTTCACACTTTTACATTTGACAATATTAAACTACATGTGTGATTAATGCAGTTTGCTCAGCTCCCACCTAAGGCTCTACAGCTTACTGCCGAGCTAATAACAGCATTTAGGTGCTAAAAGTGAATACTACAGAACTCTTGGCATGCTTTCCTTGAATTTTCAAACCATGCTCCCAATTCAAATGAAATAGTGACTTTCATTAGCAAAGGTAACAGGGAAGGTAACTGGGCAAGGAGCACTGTTTTTGAAAACACATTTAGCTGTACAGAAAAAGCAACAACATGGAAAAGAACATATTAGCATTTCCTAAGTTTCTCTCATAAAGAAAAAAAAAAAATCATAACTTGTTTTGGCCAATGCAGAGGGATAAAAGTCTGAAAGACCACTCACTTCTAGTCAGTAGTATGCTGAGTAAAGGTAAGAACCACTTATTAAAATAAGTGGTTGCCAAAAAGTACCTTTCTGCCTTCCACCCAGTGCCTCCATTCCCCCAGACAGTATTTAGCCCTTCTAGCAAGGCAAAATATATACACTACGTGGTGGAGGCCAGACAGACAGTCAGCACACACATCCTGACCAGCCGAGTGCATGAGCGTATTGGCTGGGCAATTAGCACACTTGTAGCTCCAGAGCAGCCACAGGATATATTGTCTCTAGCTGGGTTTATTATTTGTTGGGATATAAAGGAAATGGGACACAAATCCATAGGAAACCAGGCTCTGTTAGCTCTGGTGCTCATGGAATAACTTGTTTTGTTTTTTCAGGAGATCAGAGCAGTCAATTGAAGTCCAAGATGTCCAGATGTCTGGTCACACTCTTCTGGGCTTGTAGGTAGTTAAGAGTGGCCAAGAAAAATATACTTTAAATTATAACTAAAATCAGTTTGGACACTTTCTAAGTAAGGAGAGGGAGGAAAAAATACAAGTTTACCAGTGAAGGGTGTTCTGGTTGCACATCTATAACTCAAAATTATCTCAGCTTTTTAAAAATAAAATGAAACTTTGAATGTAATTAGCCCATATGCTGAATTAAACCCTAAATCAAACAGGACACATTATTAACTTTTAAAAACTAGCTACAGAACATGCATAATAGAATTTCATTAGGTTTTCTGTAAAAAATGCGTAGCTATAGAGGACTTTCCTCATAACTGCTGCATAGTGCAGCTTGATATAATACACATTACAAGGTGTGGTGTCAAAAACTCCACAGGAGTCTTTATGGTCTATTTCATAAATAAAATAGTTATTCCAATTTGTCCAAATACACATTTATACAGTAGACCATCACAGCTGAAATGGGAGGTAAATCATGAACAGTATTCCAGTATGAATAAGCAATTGCAGTTTTTTTGTTGATGTATTTCTCCATGGAATGGAAATAACAGAAGAAACAGAGGCCTATGTGGTCCTTTAGTCCCACTTCCTGCACTCACAATGCACAACCCCACTTTGCTTCTTTTTCTTTTTTTATTCTTTTCTTTGAAGAATTAGCATTTTTTTCAGTAATTTTACAAAAACATATAAAAAAGATACAGGACCAAATGGAAGTAACAACCTTTTACTCTTAAAGTGGGTCCAAATGCCCTTGAATTTGGTTTAGCTCTGTTGATCATTTTGTCAATTAAAAAAGCTGCAGAATTATTTGTGATGAAGAAAATTTTCTGTCCCAAAAGCAGCCTTTACTGCATAATTACTCATGTGTACTGCAGTCACTTTGAAAACACTTCATCCACAAAATCTCACAAGGACTTGTGTAAGACTGTGTTAGGACTATTGATAATGATTAAAATATACCTACATGATTTTAGTAGGAAGTTTTCATCTTGTGTACTGTAATTTCAGCAAGGCCTAGGAATTCTTCTTTGTCAAGAACAAAGATTTAACATCCACTGCAAATTCCTATCTTTGTCTGAAGTTGAGAACAGTCTATTAATGTTACTTGAACTCAAGTTTAGTGTTTTCTTATTTTTAATATGAAAATGACCTTGGTCTAACATAGGATTACTAATTTATGGAATTGACGTCAGTGGTGATTTTTCTAAATCAAGCCCAAAAGAGTACATTTCATTACATTTTTTACAGCAGCATAAACTAAACTGTTGAATTTTCCACTGGTATGACCACTGTGTTTAATTAGTGATAACTGTACGCCAGCCATGGAGCTTAAACAGCAACATGCCAAAACTAACTACAGTTAACTTCAGCAACAGTAGACAAAAGAGACTCTCCAGCCCTTTAGGAGACGAGGTACTTTTTCTCTCTGCAACAAACTGCTTTGAAAATAACCCTTTGATTATTTTGTTTTTTCAGTTTAAAGTGTATCCTTTCACAACGTGACTGGTTTTGACCCACTTCACAGAAATTGGCTGCATTTAAACTGTGCTCAAAGCTCTCCCGTGTACAGTATGTTCTTGTACCTCCCGATGTTGTTTTTACTTTGGGAAATTAATATCTGCTGGACCGCCAGAAATGTTTGGTGTGTTAGTACGTGGGGAGAGGATCAGGATCAACATGAGTGAGTGGGTGAGGGAGAGGGCTGTGTGCACATCTTATCTCATCAGAAATTGGCTGAATTAGCAAAGTTTCTAATTACCATCGGACGACAGTCACAATGAGATTTACTGCATTTCTGGTGCAAAGGTGGAATTAATTACTTGCAAATGGCAATTGTTAAAGCACTAATGTTAAAACAGCTAGTGGTAGCCACCACTGCAGTATGACAGTGGGTATTTAAGCTCCTTGATTACATTACCTGATAAAAGCCAAAAATGCCCTTTTAATCATAAAAGTTTAGAATCAGCTCTTCTTCAAATACTAAATGGGTTCAAAGTGAGACAACTCACTGGAAAAAGGACCCCTCTGTTTCCTGTGCAATGGAGGAGCATGGCACTGTGAGACATGACAACGAGCCTGCTCACCTCAAGTACAGGCAGTGCTATGTAGACAAGACCCTTTAGACCCTTGATCCCTTCCCATAAGGAAACAAGGTTGTTTATCCTTCACGGAGACCTAATAGCAGTCTGTCAGTACCTAGAAGGAGGTCACTGGGAAGATGGAGCCAGGCTCTTTACAGATCTGCATGGCAGGAGGACAAGAAACTATGGTCTGCCCTTAATTTCACGTTTCACATGTAGTCATGACTATTCCTTTCCTATGTCATTAAGTTTTGAATTTTTAGGTAACCTTGTTCCTAGATGAGTTATTTTAATTTTGAAGAACTCTATTTTTTTACCTCCTTCTGCCATGAAATAATTATCACAAGTCATCACTCTCTGGCAGCATTTCTGGAGGAGTTACTGTACTGGTTTTTTTAACCTCTTACAGTAGAGGGTCTCCCGTGCTTTGAGCAAATGGCTGGCCCCATTATTTTCCTCCCCTCTCATGTTACAGAAGAACATGAGAAAACTTAAATGAGACTGAAACATAGGAAAAGAGGTAAGATAGACAGCGACAAATTCATGACACTCATGGTATGTCATATCTGAGCAAAGGTCTGTGCAAATTTCTTCTCCCTTGAAACTGACCTGACATGAAATCCACTGCTGGTCAGTTGAATCCTCTTCCACTGCTCAGTATTATTTCAAGTGTTTCTGAGGTTGTCACTTTCATCTACTTTCATTTTAATAATGAAAACTTGCAAGCTAGATTTATTTTATCCCAAGTTACACGTTTCAGAGTAATTGAGCCGCAGAGTGAAAAAACAGATATTTAGCATATGGGATTTGTGCAATCCAAGAGCACCCAGAATTGAGTTGAACAGCAAAACAATTTGATTTTAGACAAAATAATAGGAACACTTTCCTTAAAAACCAGTTCCTTCTTTCAGAAGCCTTCCTATAGATCATAAAACCTCATTTTAGCACTCTGTCCATATTTGGTAAAATACTTAAATAGGTGCTGAAGGGAATACGTAATGGTGTCTTGTTAACTTCAGGTCTCCCTGTTGAGGTAAACAGGACAAGCCTAAAGAAAAGTATTTGTGCAAGTGCTTTGCTGACTAGGAGAGTGATATCACAATTTAATGATCATTCCTGAAGTGAAGAGTAAAGGGATAAGAAGGTAATGGTTGAGCTAAACATCATAAAGAAAGAAGGATAGTTGTCTATTCTACTTTCCACTGCTGCCCCAGACTATGTCTCAGATTTCAGCACACCTTTTTTTAACTCTCAAAAATCATCTGCAAAAGTGTTGATTATATATGCACATAGTTGGACTGTTTGTTAGTTACAGGTACATTCTTGTTTTATTGCCTACAAATTTCACAGGCCAACTATATCTTTCAAAATGCAGCACCTCAGATTTGACAAAAGTAGCGTCATTTGGAAAAAATAAAATACCCACGCATTTTACTTTAAATTTACAAATTTATAGGAGGCAAAATCCACGGGCAACGATAGCCACCTGCCCTTTAGCCACCTCTAAAATGAAGGCAGAAAAGAAAACATAGTTCTACATATTTATTAGCTCACAAAGAATAAAAAAAGAATTTAAATAATGTGAAGAAAGAACTTACTTTCAGTGCAAATCGGACAGCATCCTTTTCTGTTCAGGATTTTACCCTAATCGGGAGAAAGACAGGCTGATTAAATGAAAGAGTTCTTGGAGCAATGACTGTGTCATGTTGTAAGGCTGGATAAGCTTTTGAAAATAGTTCGAGTTGTGTTTGAACTCAATCCCGGGTTACAACTTCAAATATCAGGTGCTAAAAACAGACAGAACTATTCAACAAGCTTTTTGGCGGTCTTATAAGAAATTAAGTACTAAAAGGGCTCTCTGTTACCACTCTTCTCTTTAGAGAGAGTGTGAGAGAATTTTGGACTCACATTCACAAGATAGCTAAAGCAGACGAGTCACTGAGTTAACAAGATCACTACCTTTTCCTCCACCTTCCCAAAATATATACATTTCCTATGCATTCCCAATACAGAGGCAATCTGCTCCACCCCCACCCTCCTCCCAAATCACTCATTTTTCCTACAAAAAGGGAGGGAATGGGGGAGGGAAGGAAGGAAGGACGGAAGGCAGGAAGGACGGAAGGCAGGAAGGAAGGTAGGCAGGACGGAAGGAAGCAAGAAAGAACGGCCGGAAGGACGGAAGGCAGGAAGGAAGGTAGGCAGGACGGAAGGAAGCAAGAAAGAACGGCCGGAAGGACGGAAGGCAGGAAGGAAGGTAGGCAGGACGGAAGGAAGCAAGAAAGAACGGCCGGAAGGACGGAAGGCAGGAAGGAAGGTAGGCAGGACGGAAGGAAGCAAGAAAGAACGGCCGGAAGGACGGAAGGCAGGAAGGAAGGTAGGCAGGACGGAAGGAAGCAAGAAAGAACGGCCGGAAGGACGGAAGGCAGGAAGGAAGGTAGGCAGGACGGAAGGAAGCAAGAAAGAACGGCCGGAAGGACGGAAGGCAGGAAGGAAGGTAGGCAGGACGGAAGGAAGCAAGAAAGAACGGCCGGAAGGACGGAAGGCAGGAAGGAAGGTAGGCAGGACGGAAGGAAGCAAGAAAGAACGGCCGGAAGGACGGAAGGCAGGAAGGAAGGTAGGCAGGACGGAAGGAAGCAAGAAAGAACGGCCGGAAGGACGGAAGGCAGGAAGGAAGGTAGGCAGGACGGAAGGAAGCAAGAAAGAACGGCCGGAAGGACGGAAGGCAGGAAGGAAGGTAGGTTGGTTCATGTCAGTTCTGTTTATTGTTGTGTCTTATGAAGCTGACTAGAAACACGAGGCAGGCCTCTGTGTACGAACATTCATGCTCCTTTTCAGTGTTCATCAGGCTTAAAAGATGTTCTATCTGATTTTACTTAAATTACCTAAAGTTAATCATCAATCTAGCGGATAAGCCTGGAAAATTTTGGACTTAACAATGTGTTTTTCCAAGCAAAAACTGGTGTTTCTTAGAACTTACGGGAATATGGGAGCTCACCCATATTCCCATAGAGGGAAGGAAGAGGTATATGGAGCTGTGCTGCTCCCCACCACTGACCCTTTGCTCCAACAGCAGCTGGACACACAGGAAGCCCCCTCTGTGTGACTACTGCTCCTGTTTCCCATCAAACAGGTGAGCAAGGTGAGGACAGCAAGAGTAAGAAAATGCTATCCTGCCCACTAAACAGTATAGAAAATTTGTGATAACAGACAAAAAATTGGTAACAGGTCTATGCAAGGAGAGGGGAAGTGGGCACAGGCAGCCCTATTGCTGTCTGCCTTGCTTTCTGCCTACAGTGCTTCCAAGCTTTGACAATGTGCATGGGGAGACAAGAACTCCGAGTATTTGCTAGCCAGCTGGAGTGGAGCATGTTCCATCCTGCTCTTGCTTGATATACCCAGATGGCTTCAATGAATCCTTGGTCAGGAATGCACTTAGGCACATCATCCACAGGGCACAGTTCAGTGCAATCTTGTCTTTGAATATGCAACGCTGTGTGAACAGACCTGAGACACCTCTGGACTTAAGAAAAGGGCTGGATCAGAGTTTCACTGGTGGAGTGGGCAGCACTCAGATGTTTGTGTGACCACCAGGTCCCTGGGCAAAGAGAATAGCAGAGGACCAGGCTGCAACGGGGAGGCCTACCAGACACCTGCTAGGACAAAACCCCTGAATGGAGGAACCCTTAAAACCACACAGAAATAGGGAGCTTAGCAATGCATATTTGTAGGAACAGAAGACATGCAGCTGAATGCCACACACTGCACTGCACAGCACAGCCTTACCTCTCTGTTTCAATAAAAGTGTTGAAATCATCAGCCAAGCTGGAAGTGTCAGGAATTCAAGTGAAATTGGAATCTCCAAGGCAGCCTGCTGAGGCTGGTTACACGAGCCACCATGTTGGCCCAAGATCCTGTTTTTGTCTTGTAGAATAAGGAAACCCATTATTGCTAACATGTGCTGCAAGAGTTCGTTAGCATTGAGGGTTCCCTTAGGAGAGGGCTAAGTGATGTGATCCCATTTTTCCCTATGAATATTTATAAGCAGACCACATTTGAGTCTATTTATTTTCTGGGATTTTTCTTCTTTTTTTATGAGGTTTTCAATTTTGTGTCTGAGGTTTTTATTTTCTATTTTTTTTAAGGCAAGACTAATTGCTGGGGGGAAGGGGGTTGTTTGGTTGTGCAATAGCAACAGCTGTTGTTTTTTTGTGCCTCATTTGGCGCTAGAGTAAAAACAGCAACTTTTTGTTTGTAATAATAACAGATGTGTATAACATTAAATGCAGTCTGTGCTAGAGATGGGAGAACGTGTTCTGAATAAATTTTCAGCTCACTTGAAGTTCACGGGTTCAAAATTTATCCACAGAATCAAACTCTGCAAATGTCTTCACATGCCCTGAATTTAATTTTATTAACTTTTGCACAGCCTTGGAGCTCAGAAAAGGTTATGTCCTGTAAAATTCACCAGGGTCATCTCTAGCAGTACAAAAAGAGACATATTCATGACCACTGATCATGATCACAGACTTCAGACGTTAGTGAGGAATGCAAAGGCAGAAGGAGAGGGGACAAGGCAAAAAATTATAAGGATGGGTAATCAGAATGGAAATGGCTCAAGGCGAGAGAGAGACTAGAGCAGAGCTAGGGCAAGTAAATAGCAAATTAGGTAAGAAAATGTCTAAAGGATCTCTGAAACACAATCTTGCCCAATGTTGAGATTGCTCCCTTTCTATAAAGTATTTAAGCATATGTTTAAGTTTAAGCACACATGGAGAGCCTGCTAAGTTCAGCAGAACTGGACACAAGCTTAATAGCTTTGCTGGATGGGGGCCAGTATGTACCGCACCTTGCAGGCTGACATGCCAGGTAACCTGAGAGAGGGAGTATCTGTGTGGAGTCAGTGGTCAGAAAGTAAGAAACAGAAACCACAAGCCACAAGGCTCTCTAGCTAAGTCCAAGGAGGACCAATTTTACTATAAATGTGACAGGAGGGACTGAATTGGAGAAATGTATTGCATCCGCTGCAGATGAAAAGAAGCTAAGAAAGACATTTCCTGTAATTACTGATACAGGATTAAATGCTCCAAAAAGAAAAGAACAAAAGAAACAGAAAATTGTGCCTAGCCCTATGAAGAAAATTAAAGAAATGGAAGAAACAATCTTCATAAATATGTCAGATTGCAACCACTAGATTGAAAAATACAAATGGTTTCACAGTACTGGAAATTTCTGCAGAATTACCACTTTGAAACCCAACCTTTCAAGAAATAATTGGCCAAAATTTATGCTGATAATTAAAACATAATTCCATTACCAAAAAACCCACCCATAATATCAAGCAAAGAGTATTAAGACTGCATGGTAAAGCATTTAAGTCAAGGAATAATGCTCTAAGTTCTTTGTGAATCTTCAATCCTTTCATACTCAGTTGTCTGTATAATAATGCAGTTTTAATGAGATAATTTTATGTTGCCTGACACATAAGGGACACTAAACCACGTTTTATTCCACAGCAATCTTCAATAGTGGAGACTGCTTACTGTCAAAAATATTGTGAAGAAAGAAAAGGAATGGAGTGCACATCCCTACAATTTGCAGAGACACCAGCATAGGTCTATGCATGATATCCAGACTTTCAGTATCAAAATCACTGATATATCTTTATATTGAATAATGTGGTGTGTTTAATTAATGTTTATAGATTTGTGACAGAAATCAAAGAGAGTGGAGATGACAAGTAAAAGATTTAAATCTATTAGCATACATTATTTGCTTTAGAATTACTTGGTATCCTCTTGGAATAGGAAAATAAATCTTACTCTAGAGTTTACATTCTTTCTCCTACTTGTCCGTCCTATTTAGCTTGGAAGAGCAGAAATGTTATGTGTACCTGTGGAAGAGGGTGGGTTTGCTTGCAGCTTGCACTTTTAAGGTGGGGAGCAGGGTGACTGGTTAGATACTGGAGGGACTAGTGCTGCAGGATAACAAAGCTGGTCTTTCCAGCCCTAAGGAACAGGACCTTGTCTGAGGACTCACCTCAGAGGACAAGGTCAGTTTAGGATTTCATGTTAACCTTGGAGCAGATTGTGTAGCAGTGCTGAACGAGTTTGTCAGTCAGTCACTTACCCTGCTATGGGACTGGAGATGGTGAATTTTTACCCACCACTGTTTGCATTTTAGAAGCCACTTCAACTAATCATCTCCATGCTAAATTTTTATATGGGTACAGCTGAAGTGATACTTCACTGAGGATCTATATTAAGTAATGTTAGCTACTTGATCTCAGAAACATCTTAAACATTTGAAATGCATCAGCACAAGGAAAATATCAATGCAATGCAGTGTGTGCCAGGTTCTCAGCCAATAAAGAATTTGAAGAAACCTGAAGAACCCAAGCTCTCTCTTTCTGCTTATACTTTGAATGGCATGAAGTTGGCAAACCTGACTGTCAGGAGCCACACAACATTCCCGAAGGAGCAGCTCCATTTGTTCACACTTCCTAATATTTTGCAGCATCTCATGTGAAGCCCATTAAGAGGAGAACTGCTCTCTGCAGTGAGTGCCAGAGTGGCAGGAAAAGGATGTTCCCTCTTCTGAGGATCTTGAAGCCCACTGTCACAGCAGAATGGGAAGTGCCAAGATGCAGGCTTTCTGCATTCTGGCTTCTGGCTGTAAAAAGTTTACATGTATAAAATTTTACAAACTAAGAGATTGTCATTTAAAAATTTTATATCTAGGCGTCTGTGACTCACATGTACCCCACTGGCTTCTAGGATGGAGAAGGAAACAGTAAGAAAGTGTAATGGTAACAACTTGACTCTCTCTTCTGCTGTTCTGCTCAAAGATCTGCCCCTACATGAGGTGGTATTTAGAGCTCCATCTTGTGAAAGCTTGAGCCATTAGAACAAAATAATTTTTCAGCGTCAGAAACCCAAGAAACAAAGGCTGACTTTAGCTTGATGTTACAAGTAAACCTAATTTTTGAAGCAATTAAGTGAAGTTACAATTCCACCACTCTTTGGGCTCACTTCAGATTTTCAAATTAAAAAATACTCAGGCCACAACCTTAGAGAAAGCAGTATGGCTTGGTTGAACTAATTTTCTCTGATTTGTCTAATTTACATTTTCAACCAAGTATTAAGCCTCATATGCACTGACAAATGCAAGTACAACAACCTCCTGTGGCTTGCCTTAACAATACGCATGCCACTGAAATATTAACATAGTCATCTCACCACTCTATAAAATCGTTAAAGAAACATTCCAGTGCAGGTACTTGGGACAGAGAAAATTAAAGGGAGAAAGAGAAAGGGAGAACAGAGTCTTCAGAGCAAGGATGGATGCAGGAAGACCATATTCAGGATAACAGTAGCACACTTGGGGAATGCCAACCTAAATTAATATGCCAGAGGATCCCTTCTTTCCAAACTGCATGCCTCACTGCCATGCACACACTTCCAAGAAACACTGGAAAAGATAATGGTGGAGCAAAAAAGGGAAGAAAGCTCAGTTCTTTTAAAAAACTCACGTGAGGACAGCTGCTGACTGGAATGCACTGTTTCTTGCGACATTCTGTCTTGCCTTTCACACAAGCACAGATGGTGCAGTTCACAGAGGACCACATCTCTCCATCCTGCAAGAGGGAATATGATATAGTATCAGCTGGGGTGGCAACAAGAAGCTATTTCAGCAATGTATCATTGCACAAGAAAGGATGACTTTCCCTGTTGGCATTGTGTCATTGTTTAGTCTAAACTATTTTGAGGTGTCTGTCCATGGCCAGTTGGAGTCAAGACAAGGATCAAATCCAGCCAGGTTTTCTTCCCTTTGGTCCTCTTGCTTAGAAATTCATTTTTCCATGGCTAACTGAATCACATTTGCATTTTTCATCAGTGTCTTGATTATTTGCATTGTTTTCCCTTCAATAAGTGTCTGAGTTGTGATCACAGCTATCACAAATTTTCATTTAAGTTCACATAATTAGAAAAAGCTGATTCACTGAGTTGAGTGACATCTTTAAGTTGTTGCACATGAAAATATTTGATTAAGACATCAGCATGTAGTGATTTTATTCCCATATGCAGCATCATTTTGACTTAGGGCAGGAATGGTCAAATAATGAATTCTAATTTAGATTATTACAGCACTTTCACAGATATTTTATCTGCTAAACATCTGAAAATGTTTAGAAGAGATACAGTGCTGAATTACTCAAATACAGAGCAGGTAAGACAGCCTATGTAAAACTCCGAAAATATTAAGTGCAGATCATAATATGCCTCACAGTCTTGTCCCCACTTGGGATGAATTGCTTGTGGAACTGCCCTGGCTCCTTTTTACATGGTGTTGCATTTGCCAAGTGTGGTTCCTAAAACATTCTGTCTCACCCACTTACAGTCTTATGCTAGTCCGCTTAGAGCCAAGCTGTGCATGTTTTCTGTTTACAGGGCTGCTGGGAAGGAAGGGTGAGGATAGACCTGACAGGAACAGGCAGTTCAACCAGACAGCTGTGAATAATTATGTGCCCACCTCAACATGATGTTCTGACCAGAAACAGAAACAGACTATATCTGAAATGCCAAGGAGCCTAACTTATTCAGCTCAGCATGCTTCATCAAAGGCTGTCTCCTATTTTTTGTTTCTGGGGCATGTTACTATTGCCTGGTGTTTCTGATGTTCTCAGGTCTCTAATGACCACTCACCAGACATCTGCCAAGATACCAGAATGCATCACAGCTGACTGCATGCAGCTGCCCTGAATTTTTGTCTCACAGCTGGTTTTGCACAGGAGTGCAAAAACACATTTGCTGTGCCCGTTCAACCTGTGTTAGACCATCGACTTCAACAGAGAGACAATGAATTTACTTTTTTGCACACGAGGCCAGAAAGGGAGGTACTGTCTCGTTATTTTTTCACACTCTGTATTATACTAGTAATATAATAAAATCTTCACAAGAAGCAGAATATTTTAGTTGGGTGCCTAAGAAGTAGACATTTGTTCCTGAAGCACAATGGCGCCAGTGTGAAAGTGCCAATCAGATGGAGTATAGTCTCAGCATACAGTAGGTTCGCATGTAATTTCCAGAATAAACACTTCTGCTATGTACACAAAAGATGGAATAAATGGGAAGCAATTCTAGCTGAGCAAACCAAGTATTCACAAAGGACTTAACATTTGATCTGATTCAAGGGTCTCTTAATTCACAGATGGCCCATGAGGTGACAGAATCTTTTCCTGACACAGTGTGAAAAAAAAGCTGCACCACTTGGAAAAACAAGCAGGGTCTCAGGAACAGCAGAAGTGTTCTGCAGGGAATCCCTTGTGACTTGAATACATTGGGTGAGAGTGCAGTAGGTAACACTTATTACATGGCTATCTCAGTATAAGATGTCAGGGGTGCTGTCCTTAGCAGGGACGTGAAATGTAAATCAAGATGAGTAACTTTCAGCCAAGATGAATTTCACAAAGCTCCTGTTGGCTCGGCTATGAAAAAGACTCTCTGCCTCAGCAGAAAAAGCCTACATACCACTCAAAGTATCTCCTCCATGAATTGTTTGGGAAAGCAGAGCATTACAGAGCATCTCTTACTAAAAATGCATTAATTCTAATGAAACAGCAGCTTGAACATCTGCATACACAGGGGGAGACAACATGTAACATCCAAGCAGCTAATCTTTAACTGTTGCATATCAGTAGAATTTGCACAAACTCAGAAAAAGAAAAAAAGCAGATGGCAAATTTTGCAAAGCTTTGCCTCTGAGTTGTTCCATCATCAACTAGGATGATGAGGATTCTGCTAAAAAACAAGCCACAATACTAATTTACAGTAAACTCATGCTGGTTTGGCTTCTGCAATGGCAGCTACTCTTGACCCACACCTGAAACCTTACCTGGAATATCTTATTGCCAAACTTGCACACTTTCACCTCCTCAGGAGAGATATATGAAACACACTCCTTGCAGCAGTGGTCTTTGTTTTTATGGCATTCACCAGGAAGCAAGCACCTCTTCTTACATATCACTGTTGAATCCTAGGTGAAAGGATGAAAGAAAATCATAAAATCATCAGCAAGACATTTGTGCTTCTGCATGTTCTTACGGTAATATTTCTGCTTGATCGATCATTGCATCCACCCAAGCTACAGCCCAATTGCTTTGAATAGGTCTGCTCAAAGAAAATAAAAATTATGTATGGATAAAGGGACTCTTTTGTGGTCAATAAAGCTAAAGCCCAGCTTTGGCCTGCAAAATCTTACTGATTTGGTGACACTTCCATTTTTTCACCTCAGCAAAAAAGTGCAAGTGGTTTCAGTGGTGTTAAGGAACTAAATAAAAACCACTGCCCTTCAGCAGAGATGTGGTAATTCACCATTTAGAAACTCATCTTCCACTCCAGTTCAAACTTAAAGAGGATCACATAATCTGAGCAACTTGAATTTACATCACACAGGGTCAGGCAGTCAATGACTCAGCTGAGGCAGTCAATAACTTCTTAGACTTTCCTAGCACAACTGCAAATGCTCTTCAGATCAGATTCTTTGGGACCACACAAGATGCCAGAACAGTATCAGGCTTACAGTTCCACAGCCCGACAGATTACTGCTAAGCCAGACAACCATCAGCACACAATATCAAAGCACTATGGACTTACCTTGCATGAACACATCGTGCAGTTATCATAAATAAATGAGGAACCATTATCATACACATTGCTGTGAAAGAGGCAGCTTCCAAATGGGAGGTCAAACACTTTCCTCTGTCCTGAATATAAATAAACAGTAATAGAAACAGAATGCAGTTGAAAATATGCCACATTGTCAACAAAAATAGTAGGGCTTATTGTCAGCAGACCAAATTCATGTGCAATGTGTCATTTGCTATGTGTTTCCATTTTGGTGTGAAAAAAATATGCACTTTTAACAGTTCACTATTCTTTTAGTACACATTCATCTGTACAAATTCTACCATGGGAGGGAATATAAATATTATTTATGGCATATTTATATAGGAAAAATCTTTCTTCTCCTTCTCTTCATAAAGTGCACAGTGCAGCTAAAGGAAGAAAAAGTAAGAACTGCAAACTCCTAAGGTACGTACACTTAAACTAGTTTAAAGAGTCTTTAACTTAATGCAATAACTTATCAAATAAAGCAGTCTTAACTGGTTTTAGCTTATCTATCTCAGGGGTTCACAGCAGCCAAGCTAAATCAACTCCATGACACTGATACAAAAAAAACATAGGTGTTGTCCAGTCTCATTAAGATAGCTTGGTGTTCACATAAGGCTGCAAGAAATACAGGAATTTGCATCGTTCATGAACAGAATGAAGGCAACACAAGATATTTAGTTTCCATAATCTGTAAAATATTTGGGTTTAATGGGAGCAAGGCAAGGATTTGGGGCACTATACAGGAAAGGCAGCATCAAAATCAAATCCTTCCTGAAGTCCTGCAATTCTGCAAGCACTTTCAGACCCAAGTTGCAACATAGTCTCTGGTTCTGTAAGCTTCTCTTATTCCTCAGCTTCTTTTCCAGCAGGTTATTTTAAACAAGTGACCATTATGATACATACAACAGCTCTTCACAAAAACACTGTATTTACCTTCCTAATTTTGAATTGCCCCATTTACTTTTGGAAGCAGCCAACAAATAAGATTTTTATGAGTGGCTGTCACTCTCCTAGCTTATCATTTCTGAGGTCTAATGTTTAATAGACACCAATTCCGAGGCATGAAATGGCCACTCTAAGTACATACCACAAGTACTAGGCCAATATTTTAGCTTTCAGCACATCAGGTCTTGGCACACTGTAATTCCTTCCTTTTTCAACAACTCTTGATAAATATAGAACATCTTAAAAGAAAAAGGTTCCGTTTTCCTCTGAGATATAAGTGAACAAAAGGATAAATGCCCAGCAAAATCCATTGGATTTGCCTTCAGTTTTTACAAATCTAATGTTAAACAAAAGTTAAGAAATAATTGCTTTTATTCCGTTAGATACAATTTAAACATCCCTCTCTTGCAGATTAGCTACTTGGAATTAACCCATGCTTGCACAGCCAGCCTTCCTTTCACTGGATGTGCATCTTTCTGAAAAGACTTCATTTCTCTTGCAGGACTGACATGTGAAACCTGTTGAGGATGCTCAGCAGCCCTAAAAGGAACTGCTCTACATCCGTGGGGCATCTTAGGGGCAAAGCCAAGCCACAGTCCTGCCTGTAACAACAGTTCTACTGCTCTATGAGGGGCCAAGACTTCAATCGCATAGCTTGCGTCAACAAGTGAACAAAAGTCCAGTTCTCTCTCACACCCTCTTGCCATTCCTTGTGAACCACTCAGCACAATTCCGGGTGGCCAACCCAGTTCAAATAGTTGGTTAAAAACCACTGTCAAAGGAGGTACCACTTTAAAAGACGTGGTGATGAAGATATTGGCTTAATGGTTGTCTTTGCTGGCTCATAACCACTAGTTAAACTAATAATTCAAGTCCCAGTAGAGTCCACAGCATTCTTCTAGCTATGTATGCTGAGTATCAGGAATTCAATTGCAGGGAGGTCCTCCACATGATACTTTAAAAACCATGCCTCAGCATCCCTGGAAACATTTCTCTTTCCCAACTGCCATGTAGTGTGTTACTCATCCCTTGGCTTTACTTCCACTTCAAAACTTTTAACACTTCCCTGTGAATAGACATAATCTATTCACAGGTATATTAAATGCTTTAGAGTAAAAAATATATAAAATGAAATGCATTACTTTTAGTGAATTTGTTTGCGTTCTAAGAGGGGAAAAAAGAATCTGTAAAAAGATCCGCTTGAAGCAGTCAAAAATTAAAGTTGCATTTCGATGCCTAGATCGAGGAGGGGAAAATTCAGTTGGGAAAAGCATGGGAGGGAGAGGAGAAGGGGAGTTTACAGAAGGAAAAGAAAAATGTCCTCAGCCAAAACAGAAGCTCAGCATTTGGACTGTTCTCCTCTCCATGTCATTCCTCTACTACATTACTCTCTGGTGCTGTGGTTCAATGTTCCAGGCAGACGTTTATCTGTGACACTTCTCAATTAGCAAATAAATACATTCAGGTTTGTTTCAAGCAGTCAAAAATGTTAAGTTAATGAGAACCTGGAACTCTATATCGCTTGCTTCCTCCAACACTAGACCTTTCTGTAGCCCTAACCTAGACCTGGGAAAAGACTTCAGATAAAAGCAAAGATATAGTCAAAATTGCAAAAAGTTTCTGTTGAAGACCTGGGAGTAATTGGCTCTGAAAATTTTCCAAACCTAGTTATAACCCCAAAGACCAAATTAAAGCTAATTTGCTTGGTAGGATGCAAGTGCTCCTTTATGAAATAAATGGAATGTAACCTGTGGGATCTGTGGACACAGTAAGAGCAAAACAAGGCAGTGCCTTATTTTGTCACTGCCTTTCTTGTCACGACCTGGAAGAACTAGCCCTTCTTAGAGGCCTGTGAATTACACCTTTAAAATGCATTGGAAAGATGTAAGTGAAAATATTCCTGAACGAAACTGTGATTCCACCTTAAGGAGGCAACCATGAGGTGGGCTCCTGGGTCCGTGGCCTCTCTGACAACAATTTCTAAGGATGCAATGTCAGTTCAGAACTTTCCTCTGACCTGCATTTCCTCAAAACCAAGAATGCAAATCCTCGCTTGAGTAATAACATGAGTGGGTGAGGCCTTTTTCTTGTGGCAAGCTCCACAGGAACATTTCCTTCTGCCTCAACCACCTTTGTAAAACATGTAATGAAGGTGGGAAACATCTCTATATTTGTGCCTCTAAGCAAGCCAACTGGTCTATGTTCAAATGCTCTTCTGCAGCTGCTTGCTTAGTACCACCCATCACAACCCTAACACTGACCCTGAGTACTTGTTCAAAATCTGTAGATTATAAACTCTACTGAGCAATAGTATCTTTCACCTCCTAGAATTTACCAGTATTGTGAAATACTGGTCTAAAACATAAACATATTGTATTAATTACAAAATTCCTAGAGAAAAAAACCCACTCACCTAAGCATCTGGGGCAACAGTGTCCAGCAGGAATGTGACTGAGGTGCTGGGGACATGAAAGTATGGGGCAGACTTCTTGGATACACTGTGTCCTGCCACCCTGAAGGAAAATAGACTCCATTAGAAAAAAATTAAAGCAAAGTTTTAAGTAAATGTACACACACACACACACACACACACACACACACACAGAGTGGCAACAAGGTCTTGGAAAGCCTTAGCCAAAGCAGTATTTGCCAACAGAAATTCCTGCTTTCATCAGGCATACAGGACATGTGCAACTGTCCTTCAAGACTTTCTGTATTGCTGGCAAAGACCTTGAATTATTCATATTTTTTTTCAATCTCTCAAACAATGAATGTAATAGTTGCAGAAACAGTGTCTTTCTGGCTTATTCCTCGGTGTGGATATGATAAAACCAGGGAAAATGAAATCATTATCCATGAACCTTTCCGGATGTTCAAGAAAGTTATTGAACAATTTTTTATGTTATTCTTCATCTGCTGTGTAGTGCCCTTCTAGGCTTGTCTGGGACAGGGATTAAGTGCTGAAGCAAGATGAGAACAGGTGTTCTTTCACTATGTCCGTGACCTCAGAAGCCAAATAAGCCAAAATCACTTAAGAAAGTACATTCTTGTTAGCCTTCAAACCCAACTATGCAAACCCAGAAGGTCTGCTTTCTTCAGAGGACTGAAAATCAAGAGGGTATGTGAAATTTTGAGAATGAAAGAGGGGAAAAAAAAAATTAGCAAACCAGACTGGATATATTCTGGTATATCAATGAATACCAGAAACAGAGGCAAAGACAAAAGCACAAAATATATGTCCAAGATTAAGTCAGTCAAAAGAGATCTTTGTTCTCATTCTGCTCTGTTGCCTGATTACTTCATTGTGCTTTCAGAATACTGTGTTTAGCTCTAGTCCCTATAACAAAATGTGCTCCATATGCTCATGAGAGGTCCAGGTTGCCAAACTTTAAAAATCAGTCCACCTTTGTCTTAGCAAGAAAAGTAACTTTTTTTCGTCTAACTGTTCTGCCTTATTTATCACTCAGAGCTGCAGGCTCATCCCAACAATAAGCTTTGTGTTCCTGGATGCTGTGATTGAACACTTATGAACAGTCTCCTCCAACCTACATGCTGAATGGCTCCTGGGGCTCCCTGGGGAAAGATGGAAAAAGCTGTTCATTTTGAAGAGCTCTGTGCCTGAATTGATGGTATACCACTCCACTCCTAATGGCCTCAGTGAATCATGTAAAAGCTTTTACATACAGGCAGACCCACATATACCCTGTTCCACAGAAAATAACATACTGACTGTACCCCTGTTCTATAATAAGTTTTCAGGCACTGAAGTCTACCTGTCCCATGGGGCTACCAAAGCATCCTGAATGCACATGGCTGAGGACTGCTCGTAATTCTTTCACTGCGGCATGCAGAAACACAGAGCTTATTGTAGACTGAAACGACTGCTCTAAATTAAGGGTCAGACCAGACACTTGACAAAACTAAATTAATTCTTTAGTGATGTTCCTTAGTACGCTTAGGGAATAGCTCAGTGAGAAGAGACACAGGTGCAGAATGAAAGAAAATAAAACAAAGACGGGCTCTCTGAAGCAGTGCCGTCATTCACCCCAGGGAAAAAGGCTAAGAGAAGACAAAGTTCAAACTTCGGTGACAATTCAGCAAAAGGGAAAGTAGGGCATGGATGTCTCAGCCAGACTGGTGACAGGATCAGGGCTATATCCATGGAAGACAATGAGGAAAGGCTAAGAGAATTCGGATTGCTCCACTGGAAAATACAAGGTTTCAACGTGACCTAATTGCAGGCTTCGAGTACCTGAAAGGAGCCTACAGGATGGAGAGAGACTTTTTACAAGAGCATCTAGTGACAAAACAAGGAGAAATAGCTTTAAGAGAGGAGGTTTAGATTGGATATTAGGAAGAAATTCTTTACCATGAGGGTGGCAAGGCACTGGAATAGGTTGCCCAGATAAGTTGTGGATGCCCCATCCCTGAGAATGTTCAAGGCCAGGTTGAATGGAACTCTGAGCAACCTGGTCTAGTGAAAGGTGTCCCTGCCCGCAGCAATGGGGTTGTAACTAGATAATCCTTACAGTCCCTTTCAATCCAAGCTACTCTATGAGTCTATGAAGACAAAGCAGTGCTCCAACACATGGTGATCACAGCTCCTTTCTTGCAACCTTGCTGCTGTATTTAATACTCATATAAAAACCCACAGAACTGCCATGGAGTTTTGCTTCTCTGACAGACTGAATCAAAGCTCAATAATTGAGATGTTGCCTTTGTAGTCTCTTGTGGAGGTATCTTTTTAAATACAAAATGTCATGGATAATGTAAAATATTTTTTCATTTCAGACTTTTGTTTAGAGCTCCTTCTTTACTTTTTGTACTGGCTTCTCCTCTGCATAAAGCTAGAACCAGTTTCTCTCTCTCTTTACCTCACTGCTCTTCCTGCTTCCAGCTGGAATGCTGCCTTTTAACACCAAACTATTTTTTAAATAGCTGCTGACCCAGATAAAGTCTCCCAGGCTTGAATATCATGCTAGTGCAAGTTCAAAACCGGTCTGAAAGAAATCAACCTGTACCATTTAAAGTAAGAAAAACTCTACTTGCCCTACAGAACTTAGAGAGATAATTCATTGGGCACTCATTGAATGTCAAAACATACACAATATTTCTATTTTCTTAAAAGCCTCAGTCATCATAATTCAAGACTCACAAAGCATTCAGAATACCAGTTTTCAAAGCAGCTGGTGCAGCCAGTGCCTTAAATTGCACAGAATAGGGCTGCATAGGAAAGAAAACCAGTGCAGGAAAAGTTCAACAAAAAACCCCAGGATCAATGAAAAAATAACTCTGAAGAAGAAGAAGATTGGTTCTGGATGGCCTAAGCTAGGGTAGGAACTGCACAGTGAACACCTTGACTCTCCCACCTCGCAATTACATCTACAGATTTTAGCTCACATTTCCTTGTTAAGCATGATATCTCCCAGGCAGCCAGAATGCTCCAAGTCTGAACACCCTCCAGTTGTTCCAGCAAAACCAAACCTGAACTGGAAGCCAGCACAGACCAATAAAATACAAGTGACACCTGTTTTCTGTGAGAAATGCTATTCAAAAGCTAGGCAAATAAATCCTTAAGCAATAGTTAACATGAAGCCTTAATCAGAGGATGCTGCTGCAGTTCACAGTCTTCTGGAGGTAACAGATTTTGTAAGAAATCTACAGTGTACAACAAAAAGATTCACTTTACGCCTTGGAAACAAACAAAAACACTGTAATTCCTCCTACCACCTTATATCTGCAAGACAAACCAAGAGCCTCCCTAGCATCATCTCAGCAGGCGGTGTGGACTGAGGTTTTGTCTTGTCCTAGCAGCTTTCTCAAGAGACAGAAGAGAGGGTAAGATGAAATAACATTTTCTAATGTTCACACGAGGCGTCCATCTTTGAGAAACACAGTTAAAGACATTTTCCTTAGATGAAAGCATGGAGCTGGTTCAGCCAGCCATCCATCCACTTCTGCTCAGCTCCTACCTTGATTATGATATTTTGCTGTTCAATAAGGACACAAGTATCTTGGCAGAGTTGAGACACATCCATCCCAGGTGCAACTGACTTTGCTGGACACATTGGATGAAGGACAGAGTGCAGTTTCTGGGTAGGCTACTCACATGCCTGGAGCACAGCATGTGTGCAGCCTATGTGCTAGGACAGACAGAGAAAAATGTCTGCAGAAAAATCTGTGTGTCCAAAACTCCCTAAAGGTTGGAAGCCTGATATAATTTATCTCCAAGATATCTCCTTGGGCTTCATCTACCATGAGGGCAAGAAAGTGACCACCACCAACAGCTTGTCTTTGGCAAATTTTTTAAGGACTCATGAAATCCTAGTAGGATAGAGGACTCCACACTTCCAACTTGTTTACTACTGATAACAAGCATGTCTAAACTTAATAATATTTTATAAACATGTTATTTAAGTTTAAAGGTTAACACCGGTATTATCTAGAACCAGGTTTTTTGCAGGCATTTCATTTTTTATTTTGCTTTCAGGTTTTGTCTCTGTGCTTTAGTGAAGCTATAAATCATCTAAAAAAGAATCCTCCCTAATTTTGCCCTATGTTCACCTTGTGCTTGAAAGACTTTGCTAATCCTCCAACAGAAGTAAAGTTTCCATTGATTTTACAGAATACGTGAGTAAGTGCTGGCTGGTATTGGGATTCAGTACACGGTAGATTGTAGACATTTATTTTTAACTTTCTTTCTAGAAGTGTGAAAGGTTTCATTTGCTACCAATGAGCTTACCCATACAGAAAAAAAGAAAAAAAGGAAATATCAAAATTACATTTCTCTCAACTCCAGGATACATATTCCAGACATTAAGACCAAGGTCAGATGCACACTGTAGACTCAGCAGGGTTGTTGTCAGAACTAAGACAGATGTTCAAGCTGGTTTTCTCCAACTATGAAAAAATATTTTATGCCACCAGCACGAAAAAAAAAACTTTGAAAGTTCAACAGAGTCACTACTGAGCAAGTCTGCCCCATGCCACTGGCAAGAGAAACCAAATGAACACACAACTGTGTGACTGCTTGTCTTCAACTACTCTACCCCAGTGCAAGTAACTACAGTCACCATGAACAGTTTAAAAGACATTATCACTTTTGTGACAGCAAAGGCATAAAGGCAATAAAAAGAAAAACACCGATAAAGAGATAGACATGATTTGAGATTCAGATATCAATGAGTATTACCATTCTGGAATTAAAAAAAAAATATATTAAGGTACTCCAGGACTCTTGTGTCATCATACCACATTTGCTGATGTGTGTAGGGCTTCCTACATGAACTGGATGGTGTATTGGCTTGCATATACTTGGTAGCCTCCAGGAGCTCTGACTTAGTAACTCCTGTGTGATAATAAAGATTTTCACTACCTCCCAAACATGTACTAAAAAGATAAACCAGGTCAGCAAGATGTACTATGCAAACATCTCCAAAACACCCCTGGAATCACATGCTTGTAAACACACACCTTGAGTTTACAATCAGAATACAGTCCCCAATGTGCCATGTAAGTAGGCTTCAGGTATAAAAGGGAGAGGATACTGTATTTAGAGTGTGGGTTTAATCTCAAAACAAAATAAGTGTTCTCTCCCATATCAGATGAAAGACGCTCTGGTTCTTGTAAGAATGCTCACACAGCATGTGGTAGACAGCCTCTGGAAGTAACTTTGCCCCTACACAGTATTTCAGGGCCCCTGAAACAGCCATGTCATGCACAGTGAGACTTCCCTGGAACGGTCAGAGGAGGAAGAAGATTTTTAGGAAATACACAAAGTACCAAAACAGTTCTCAGCATAAAAGCAATCAAGACATCAATCAGACAGACAAGCCAGAGCTTCCCACATCTCTGCAGCCTCATCTATTGTCTAAATTAGGATTTTTATAATGCCTCTTTAGAAAGTATTGCATAACATTCAGAATAAGGAGATCTTGAGCTTCAGTTCCAAACAGCAGGTATTTATACCGCCTTCTGTGTGCTAGATTTTTAAACTTTGGATCTAGATCTCAAACCCTATATTTCTGAAATATTACTGCTATGGGAAGGCTTTACAAAGTGGTCCTAGTGACAGTCGAAAGTGGTGTCCTGAGAACTGCATGTGAAGCAAATGCTCTTCAGAGCCCACGTTCATTCTAATACCAGGTCCTACGGATTTGTGTGGATATAAATAATCATCCTAAATGTCTTTAAAATTACCTAAAAGTCTCTACAGAGTAAAAATGATAAGCAAAAACATTCTTGTGAATAAATTACTAAAGCAAACTCTGGGGCAAAGGAAAAGCACTATTCTTGAAACTATTTCACTTTTTAATCTCAGTCTGATGCAAAGGCATTCTTTGACACAGCAAAAGAAGCATAAAGAACGCTGACAATTTCTAGCAGGTGAGAGTTTGACTTCCATAACCTCTCCTTCCATGTGCACCCTTATGCTACAATCGGGTGTACACTCTGTGTCATCAACAAGCTGCAGTAACAAGCAAGTTTGACTGGTTCTCTCCAACTAATGTAAATTCATGTTCCTGAGTTCCTAGGAAATTGCAAGTGCAGTTGCAAAGCATCAGAGAGTTAGAACATCTTGACCTAAAACCAGAAGGTCTCCCTTTTTTGGAAGTTACTGTGGTTGTATCCATCTGCTGAAGAATTAACTATATTATTAATTCAGGATAGAATAAAACCTCTAAATACTGTTATGCTTTCCATCATGGTAATACTATATGTAAAAAGTGACTTGTATGTCAAGCCTATCCAATCTTGCCATCCACTCCAGTTCTCAAGAGCCACACTTCCTGGGATTAGTTAGATTAAGAAAATAAATTTTCTCTTTTGTAGAGGGAAGTGAGTTGCTGTTTGTTTGCTGAAATATCACAATATTCTCCTCAAGACTGAAGTACTCTGTTCTGGGATATGGTTCTCCACTTTGAGTTCAGATTGCTGGGGAACTGCTGGTCCTGCTTCTTTCAAGTTTCAAAAACACACAAGTTGCGCTGTGTCTGCTGTGGGAGGAGATGGAGGACCAGGGTATTTACTGCCTTGGGTGAAGGGAACCATTCTGGAACATGAAATTATAGGTTACACAGTAACTTTCTCTAAGTACACACAGGCAGAGACACTGGTCCTAAATTTCACAGTTGCTGGAACTGCAGAAGGGCTCCTTGGGGAAGGTCACACAATCTGCTCTCAGCTGTGGGACTCAGCACAACCAGCACTTGGCCACATTTCTCCAGTCTAAAAGCACTATGTAGAAGTGTTTCTGGGATGATATTGCATCTGGCCTCACAATCCAGCTGAAATCAAACCATTTGCTGCTGACCCAATAGCCTACTTGCGAAGTCACACAGCTGAACTGCCAGCAGCCCTCTCTCCTCCAGGGCTTACACAATGAGCTCTTGGCTCTGTTGAAAGTGATGTTGCAAATAGCCCCTCTTCACCTGGAAACCTTGAAAGGTTTAATCATGGTGTATGCTTTTTCCCTTTCAGACTGATTTCCTAAGGAAAGAAGGCTTATTCAGGCAGAAACCAGCACACCTCTAGTTTGTGAATCCCTGATCAGCTCCAGACACAAATGATCAAGAGACTGCTCTGAAAAAGGTGTATACAGATAAAATAGTTAAAATCACAATTACATTAAGATCTCAAGTTTTTTTCAAAGCCAGACTGCTGCAGAGAGTAGAGAGCCCCCAATCCCTTTTGCAGAAGGGACACCAGAAAGCATCCTACAGTGTTAGGCAGCAGCTGGCCTTCCAGCCAACATCTCCCAGACCTCCTGCCTTTCATTCGGTACTTGTGTCATGGAGGTGCTGGAGAAAAACACAGATTTTTGCAGATAGGACAGATAAGGGATGAAGTGCCACACACCTCTATAATTAGAGCTACTTCTGCTGCTCCTGGAACATAATCTCTATTCCTAGGTTAGCAGTGACAGTGGTACATAAGACAGGTCTGTGTCCCATACCTATTGCACATTTCCCACGAGATGAGGCACTTTTCTTCATGCATTTACAGTGTTGGGTTTTTTACTCCCAGTACCTACAAGGATTCATGATACCTGTATTCCAGACTGGCCATCAACTACCCTAAGTGCTGGATGCTTTCAGCTGCAGCCCCCATAGCTTTCTGCTGTGAGAGCTGTTATTTTATTGATCCTTCTCCTGGACAGTTCAATTGCTGAAGCTTTTTCCAGGGTTAAATCTGTTTCTCTCAACAAATCTCTCCTGAAAGCAGCACTAATGTGTCCCACAAATTATTCTGTCTTTCATTAGGTACTTTTTAATGTCTCTAAAGTTACATCAAGAAGGCAGAGCTTTCAACAATGTAATAGAAGTGCCTATTCCTTCTTCTGCTAGTTGATAGTGAGTTAAAAGACAGCCAACCAAACAACAGTATCTCTCTAAAATTCAAAGATTGATTCACACTGCACCTCAGGCACCTTTGTGGACTGTTTAATTATCCAAGGCATCACTTCCAGCAACAGACCCACACTTCTCAGAAATCTTTTCCCAGTGACAGATTATCTAATAAGTTATCTTCATTTTCTTGACTTTACCAATAACACTTAATGCCACGTAGCTGGTTAGTCTTTGTTTTCAGCATGTAGATGACTCGCCAGCAACTCAAATCCAGCTTTTCCTCTAGTCTGAATTCTTTCACATCATCTCCGTCACTTGCTGCCATTTCATGCACTTACTAAGCAAACTCTCTTCCTTACTGCAGGTCTCATTAAACTGATTGCTGTCACTGTGCCTTGTATAGTCCATGCTGGGTAGGAGTATCAAAAGGCTTTAGACTTCTGAAATTAAAAATAGGTCATTATTAACAGGCAACTACTTAACAGAAATGCCACAACCACAGGTACCGCTGCCCATATCCTCCACATCTCTTGGTGTGTCCTATAAACCAGACATATTTATACAGGCCATGCTTCCCCCTCTAATCTCCCTGCCAGTTGCTGCACAGGGCACACTCAAACAGAGTCAAGTCATTTATCTGCTGCTAGGGAAAACCACGATAGGGATGTAGAGTACTCACTGTAGCACAATGTCTTTCTATAATGTTGAAGGTTAGAACATATACACCAGGTGCAAGAGGTGGATTTTAAGGCAGGATGTAGGCAAGGACTGCACCAAAGGTCGTACAAGTCAGTGGGGGTCTTTACGCTGATTTTCAGTCCACTTTGGATGACAGCACTTTGAATAAAAGTTCCCGAAGTTGCACAGGCAATGGTGAAAACTGAACCAAGTTAACTGCTCAAGCAGGAATGGGCCAGGAGGGCAGCTGCACACTGCAGAAAAGGGGCTCTCCACCACCCTGGGGGTAAAGAGCTGCAGCCTGGTGGGGACAGCAGATGGGAAGCAAAGACATTGGCTAGGAAACAATTCTGGCACACCACTGCAGGAGGGAGTTCAGCTATTCATGATTAATTTAGCTGTTGCACCAGAGGTCTCCAGTGACTATGGAAGTTTTGCTGTGAGCCACATGATTATTTCTTTTCTAAAAAGAACTGTTTCTATGAAAAATTGCAATAAAATATGCTAAGCTGGAAACTGTCTGTGGCCAGAAAAACTATTAAAAACCACTAACAAGCTTCTTCAGCTTATTCATGTCCTATTCCAGATAATAAGAAAGTTAGGGTTAAATCCAAGGGACTTTCCTAACTTCAGTTATTAGAAGCAGAGCAGTAGCTCTGTAAAACAGGTCCTGGCTTCTTGCAGCCATGACTTTTCCCCTGAATCAGTTGGAGCCTGCTTTGTTTTCATTGGCATCAAGAACACATGAAGCACAGTCCAGTGGGTGTACAGTTGTGTATACTTCACTAGTGCATTTGCATAATGTTTCAAAGTCCTAACTCAATGCCTGCAAAATGATAGCCACTGCCACAATGTATTTACATAAATAGCATTTGCTTTTCATAAGAAAAACTTGCACAAAGGTTTTTTAACTTTTTTTTCATTTCTTTTTCTACAGCATAAGCTTTGTGATACTACCTCACAAGATTTTCTTACCATGTCCTACAGTAAATGGTACTGCTATAAACCGCACACTTTGGCAGCTATTGACGACTGCCTTCGCCCCCCACTTCCAATTCCCACGTTACAGTACAGGACTGGTCTCCCTTCTGAGAACAGCTTTTCCTTCTGAACGGTTTGTTCACAGAGATACTGTTATTAAATCCCTCCAGTGTCCCCAGTGTGTTTCTTGCACACACAGAATACTAGTACCATTGTGGTCCTGAGAAAGGTGACAATTCTGACTCTCACTTCATCATCATTCTTTAAAATATTTGGTCACAACCAGAAACTCCACAGATGTATCCACACAGCTTTGCCTTAGAGCATTAGCTTTAAATAATTCTCCTTAAGTTATCTTCAGGAATAAATTGCAAGTCTTGAGTGAATTAAATCTCCACATGCCCAAATTCTGACATCTGGCATTTAGACACAAAATAAAAGCTTTCTCTTCAGCATATACTTTCTCGTAGACAACAAGAACTTCATTTCATCCCGTGGTTTGAAACATCAGGTTTTGGGGTGCAAATGTATAAACAAGGTCATGAATAAAAACAACTAGGGTTGTTCTTGGAAAAGCAAAAAAGCACACCATTTAGAAGCAGGTACCTACACACCTGTACTTTGAAAAGTTGTTATTAGGCCAAAACCTAGCAGAACAGCTCCCATCAAATCTCTGTTCCCTTCACAAGCCAAGAGAACAAATTTCCTTCAGTGGTTCAGGGCAATGAGGTATTGGAGAGCTTGAGACTTAATCCTTCCACAGCTGTTCCTACAATTTATGGATGACTTTGCCTCAAGGTCTGATGATAAAGCACACTGATATCTGTAGAACATCCATGGTAAAATAGATCATACTGTTGTAGTAGCAGTAAGGATACTACTTCTAGCTTTTAACAAGACCTTTATGCATGCACATACCCTCCTCAAATGTTATGGTCCACATATACTGGTGAGGTAACCTCAGGAAATATAGGATTACATACACACTGCTTCCTTAATGCATCCATCAAAGGTTTTCATTAACAGGAGATCCTGTTTGTCCTAAGCACTTAGCAAAGTGAGTTAAAAATACACTTTAAAATGTTATGTGAGAAAGAGGTAAACTGCAAGAGAAAGTGGTAAACTGCAGCTCATTCAGAGGATTTCTCAGAGATAAAGTTTTAGGAAAACTAGGCTTCCTTTATGAAACCAGTAGGTTATGAAACTGCTCCCCCAGTGAATTAGTCAACCTACCCGAAGTGGTATAGGATCAGACTCACTGGCAGCCAATGGTACCTATCTGTAGTAACATCCCTAATACTACAGTGCATAATTCCACTGCTGTGTACTACCTAGAGCTGTCCATCCCCAGCGATAAGACTTGGCTCGACTCCAGGGTAGGGCACACTCTGGCTTGTGATCAAGGTAAAGTAACATGTTTTAGTCTTAAGCACAAGCCTGAGCAAGGGGTGCTGAGGAATCTGCAGTTCTCCATGAATAGCCTTGGGAAGCATTTTGATTAGGAATCATTTAAAAGTCACAGTTCCTCTACCACTTCCTTCTTCCTCCAGGGGTAATGGCTTACAGAAGCAGCAGCAGCAAATGCTGACATTACCCAGTCCTGACTAGCAAGACTGAGAGAAAAATAACAGGGGTTTTTCTGTCATTCCTAGTTTGCACAAAATCTGCACATGCATGTGGAGAGGGTAGACGAAACCCTAAGAAATCCATCCCTCCTTTATACATCTGCATGGACCATGACACACATTCAGATCTTCCAAACTTTTACTTCCAATTTTTTCTCAATAAAGTTCATGTCTAGCTACTGCTGTTACTTTATGGATGGGATCCCATTGCTAATGGCTTCTCATTGGCAGCAAAGCATCTGTAAAAGGCTGATGCCCAGATTGTAACTTCCTCTGGAACAGCTTAGGCATGATGAAGAATCTACAGCAATATGGTGCTATTTAGGCATTTGTAGCACACCAGGCCTAGCTATGTTTTGGGCAGGCCAGCTCTTTCGGTGCCTGCCTAAAGGCCTGCTGCTCTCCTTGCTCTGGGTCAGCCCCATTACTGCAAGCCACCCAGCTTGAAACTTATCTGTAAGATAAGCTCACGTGACATTCACAAAGTGGATAATCTTATATCTAAATTCCTTGCACCACCATATACATAGGCCATGTTCAGGCCACAGCACATGGTCAACTCCATTCAAAAAGATGGCCAGAGGAGCTGGAAACACTTGCGCCTGCCTTTCCAATAACATCCTACTAATCAAAGCACTTCAAAATAGAAGTACACCCTGAGGCAAAGGCTCATCGTCCTCTCAAAAAAGCAATGCCACAGAGCAGTCAAAAATGAAAAGAACCATATGAATAGTTAGGTTGTCTAGGAAGAAGGAGTAAGTTTCTATTGCCTAATGAAGAGGGAATACACCCCAAGAAGAATTTTTCGCATCTGGGACTTCTCACACAGGAAGATCTTTCTGCATTTCACATTTCAGAAAATATTTATATAAACACTAAGAATGCAGGTCACACCACATGCAATTGGAAATGCAAATTACAATGCAAGCTTATGTTTGGCTTACTGCCTCATCACAAAAAACCATTATTAGTCCCTAAAAGAGAGAATATGCTTATTCAAATAAATGGTAAAATCTAGGTTTGGTTGCAAGTGTAGGTGTCTCCTTGGCCCTGTTAAGGCTCCTTTGTACCTGTCTAATGATGTTAAATGGTCTTAAAATCAATGTAAAGTGACTCATTAAAGACTCTCATAGGACACAGAAACATACATTTTTACATGTAGGATTTGTTGAAGTACTACAAAAAGGTATGTTAATTAGCGAGCAAAGACATTTGAAAAAATGTGAATTGTTTATATTGTAACCCTCATCCATAAGCAGAGAGCATTGATAATTTACTTCTCCAAAAGCTCTTGTCTTTTTTCCCTTACTCTTAATTTTATTTAACATGCTGCTGAGACTACAATCCAGAACTCTCTTCTCAGCAAGTTTTCAGCATTTGCAGTGTTCTCAGCTGCACGCGCTTCCAGTTATTTACCTTCCCTCTACTCGCACTGGCCCTTGCAGGGTGGTTCTCTGATAATGTGAGAAAGTGTCATTTGAAATTATTCTAAAGCAGAGAATAGCTACACTCTCCCAAACTATTATTGTAAGTTAACGTTAACAGCCGCTATACCTTTTTTTACTATTATATTTTTTTACTATTTAAAAAACAGACCCATCATATAAAACAGCTGCCATGTTTATTTAGATAAGTGCTCCTCCACTCTTATAAAGTGGAGGCTGATGACAGATGCGTCTTTAAGGCAAAAATATTAATTCTAGAAATGTCAGCATCTGCTTCTTTTCAGCCTAGCCTTACAGATTCACACATCATTTTTCATCCACAATGAGAGTTTCTTTTTTTGTACAGAGAATCTGAAAACACGGGTGTAAATTACTGGTCCCAAGGCCTGACACTTTTATTAGCACGTCACTGGTGCTACATGTGTTAGGTCTGATTAGACCTAGAGAGCAGTAGTTTCCACAGCCCACTCTCCATGGGATGAGGAAGACTTGCAGTTTGCTGACAGGAATTTCCCACCTGACTGCTCCATTTCTGTGAGTCAGTATTTGCTGCAGTTACGAGATGCAGCACAAAAATGCTGTATGTAGATCCTGGGGTTACTGGAGATTAAAAGAGATTTTTTTAAAAAACCAAAACAGAAAACCACAAATGCTACTGAATTCAAGGAATCCAGCCTTTTGCCCACACAGCTACCATTCTATAATTCATTTTCATGTATTTAGTACAGTAATTGTTATTTTAATCATATACATAGTACTGTTGGTAGATAGAGCACATGAAGCCCTACACCTTACTCACTACATACATCCATCATCTTTACCCTTCATGACAGAGGAGCTCTGCAGTACTCATTGCCTCCCAGAGAAATACGTGCCAGTAGCAAACCACCCAAGGATAATTCTGTACAATCAAACCATGAACAGGCATACGAACAAACAGCAATTAATTAGAAGGTGTCTGCTAACCACCAGCAATTCAAGATAAACAATCTTCCAATTAAGTGACCAGTTAGAACAAATCAGAGCTTCAAGAATGAACCACACTAGCTTAAAAGTCCCTCTGGCCAAAATCTGTATACATGTCACTAACCTGTGCCACGTCAGCCCCAGTGACTGTCCAAGACATTCCCATAGCACTGGCAGACATGATAAAGGTTTTACCACTGGAGATCCTTACCTTCCTGTCACAACAGCAAGAATGTAACCAGGTGTGCTATTCTACAGCACAAAAATGCCTGTATTGAATAACCAAAAGCTGTCCTGTCCAGACTGGTAGCTGCTCTCCACAGCCAGCTATTTTTGCTTCAGACAGTGCTCAGGTTGTTATCCTAAACATTTTAGTGACAGCAGAGCTTCTCCAACATGGCTGCACAGAAAGGTGCTGACAAATGTCTGTATTTCCACAATTTGAGCTGGCCAGAGATGAGACATCACTTCTGGCTTGCCTGCAGGTCACACTGACCTCTCAGCACGGCAGTGTGCTGAGGCAATACATCTCAGAAAGAGCAGACCATGAGCTGAGAGCTTGAGGCTGCCCACAGCCATTATAGGGGCTTGTACAAAGTGCTACCACTAAATGACTTAAAATTTTCCCAGTTTTCCTTGGAGTGGGACAGAGCGGATCTTCTCCTGTAAGAGTGAGTAATTTATTTACATTGGTACAAACAATGTGCAGCAGGCTTTAAGCATAAACAAAGAAGCTGAAAGACCAAGTTCTTGCCTGAGCAGCCTTATGATCCAAATAGGTAACACAAAGCCAGGGAACAAATGGAAAGCAGCTTAACAAAACTGCAACTGTGACTGTCCTGTAAGCTTTGTGATCTCTTTGTTTGCTTACATGCTTTCAGCAATTTATCCTGCCTTTGCTCCTTGGCAAAAATATATTTTTACAGATGGGGCTAAAAATAGCAATGATAGAAACAGAGGACTGAAGAAATTGAGTGTTGCCAAGTGAGCCTGCATGAGGTCTCTGCAATTCTGTGTCCAAATTAAACTGATACTAGAGCAGCCATTGCAAAGAGCTTTCTATTTCACAATTTTCTGTGGGTGATAAGCACTTTTTTTATTGGCTATGCTTAATATTCCTGAATTTTTAATTATTAGGATTGATCAAGTATACAAAGTAAAAGAAAAAGAAAGTTATTTTGACTGACATTAAGCTTATATTTTTTCAGTAACACCAGGGGAGTCTGACTGGCAACACCGTTTTGTCTGTAGTTCAAAGACTCTACAGGGACTTTATTTTCAAAATATTTTTATGATTTCTTTAGGAGAAAATATTTTTTCTCTCATGCATTTTCAGATTGCAGAATAAGGTCGGCTTGAACTTTTTGCAAGCATGAGCACAACTCTGCCAAATCCTGTACACTTGTAAATCCTGATTAGGATTGGGAAAACGTCATATTTTGAGATTAGACAAAAATGTCATTTTCAACTTTGAGACTTCCATTTCTCCCAAGACCTCTGCAAAAATCATGCGATAAGGTTGTTCAGATGATGACCTGCAAGCACAAACTGTATTACCAAGCACTAATTAAGACTTATACAAAGAGAAAAACAAACCAAATCTACATAGAAATCTATTCTGTTTTTCAAGGACGGATGCCCACCAAATTCTGTGTGCCAGGTGTTCTCGAGGTGGCATAAGCAAGAGAGGTGTCCTAGCAGAGACAGTACAGGGCTTTTGATTTGGCACAGGCATGGCATAGCTTATTCCTTAGAAATAAAGGAAGTAGAAACAGCAAAATAATGAAGGCATATTCCTACTGGGAGCACCCCTCAAAATACTGCCTATTCATTCCATGTTGTTTAAGTAAGTATATGTACCAGAAGCAAGAGAATTGTCATTTAAGTGAAGACACAGAAGAAAATGCATCTCTCTAGATAACAGCACTACAATTTGCGTGTGAGACCTTCCCCCTCGGCTCACTTCTATTTTAAACAATCGGGAGCAATCAAAATAAATGTAAAGAGAAAGGGATTATTTAGCAATTTCATTCTCCTCCCAAATGTGAAACACTTGCTTAGGAAAGCCTTCTCTTCAAAGCTAAATGAAATCTTCTCTGTATTATCCCTCCTATCCGTAGCCCTCTCAAACTTTCTTAATTAATTTTGCTTCAAAGAGCACTCCAAGTTGGCTCAAATCCCTTTGGATCGCATATCAGCATTAGAAACAGAAGATGTATTACTATTCTCTCTTTTTCCTCCCTTCTTTAAAAGAGGAAGCAAGGAAGGACAATCAGTCACGTTATCACTCAAGAGTGAGGCAACTGTAGCATCTGAGGCAAACTCTGCACTCCTCATGTAATATTTATACACACTACTAACTTGATAGATGGTAACTCTGGTTTTTCTTTTTCCTATTTTTATCTTTACTTTTATTCAGGCAAATCCTAACACAATCAGTCTATTCCATAACAATCTCATTAAGTTAAGAAAGGTCGGAATTATGCTCCTTTTTAAAATCCTTTTTTCTGGTTTTATTGTAAAACTTTAAAAAAAAATTAACTTGGATTTTCAAAAGCACCAGAACTCTCACATAGATACAATGGACACATTGATACATGGACAGAGTATTTCCTAACTCAAGGATTTCTCAAGAAAGATCCAGGAGCTTTCCAGAAGAGACAGGTAAGTTTTTACAGCCAAATTAACACACAATATAAGGTAATGCCACTCCAGCAAAGGTAATTTGAACACAGGGAAAGAGCAGCTCACACCAAAGCTGAATTCGACTGAAATTATTTTAATAGATTCTTTTTCTGAAGTAATTATCCACTCTTTGTTTCTAAGAGAGTGAAAAAGAGGGAGGGAGAAAAAAACATGTACAGACGTCAGACACTCATAATGAGGGATTCTTCTATTTTGGTATAAATTCTTTGCAGATTGCACTATGCATTTGTCCCATTTGCAAGTTCATTGAAAGAGAGAAAAAAAACCCTTTTTTTTTCCACCCAGGGTGAAATTTTTTAACTGCAATCAAGGTTTCAGAGTGGGTTTAGATTGAAATACAGTGAAACAGATATCCAGGATTTGTAGCTATTTTAAAATGCAACAAAACAAGGAAAAATCTCTGCCTGCAGTATATGTTGAAGCAAATTAGTAAAGTCTCTCTCCATCAAAAATTAGAAGAACCAAGAGCACTATAAAATCAACAGTTAATATATTTTTCAAAACGTATTTCACTTGTGAAATTTCAAGGGAAAACCAGCAGTTCCTCCCTTTTCTTGTTCCCACTAGTAATGCTCAAAAATAAATCTTCCACTTCTCCATCTTTCTAATCCACAAAGATTGTTTAAAAAAGAATTCTCTTCTATGGAGAATTTCATCTGATGAAAGTGAAATAAGTGGAATGAAAAGCCTGAGTATACCCTTCTATAAATAATATTTATCTGGACTTGAAATTTGAAAACAAAAAGAGTTGAATTGAGACACTCTGTGTGGCAGCTCCCCATTAGGAATCACTGGCAATGGCAAAAAAATCCTCTCTGATTCATCCTCGCTGTTGAACCCTTCAATCTCTGTCATGCCTCTTGGAAATCCAAAGGCCACAAAGACACTTCACCACTGCAAACACGGGAAGGCAAATTTTGCTGCCCATCCACAGTCCTGACAACATGGCTCACAGAAACACAGGAGCAACAGAAAGCTCACACAGGTCGTGTCTGCTGGTAAGGAACAACCACAGGAACTCATGGCTGCACAAGCACTGCAGGAACACGTAAAGATGAGATTCATCAAGATGACATGACTTCAGCACCAATTATAATGCCATGATGCTCTACCCTTCCCTCTCTGTGTCAGAGCCTTTTCTCTCCTTCTCCCCTTCTTTGGTGAGTTGGCATGTTCACAGACATATTTTTCTTCTGTAAACTGCCATTTCTCTCTCATGTCACAAATCCAATCTTCTCACTCGACTTGCTCCCCCTCCTATCCCCCCCTACATCTGCACTACACACACCATGAAGTTGTCCATCCATCAGGGAGCTCGAGCAACCTGCAGCAGCATCGTGTCTGGCAGTGCTATCGGATCTTGCCAGTGGGTTCCCGGGGAGCTTGCTTTGGCAAAAGGATGGCTGGGAATGGAGCTGCACACAGCTCTGTGAGCCAGCCCCAGCTGAGTCCTCTCACCCTGATGTCACACCAGACCTCTGTTCTCTTTCACTCAGCTGCCTGTTTGCCAGGAGTCAAATTAGGCAAGATGGCTAGACAGCTTCAGGGAGGTGGCCAGAATCTGTAAGCTTAGTTAGAAAAACTATTTCCTTGTACACAGGAGAATTCTGCTGAGAAACTCCAAATGCCTCCAGAGGCTGGTAACATTCTGCCCACTCTTTTCCAGGAAGCACCTACCCACTCTTCTAGAGGAGAGGCTGAGTGCAGGTGAGTTTGGCTCATGCATTGTTCAGGTGAGAATTCACAGTGTAAAACACTGCAAGCAAAATCAGCCTCTCCAAGGCCCCATCACTGCAACAAGGTCCTCCATACCCAGTGCTTGGCCAGCTTAGGATTCCCAGTGTAGTTTTGCTTTGAGTACTGGAAGTAAGGAACAAGAACTGACTTTTAATAGTACAGAGGGGTCTAAAAACCAGGAAGTAAGTCAGAAAAGCCTCGAATGAGATTTGTTACCTGAACAAAGCCTCCATCAATTAAAAAATGTAAGGACCATAAAGATGGTTTAAAACAACATTTACCTCATTCCTGACCAACACAAGGCAAGGGATAAGCATGAATAAGGGTGGTAGTTGTGACTCTAAGGCCACCAGCTGACAGTTGCCTTCCAGATCTTAATATTGCCAGCTGGAGGCTATCCCATACTCGGAGGTTTGCCAAGAAGGATTGCATGAGCTTCAGGAAAAGGTGGTCAGGTTATCTCAAGCCACCTCGGCTGCTTGAGCTTATGCAGCTGACTTTGCCTGGAGCCCATTTAGCAAGTGCTTTCTGGCTCCCTTCCACTGGCAGAGCTCAGGAGACAGGACCATATGCAAGATGGGAATATCAAAGTTTGGGGATGGTAACACTTTAACCAGCACAGCTGCCGGCAAAGTGAACATCTGCCTGTTGCCCAGGTCTCCTTTCACAAAGTAAAATGCTCTCTCCCACAGGTTCATCTGTGCACTATACAAGTATCTGCTCCCTCACTAAGGAAGAACCTTGTCCATAGTTAAATTTGTCCACGATGTAAATGAGCCCATGGATTGGTTTGTGTTACCATGGCTAGATTGCTTTGGATATCAAAAGCTAACTTGAGAATACTGCAGCCTCAAGCACAGTAACTTTTTTTATTGCAAATTTAGTGTAAATGAGCCAGAAAAAAACTGAGAGGAAACAACACCAAGGAGAATATTTTCTACGACTTTTTAGCATGACCAATACTGCATACATGTTGGATAGTAACAATGTGATTTCCTCACAGTACTTACTTCCTAAAGAACGTAACACCTGGTTTGCTTCTTAATGTTTAAAGAGTTTTCCACACAGTAATTAAGTAAGCTGTCAAGCAGCTCTCCCATACGAGGCCAAAGCCATTGTTTACAAACTGTCTGGGGCTCACCCTGAAGCACTGTTGAAGATTTGGACCCAGATTCTTAGACCCAGCTAACAGTGTTGTTAACACCCCATTAGCATCCACCCGTGCATCATGCAGAAGGAAATGCTACCACAATTGGAGAACATTTGTTAAGACACTGAGAATTCCAGTCTTTGGAAATCCAGAGCCCCAGAGCAGATCTTAAGTCTCATGCCAATTCAACCTGAGAACGCAAACTATGTTACAGAGTTGCTACAGAAAAAGCAGTGTCAGGTGGGAGGGAAACACCACCCAGAACTTACCGTGAATCTTTCTGGCCTGGAAATATCCTATTCTCATGCCTCCCAAGCACTGCTGGCTTCACCCAGCATGAAATCACCACTAGCACTGCCTGGCTCTCACAGCAGTTTATTTCACTCCAAGGTGCAATCAATTCTAATTTTATTCGAACTCACACATTCCTACTGGTGATGTCTTTAGGCTCTCCTATTCTCATGACATCAACAAGAGACTCACTTGCTCTCATTAGCCCACAAAGTTTTCAAAGAACTGTGTCTGGAGAGGGAATTCCTGCCTGAGAACATAAGAAGCCACTTCTCCCTCTGGCTGCTGACTTCCATCAAATCCAATTCAGCTTCCCAAGCAAACATAGTTCTGCCTGTTCACCTCCTGCCTCCCCTCCATCCCTGTTCAGCATTGCTCAGGGCATCTCTCAATTCTCTTTCCACCATTGTAAATTACACAGGAATTACATGCTTTCTACCAATAGATAAAGATAAGCTCATTTTTGCTCTGTTTTTCCCATGCTTGGCTAAATACACCTCTGCCATTGCTCCTAATGGTCCATATTGCAAGAGGAGCAGCAGGAAAAAAGTAACCATTCTTTTATCAAATTCCTCAGTATAATGATTCATTCTTCTAATACATTTCCTGTGTTTTGAGAATTTTCCACGTTTCAGCAGAAGGTAAATAAATCCTGCAACTCACACAAGTGTTCTATTTTTGACAGTTCTCAAGGATATCAGATTAACGGACAGCATTCAGTATCATGAAAATACTGTGCAAGAAAAGGGAAAAGCCATGCTTCCTGGGAAAATGCAGAGATTAAGTGTTCCAGCTTGAAATGTATTTTGCTGCTCTCCTGCTGGATCTTTGCCTGCCTTCATGTGGGGAGAAAGGATAAGGTGTGAAGCCAGATCAAGCTTCCTCTTTTGTCTCCAGCAGGACAAGCCACAACCAAGGAAAGACCACTGCGAATAAGCACTGCATACAGATGCTTTTCAAGAAAGCAGGACAGGCAGTCCCAATGGAAGGTGAGCTCATACTTAAGCTTGGCTGGCCAAATGCCCATTTTCTCCAGAAGTGTTACCAGTCCAGGGATATAGCTGTAGTTAAGTCATATGGACCTTCCCCTACTTCCCAAAATTTTTCATCATTAGAGCTATCACTGAAGTAAAACAAAATCATTTATCCCATTTGTAAAAGCTACAAATAATGTGTTCTATCATCCACAGTTAAACTCAAAATTCATATATAACTTTTAATCCTGCTCCTTCAACTTGAGGCAATGCTCTGTTCACAGGATACAAACTCCCCTAACTTGTAATGTTTGTCCAGTTTTCATTTGTAGCTATTTAATGTTAGTCCAACATTTGTATGTCACATTCTCTCCTTAAATGCAGAAGTGCTTTTCAAAGCCTGCCATACGCCAAGAGTTTTCTCAGTTATTGCTTGTCGCTGGAAGATACTTCTTCCTCTGTTTGTTTTTGGAATGTCATCTCTGTAGGGGACCTAGGAAGGTGCTCATTGCCATGCTCTGGCTACACTGTGGTAGCTCATTGGACAGCTGATAATTGCTAAGAGCATCCTATTATCTCAGTTAAAGGGACACCACTGTACAGTAAATATGTGCCACATCAGTCAGAACAAACCTTACCAGCAAGAGAAAACAAGGGTTAAGAAAGTGTGTTTACTACAAGCACAGGCGATAGCAGAAGTGGAATTAAGATTAAAAAAGAAAATAACCCAAATGCATGATCAAACTTTTAGTAAATAACAAATGACCCCCTTCAGCTGCCCCAACATTTCAGGTACCTCCACTTCTCCTGAATCAAGTCAGTCTCCCTCTGCATCCTGAAGAAAGCCTGTAGCTTCCGCTGCCTGAGACAGCACTGGCCTCCACCTCTCCACCTTCCACGGTGCCCTCTCAGGGGAGTGGGAAGGCCTAGAGCCACACCCGTGGCATTTCTTCTAGCTACATCCAACTCCAAAACACCTTTGACCCTCTGACATCTGCTAACTGCATGATGGGGCTCTACATAATGCTGCAGGGATTAAATCAACCTTGCCTACCCAGGGTTTTGTAATTAATATTTCTACTCTGCTTTTCAATTACTACGTTCCTGGCCCCAGCATCTCTTACAGTCAACTGAAGGAATTGTGATAAAACTTTACATATTGTACTAGGTGGAATACTAAATTAAGATCTCCTTATAGGAACTGCTGGAGACAAGTCACTTGCCCAGATGAACCATTCTTCTGACTTAATCTGTGGATCCTCATGTCTGACCACAGATTCAGATATAACACAGATAACACAGATAACAACACAGGACTCAGATATACAAAGCACCTGAACAGGTTAATGTAGCAACAGGCACAATGGAAAGGTGTCCATAAGAAACCTACTTAACACTGATTAAGTAGCTGAGATATTTCTTTCTGACTATTCTTAGTCAGTTTTGAGTGAACTGGTGATGGCTCAAACAAAAAACCTTCTTGTTTCCCTATGAAAAGTCAAGCACACAGTAGACAGGGTTTTCCCAAGAGAAACTCAGGCATGTGCTTCTTCCCAGGATTAGTAAGTCATTCTCTGCTAGAGTGAAAAGGAGAGAAAGGAAAGTGAAAAACAAATGAAATGTCTACATCTTATTCTACATGTCTACTACACCAGCTCCAGGCCCTTCATTTCAGAGACAAGGAAAATAAAATATGAATGGGAATTATTAAGGTATAGATGACTTCTCCTTCTAAATTATAACTACTTTGTAGAGGGTCTCCTACTTATTTACTTCATGGGGTGGATCTTCCTGCTAACTAGCAAGGAAAGAGCAAGGGAAGTAAATGCCTTCTGGCCCTGCTGCCCTTTAGGTCTAAAAGAGGAATGCCCATCACCAAGGAACCATTTTCTGTTATCCAGGTGGTTGCAAATGTCTCCAGTCCCTTATATCCTTTCCAGCCTTGCAAAAGTGGAAATATTTCCAAGTTTAAAGGTGCAGTTTAAATTTGTCCCCTACATGCTGACTTCAGTGGCGATGTGAATGCTGACTGGTTAACCCACACAGGACTGCGGCCACTGACTGACCAGCCACCACCTCCTAAGTCAAGCCCTCTACTCAGCAACCCACTCGTCCCACGCTGTTGTCAGCTTGCTTCCCTGCGTGGCATAGCTTACACATCAAAAGGGAAGGTATGTCAAGTGTGGATAATCCTACAGCAAAGCTGTTGCATCCTGTTAACTGCTGCAAGGAGGCAGAGAGGCTGCGGGGGCCACTTGGGAGTTGGCTGTGTGTGAGAAGACATTTGAGAGCTCTTTACATGGTGTGAGCTAATGACTGGTGATTTCATTTATCTTCATTCTGATAATAAATAACAACTCCAATTTAGCACTTGCAGCTGACCAGACTCCAACTCAGTACTGCCTTTTTAACTCCCCAGCAGAGCATAACTGTTCAGATTTCATTCCATTTTATCCTCCTATAATTTTAATTAGGCTCAAACCCAGAAGCCATATGTTAACGCCTGTTATTCCAGTATTGCCAGTTTTTAATCAACCTGTATATGCAAAGTTTCCTTCAAAAACTGCACTGTTACCACAAATCAAACCAAACAATTTTACCCTGCTCATCTGAGTTTCATTACCAGAGAAATGATGATGGGGAGAGGTGAAAGCAGAGAACAGGAGCCCTCACAAAAGGCCTCACTCACACAAATACATACACAGGAACATCACCAGCTGGGAAGTCAGCTCATACAGAAAAAAAGGGTCAAGTACTTATTGGTTCCAGGGAATTATATTTAAATTAGGGTTTCACTGCATGTAGAAACAGAGCTGCTGGAATCTCTGAATATGGCTCTTATTAAACATCTGTTATTAACTGCCCAGTTAGTCATAGTTGGCCATTTCTCTGCTTAGGAGCTGCTGAACTCAGGGGCAGCCCATCAGGCTGTTGTACCACTTCACAGTGGCTTTCTTCTGGTAAGTTATCGTCATATGGGGTAACTACTCCTTCGGTATCACTCTGAATTAAATATCCCTTTCTGCAGCTCCCTGTGCTGCTGGGAAAGGCAAGCATCCCTCAGCCAGGCTGGGTGGCAGGCGAGGCTCAACATCTCCACTCCCCACACAGCCCAGCTCTGTCCCACGAGCAGCTCCACCAGGTCCAGGGGGATAATTTGGGGTCTGTTCCCCCTGCCTCCTGTACACCTGCTGCTTGGGAATGATCTTGGGTGCACCTCGGTGCCACATGTGCCCCGGCTCGGGCTGGGCCCCCCGAGGCACGGCTGAGTCCAAGTCCCACCAAGTCCCATCAGGGTCAAGGTCACTCAACTTAACAGGCCATTCTTCACCCAACAAGCTTCACCTCCCTGACTGCCTCCTCACTTTATGGTTCCTGGTCTTTTTTACAAAATCTGCCGTCACAAGCACGTTTCCACGTTGTTTTTCAAGGTGACCCCTTAGAGACGCGCCGGGACCGCGGAGCGGGGCGCCTTCCCCCGCTGCGGGCGCGCTTCCCCCCGCGGCCGCCAGGTGGCGCTGGGCAACGGCGCCGAGACGCCGCGCGCCCGGTGGGGCCGCGCCCGGCAGCGCCGCCTGGCGGCGGGGCGGG
>WBMZ01005257.1:0-49428 GCA_013400975.1 Atrichornis clamosus | reverse complement strand
AGTATAATAAATATAGTTTTCATTATATGGTAAAGTAGTTTGCCTGTTTTGCCTGTGTTTTTTCCTTCTTGAAGATCTTAATTTAATCACAAACCTTGTGGACACTTTGAATTTTTTTTTCCCCCTCTTCTCTGTCCGGCTGCGAGAAGGGGGAGACCGTCCGTGAGCCCGGGGAGTTCCTGGCCTCTGCCCAAGCTCAAACCATAACAGGGGTCCCCAGCACAGGAAGGACAGGGACCTGTTGGAACATATCCAGGGAAGGTCCAAGAAGATGATTGGAAGAATGGAACCCCTCTGCTATGAGAAAGGGCTGAGAGAGTTGGGATTGTTCAGCCTGGAGAAGGGAAGGCTCCAGGAGCACCTTGCAGTGACTTTTCCATACTAAAAGGGACCTTATAAAAATTATGGGGACAGACTTTTTAGTAAAGTCTTTTATAATAACACCAAAGCAATGGTTTCAAACTAAAAGAGGGTAGATTTGTATTAGATAAAAAGATATTCAGGGCTTACTGCAGGGGGTTTGGACTCGATGACTTTTACAGATTCCTTCCAATCTAAACTATTCTATCATTCTATGATTTTCTGCATTTTACCTTGACTGGTGAGCTCAAACATGAGTTCTGTGCTGCACATATGGTGGGCAGGACAGGACTTTGCTCTCCAAATCCTGTATCAGCAGAGACTCTGACCCACCTGCTCCAGACAAGAACTGATGGCCCCTGGCTAGGGTGAGGTAGGGTTACCCTGGGCCATAGGCAGGAGTAGGGGGAGACCCTGAGAAAGACTGGTTATAACCAGGAAAACCTCTGAATAGCCTCAGGACTCCCTTTCTCTGTTTTTAAAGCCTATTGCCAATATATTCTAAAGGAGTATTCTCTATCTGTTCACAAAGAGATAATAATTTTACCATTTTTGGTTGTTAATAATAATTAGTTAACATATGCCATTTAGTTACTTCTCAGTAATTGAATGTTTAAGTCAGTAATTTGTAAGTCAGTGATGGTACAGTGAGAAAGAGCTCATTTTTCATATCCATTCCACAGTCAAATACGCCTCAAAATGTCTTTTCAAGTTTCTTCATTTTTATTTGCATTCATTTTATTTTTGAATAGCTAAAAACCTCAGCAGAATGAATAAATATATCATTTGACATCAACAGCATGGGGAAGCCTATTAAGGCAACATGAATTATGAGTCATAACTTAGTCCATTGTGAAAAAGTGGCCTTTTGCTGTTTCTCACGCTACAAGAATAACAGTGATGTGATTATTCCTGAGACCACAAAAAACAGAATTCTCTTCCTTCCAAACATCACTTGCCAGGTCTTCTTTAAAGTTGTATTTGGAAGCAGATGGTTTCTTTCCTGAATCTAGCAGAAATTGCTTTTCTCTCTGTTAATGATGAAGAACAGACTTCAGTAGTGATAGAAGACAAAAAGGGTTGGATCCTGAGGCCTGTCCTCATATTGCCTAAATCTTGCCAGACATTCTCTCCTTTTGGGGCTTGGAACCTTCTGTTCAAATATCAATTGCTGAAATACCCTTTAGCAGGAGTGTTTCTACTGATAGTGATATTGCCTTATGATAGGCAAAAATGGCCTTGTGAGAGATGAAAGGATACATAGGGTAAAATGAATATGCTTTAGCAGATAAATATAAATGAAGAAGCTAAAATTTATTAAATTTTATTTCTTTGATGGCAATCTTGCTGAGCACAGAATACTTAACTCTGAAAATCAGCTGATGGAATATGATATGTAATACACGAGAGACCAGTTTGGCCTTTAAAGGAATGATTTAAACTAAGTGTATTGAGCTCAGCAGAGCACAGAGGAACCAGTCTACACTATTCCTGAAAGCATGTACTAACACAAGATGAGGGTGTCAGAAACCAGGGAAAATTGCTGGGAGAACTGCTTCAGGTCTTGGATAAATTCTCATGCTGAAGAGGAACAGCAGTTTGGTAAATTCCAAATTTAAAAGGCATAAATTTGTCTATCAGGTTCCTCTTCAGGAAATGCCAGGCTCAAGCACTGAATGGCTCCACTGGTTGCAGTAAGTTTCTAGGCTTATTGTCAATACTAACAGGATTTAGAATTGTAGTGGGTTGACCCTGGCTAGATTCCAGCACTCACCAAAGCCACTGTATCACTCCCGTCTGCAGCTGGACAGGGGAGAGAAAATTTGACGAAGGGTTCATGTTTTGAGATAAGAACTGGGAGAGATCACTCACCAAATGTCACCATGGGTAAAACAGACTTGAATTAGAGATATTACTTGAATTTATTACTAAGAATCAGAGCAGGATAATGGGAGGTAAAATAAGACCTTAAAAACATGTTTTCCCCACCCCTCTTTCCTTCACAGCTCTACTTCCTGTCCCCCAGTAGTGCAGGAGACAGGGAAAGAGGGTTATGGTCAGCTCATCACATGTTGTTCCTGTCACTACTCAGGGAAAGGAGTCCTTGCCTCACTCCACATGGGGTCCTTCCCATGAGAGATAGTTCTCCATGAACTTCTCCAACATTTCTTCATCCCACGGGCAACAGTCCTCCACAAACTGCTCTACCATGGGTCACTCTTCCACAGGGTGCAGTTCTTTAGGCACAGCTCCTCCAATTTGGATACCCCATGGAGTCACAAGTCCTACCAGGAAACTTGCTCTAGCCTGGGTTCCTCTCTCCATAGGTCTACAGGTCCCTACCAGGAGCCTGTTCCAGCATAGGCCTCCCACGGCTTCATAGCGTCCTCTCAGATTACCTGCTCCAGAATGGGGTCCTCCACAGTCTGCAGGTGGATCTCTGCATCCCTAAGGACCTTCATGGGCTGCAGGGGAACAGCTGCTTCACCATGGTCTTCACCATGGGCTACATGGGAAACACAGGTCCGGCACCTCTCCTCCTCCTTCTCTACGGACCTTGGTGTCTGCAGAGTTGTTCCTCTCACATATTCTCACCCTGCTTTTCTCTGGTCACAATAGCAACTGTACAATAACTTTTTTTTCTTCTTCTTAAATATGCTGTCACAGAGGCATTAACATACTTTCTAATTGGCCCAGCCTTGGCCGGCGGCACATCCTTTCTGGGGCCGGCTGGCATTGGCTGTGCTGGACATGGGGGAGGCTTCTGGCAGCTTCTCAGAGAAACCATTCTTGCAGCCCTCCCCACTACAAAAGTTTGGCCATGCAAACCCAATACAAGGACAACAACCACGATCACAGTAAATATAACCAGTTACAGCCAGATCCCATTTCCCAGCTTGCATTCCAAACAGTGAAAGTTGGTGTCACATGTGGGTTTAAAGCTCGTAGTTGCCCATGACCCTGAAAGCTGGGCAGAAAGCTGCTGGACCTGGCTGCAGCCTGTCTGTACGCAGTACATGTAGCCCCTGCAGGTGCATATTCAAAGACTGGGACTCCTCTCTTCCTATTGACACACAGATTTTCTTTCTCTCAAATTCTGAGGCAGACATTTCCTCACTTTACAAATGTCTGGGGATGCTAATTAGTTCTGGAGGCAACATGACAAGACAGAAATGATTTGTTGGGAAGACAGCATGAAACAGAGACAGGTGCAGCAATTCTTCTAATTACAGCTTCTGCTCATGATCTGTAGTTATCACTAAGACAGCCAATGCCTTTTAATTCTCAGGAGACAGACAAATATATAATCATCATTTGTATGCAGCAATACCTCCAAAATGGACCTCAGCATAGTAATCCACGACTGTCATTCCAACAACTCACAGTTGCTTTACTAGGATTCCCTTGAGTCAAAAATTTCAGTTCAGAGATAATACTGCTACCTGCTCATTAGCAGGTTATTCCAATGGTACCCCACAGTTTCTACTGCTCTTACAATTACTGAAAACATCCAAAATGCATTAAATTTAGGACAAGAACCACGAATATAGTGACTTTCTGAATTCACTGACTGAACTAGCTGAGGCAAAAAGTTACAATTTCTTCATGCAAAATTAATGATATCTAGGGCACACTGGGGGTTATTTGTACTTAAATATCAACCAATTTCAACTTGAAGTGCCCCTTTAAAAGGCAAAGTGGTTTCTGGTAATAGATGTCATCTTTCACTGGTGTACTCTTTCCAGAGCTGAAGTCCCTGCTAATGAATGAAAAAGTGTCCTCATTTATAAGACCTCATTTCAGAAATACTACTTCTTCTAGAAAAGGTTTGACATTATCTGAAAAATGCACACATTCACTTGAAGTCACTTCAATCTGCAAATATCTGAATATGGTTAATCAAGATCGCTATAGATAAACCCTTTTCTTACCAACCAGTCCACCATTTCTTTACTTTCTGTTATTCCCCCATTATTGTTCCTAGTTTAAAGCACTCTTCATCAGGTTGGCCAGCCTGTAAGCAAAGAGGGGTTTGCCTCGCTTTATCAGATGGATCTCTTCTCTTCTCTGTAGCCTTCAATTCTCAGGTGAGCAGGAGGGAGCCTGCATGCCCCCATGGCAGGGACTATCCCACTGCTACCACTCACCACCTCACTTTGTTGCTGCTGCACTGTTCAGTTTCAACCAGCTCTGATTCTTCATTGGACATACTTCCCAGCCCCTCATCTTCCACTGGGGCACTGATTCTGTTTTGTAGTTGCAAATCTGCAGGTGGAGGAGAAACTTTGCTGCTGCTGCCAGAACTCAAAACTTCCAGTCTGACATCCAAATGAAATCTCCATCTCAAACCCCAGTAAGTACAGACTCCACCTGCCTGTCCTTCAGTACACAAAATCTGTCTAAAGCTTCTTAGCCTAAGGAAATTCAGACACATTTCTTAACTCCCTGCAGAAGTGTTAAAGCGTGTAACTGTCTCAAAGGAGACATGAACCCAAGACAGGCTAGGTATCCAGATGCTCATATATACTTTTTATTTCTTACCTAAGACAGATGCATTTTCAGGTACAGTGACACAGCTTCAACATACTGTTACCTGGAAGCCCACTCCAGCATGCCTCTCTATGCTCTGGTGAGGTTCCTCAACACATAACACTGCATTTCAGATTCCATTTATGATCATGTACCTGATACTGAGCTGTAGAAATGCTCTGCTTTGTAACAACCAAGTACCTGTCTGGATCTATCACTTTTGTCTTATCGTTGGTGGGGGGAGCAAAGCCTATGTGGATATTGAATAGTCTGACAAGTTTAAATAATCAGTTAATCAAAGTTTCTGTTTGACTGTTTTTGCTACCTTCAGGAATGAAATAGCAGGTGACAGTCAAGAGGGAAATAACATATTCAGAGAGTGTGATCATGTCGCAGTAAACATTACCTGTGATTGAACACCCAAGTAATTGCAGTGTGTAGCAAAATTTCTACTGGCAATCTGATAGCCTGATTATCTCAGCACAGTCCCAGGGATGTGCTTGTTGCTTAAATAACCTGAAAAGTAACCTAGAGTGATGTTTATTAATACAAAAATTATAGAGGGATGAAAGAGAAAAATACATTATTTAGGAACCTAAGAGAAAACAGTTAAAACAAAATGAAACAAAACAAAGCAAATCCCTATCATTCCATAATTTGGGCTCAGAGTAAAAGCAGAAGTGCAAAATACAAAAATTTTATTCAAAAAATAAATTGCCATCTAGCATTTACAAAATTGCTTTTATTAATAAATTTGATCCCATGTTGTTTTGAAGAGCCCGGCTTTTTTTTTTTAGCTTGGTCTAGACCTAATTGGGTCCCTTTCTTAACATGTGCTTTGGAAAGTTAACCCTGAATCATTCAAACACTTAAAGATCATAAATAAAATGTATGAAGAGATCTTCCTCCTCAAACTCTAAGCCCTTTATCCTTACATGTAGCCATGTAACCTATTAGGTTTTTAGCACAATAGAGAGACAACAGAATAGTTTGCATTGGAGGTGGGTCTTTTGAAATGGAATTCCCCATCTAATACTGCAGAAGGAAGCTGGTGGACTAATGAATCAGCATGAAAACTTCGTTAATCATATGCATATGGAATATGGTGGCTAGTTCTTTGTATCTAGGATGGACATGTGAACAGTAGACAGGAATGTACATTTCTCTTAGAAAAAGAAACTAAACAAGATATTTGGCTAGTGAATAATTTCTTTTCATAGTTTCAGGAGAACTGCACAATTGTCCTGGAAACCTGTCTTACTATGCAATTTCTAATTACAGTTTACAGAGTCACAATAACAGTTTTTCCATTCTTTTTCAGTTAAAGCTACTTTACATCAAAACTTTTACTGTATGGGTAGTATTTTCTCAAATAAATGAATTCCAGCTGTCTTTTTCTGAGCTATTTTTGCTTCTTGATGAAATCAGATTTTTAACTGTTTAATAATACATATTAACAACTTTTAAAGTTTTATATTTGTCTCTTTTACACTGGGTAACTGTACTGCTCCATCAAGGTGCATGCCAGGTGTTTCCACCCTGCAGAAGTGTGATTGTTCTGCTTTTGGGAAGAAATAGCCGAAAACATAGGAATCATTCTCCAAAATACAAACAAGTCCATCTGCAGCCCTGGGAAAGTAAACAAGTTTAGTTAACACTCTTTTGATGGGGCTCTGTGTGTTTGAGGAGATGGTTAGAAACAGTATAGAAAAATTCTCATCACAGTTTTTAAACATGGGAGAATTTTAGCCTGAGTGATGACAATTAAAATAGGAGTTCTGGGGTATCAATAAAAGATATTAATTTTTTACGTCTGCAAATGAGGAGATTGCATAGTTTTGAAAACAAGTAGAACTGTATAAAGCAATACCCACATTCATGTTCTATTTCTCCCAAAGGGAAACAGTCTCCAGTAAAAAAACAGGGCAAAAAAGTGACCAAATTGTTTCAGTGGCTATTAGAAGGTGTTCAAAAAAGGCTCAAGAATGACATAATACAAGATTGAAAGAGAATAGCCTTCTAGTAATTACTTATTTTCAATTAAGGCAAAAGTCAAAGACATTTTGGCAGTGACATTTTAACCTCACATAAATCACAGGGAAATTATAAATGTGAACAACATGACCAGCAGCATTCACATTCTTACAGGTTTGTAATTTATCACTGCAGATATCAGAAATTGAATAGAGGAGTATTTTGCACTCACAGGTTTACAACTGTGAGTTGATCAATGATGCTGTGATATCCAAACTGAAATAAAAGTTCCTGTTTAGCACAACTATTACCTTAAATTTTTTAGTCTTTCCTCCAAAGCAGCTGCTGACATTATACAGGCCTCCATAGTCAGGCAGAAGAACTGACTATGTTACCAACATCCACTTCTAGTTACATATCCACTACAGTGACTATGTAAATATGATAAATGAAGTATCTTCATGGTAAGCTAACATACTATTCATGTTAATATGAAATTTAAAAATGTTCTGATGCCACATGTATACAGGCTTGATCATTTAAACTATACTTTTCCTCCTGTCTTGTTTCTATTAACAATTCATTCTCCGCTACAAAGAGAAATGCACAATTTAACAAAGGTGGAATTACAATAGGGTTTAAATCACTAGTTTGATTACAATACCTTTATAACAAAGGTGAACTTTGAGCAGCCCATCTTCTTCATGTATCACACCCAAATAAGGCTGGAGTTATAATTCCCCAAAAATTGATAACATTCGTCCACTGAAAGAAGTTTCCTGGAATGAATTTCTTTGTTGTGTTTTAACCTCTTGCTTAGTTAAATGCTTGATAATGCTTTAAAAAATTGATCCTTTAGGATCACTTCTGATCACAAAAAGAACATTAGTTCATTTTTATCTCTTCTTGTCTATGTAGGGCAATTAGCACAAAATCTTGGCAGACAGTACTCCCGTTCACAGTGATTGTTAAAAAGGTATCATGGGAACATAACCAAGCTTTTACAATACACACATGATGCAAAAAGGCAATTCACCACATATAGCAGCAAAAAAGCATTTATCACCAAAGCTGTCTGGAATACATTCCATAGAGCAGCCATCCACCAATTAGAGAATAATCTGCTGCTCATCTGCAGAGTAGAACACCTATTTAGTTGGCAAGCAGACATCGAGCAGAGGCACCTAACAGGTACATTGGTGGTTGGAGGGCAGTTAGCCAGCTGGGAGCATGAAAGAGACCCAGAAACTCTGTTTCATACAGCATGGGACTATACAACTGTGGTGGTGACAAGCTACAGGTCTCTGACCCCATGACTGGCTGGAAGAACCTCCCCCAGAGAGTCAAAGTCTTTGGCCCTGGCCCACTCCTGAGGAGGGAGGCTGCCATGCAGGACAGATGCCACAGGTGCTGGTGCTGCTCCTGGAGCTGGAGCTGCTGGTGGCCTCACCTGGAGCTGTGCTGTGGCTGAGGCAATAAGTGACCAGGTACAGGAGCTGTGAGACGAAACAAGCAGACTGGACAGTATTGGGAAGAAGGGTCATCCTCTGTCCTCAGATGTGAATTTACAGAATCAGTACAGTTCCCTAATATCCAAGGAAGTGGAACTAGTTCCCTAGGGAGAATTCAAAGTCATCTGAGCCTGAATCACTCATTAGCACGAAGACAGGCCAAATGATGGAGGTTCCCATCTGCAGGGCGGGGAGGTATTGTTCAGAGTTGCTGTCACGGGATTCTTATCACTTGCTGGCAGTCCAGAACAATGACATTGCAGAGAGGTTCCTGACACTTACACCTCAAATAGTTCACTCTCACTGTTCATCTATGTAAACATCAATTACACCACAAAGGGAAACATGGAACAAAGTCAACAAGGGACTGCATTTCTGAGGCCAAAGGGGGAAGTCATGAGAGCCCAAACATTGTTCTCCCCAAATGAACAGGTGTCTGAGAAGGGTTTGGGTAGGAGCTGATGTGTTCTGCAAGTTAACAGCTTGCTGTATATTGATTACTGTAGTTGGTGCTTTGGCTTTTATAACTACGGTCACCTCTATGGAGTATGGACTGTTAGCAAGAGATGGAATTCCAAGAATAGAAGTGCAGAGATTTTTCTGAACAAATTTCAGTTCAAATTCCAGCTCAAAACTCCAGACCCCAGTAGATCCTTACAGCACTTTTCTTATCTAACGCTTACGGTACTTATCCTAATGCCCTGTGATACATAGAATGCCCAGTTTCAAATCACTTCTTCTCCATCTCACATGTCTACATTCCCAAAAAATGCCTCTGGAGGGATGCAGAGTTAGCATCAGCTCCCTCAGTATTACTTGTTATTGATACAAAATAGAACATTTTAAGCAGGAGAAATCTAGAAAGCAACAAATACTGAATATAATCTTGTGGTTACTGCCCACACCCAGGATAAGAGAGAACAAACCTTAGGATCACAATTATTTATACAAAATGGAACATCTCAAACTGGAATACTTGAAAAATACTGGACATTTTGTATTCCCCTTCCCTCACTCTGAATATTAGAATGTTATTCCCATCTTCTCCCTAGTCCATTTTCATTTTTCTCCCCAAACTATATAGCTGCCCCAAAAGTTTCTGATCTGTGCAAATGCAGATCATGGGAATCTTGAACATTCAAAATAATTTCCACCTCAGAAGTTTCTTGCAATATTCCTTATATAGCCTGATATAACTGGCAAACAACATGCAGAAATCACTCTCATAACTTAAAATATGAGTGAAGAGGTTAACTATGAAAACATAGACATTCTTAGAAAATTACAAATCCTGATCTAGTTAATTGGATGCAAACACTAAAATGTCTTCTGCAAAGAACAGGTGAAAACAAGTGTAGGTAATTATGATATTTTGGTTCCCATCCCTGCAGCTATAAAACATGTGCCATCAGGATCATGAAATTGGAAAACAAACTTATGTTCTATATCACAGAAACAGGGCTTGGTCTGAACTCCACAATTTAGAAGACATGGTATCACAAACAACGTTAATGTTCTTTGACAATGTTCACAAGCATTAGAAAATTGAAGTCATAATGAAACTGCAGCTAACTCACAATCTCTGGCCCTAGGATGTACATTGTTGATGTGTGTATTTTGGAAGCCCCATCTGTTACAAGGCAGGCTTTATATACCAAATAATTGCTAAATTCCAAGGAGACCAGGTGGCAAGGCCAATTAATTTAGAAAGAAATAGAAAAGTCATGGGGGAGGGAGTAGAAAAATTGTAGGAGAAAGTTAATTCAGCATTTTCTGAATGTACTGAATGAGGACAGGAGTAAAGAGAGAAAGAAAATACACAATAAAATGCAGAAAGGATGGGGAAAGGCAAGAAAAGAAGGGACGCTTTTATATCAAGACTTGTTTATAGACATATTTCTTGGACTACAAGAAATGAGAATGTAAGGGAGATGAAAAATCCTGAGGATTTTGCCATGAAATTTTCTATACAAGAATATTTATTCTCTCAATAATTATTCATATATTTGCAACATCAGTTCACAATGCCCTGTGTAAACAAAACCATATTTAATCTTCCTTTTAGTGAGTGGTTTAAAATAGCTCAAAGAGAAGGGGGTAAAGGAAGAAAGACAAATCTATTTTAGGTTCCCAGTGTGAGTGGTACATTCCCAGTTTTTCATGTAAGAAGCACTCACAGAAAACTAACCAGATAGATACAAACACCAAAATTGCTACTATAAATGCAGCCCCCTGTGCAAGAAATCTCTGGCAAGATGATTAGGTTTCTTTGAAGAGCATCTGGTATCAGATACAGTCCTGTTCTAGTCCTCACGTGCTCCTATTACTAGCAGTAAGTGAGACAGAGGAGTTAGGTTAAACTGATTTAATTAAAATTTTGATTATTGTGTTAGTCTTTTGGGTCTATCTATCTATAAAATCAAGCAGATTGCCTAAGTACAGAAGTAAATCTGTAATATAGTTGAAAAACCAATGCAGAGGCCAATGACACGTATAAATCACAAATGCACTACTTGGAATATAACTGATATTATCTTGCTTTGAATCCAAACAGAGGTATGTAAAACTGTGAAATCAACAACAGCACAAAAGAGTTTATTAGCACCATGATGTCATATCAAAATTCAATATATTCTTAGGTCATATTATTTTACTTAAGTACGTGTTCAGTGTGACTACCAAAAGGGCAAAGTGGTATGAGTTGCCCCTCAACTAAGAGAGAGTTACCAGGCCAGAAGCAAGATAATCACATAAACAAAACTGACTCCAGACAGCCAAAATATACTGCTGAATACACAAGGATGACTGACAAGGTCCTAAAAAACACCAAAAACCAAAAAAAACCTCCAACCCAACAAAATAATCCCAAAAGACAAATAGCAATATTAACAGTATCAGGACAAGCATAGACTCCCATTTTTAGGAGATAGGCAAAGCTGTCTCAGTAATCATCCTGACTAACTCATCAAGGACAGCAGCCTTCAGTGAAAACTGCATGGCATCCACTCCATACCTGATTCAGGCTATAACTCTTAAAAACTAACAGTTCTCTATATGTAGACATGATTCAATCATATTGCATAACAACAAGCAATGAGAATATAAAGTGTCATGAATGAATTAATGTAGCAAAATTTAGGTTTTAAATTTAAAACCAATCTATTTTATAGGTTTTCTAAACATTCTGATCACAACAATCTCTACCTATCTGATACATATATTCAGTTATAACAATGGGCTCCTGTTGAAAAATATCCCTCAGTCCACTGTTCCAGACCACCTGTTTCCAGGTTTTCTACAAACTATTACTTTTTTTATTTCTGTGTAGTTCAGAACATCAGAATCTGTCACCACACAGCATTCTTAGAATGCTTGAGCTGCCAACACAGCCAAACATGCTCATCTCGGTGTTTGCCAGGACCCTCACGCCATTTTCCTCAGACTTGTTCCCCAAACAGTTAGGTTTTATCTTGTACAGTAGAAGCTTTTAGTCCACCCCAGATGCAGGGCCTTGTTCAATTTCATTAGATTCATTTTGAGTATTCCTCCATACTTGACTGCTGTCAAGTATATCAACTGGATCCCCCAATTTGTTGTCATCTGTAGACTTGATAAGAGTACATATCTTATTCTCTCCCACATCATTGATAAAGATGTCACCTGCCTCTGAATAGACTATAACACATTAATCATTACTCTCTAAGCCCTGTCTTCCTAATAGTTTTTCATCTACCTGGTTGACTACCCATTCAGACTGTAACATCAGAATTTAATGCAATAATATTATGGCGTGTAGTGTTAAAAATCAGGGTAAATTACTTCAGCTGTTCTTGTTTCTTCTGGAAACATCTTAACTTTATCAGAGAAGGTATTCAGGTTGGTAATGTTTGATTCAGCCTTAATAAGTCCATATGCTGAATGATTCCTATCACCTCTGTCTCATGTACCCAAAAATGCACTTCGAAAAGGCTTGTTCCATAACTTTTCCAGGGACTGAGATTGATCAACCTGTAGTTCCCTGGTTCATTCTTCAGGCCATTCTTGCATATTTCTGATCCAACATCTGTTTTCCATTAGTTGTCAGGAATTTCCCCTCATCTCCATGACTTAAAAAAATTATAGGAAACAACCTTCACTGGACATCAGTTCTCTCAGCACACTTGGATCCAGCCTGGCTGGGCCTATGGACTTCTATATGTTGAGTCCTCATCCATGACTCAATCTTCCTTTTAATTCAGGTGCTGTCTTGTTCTCCCCACAGGAGATAACTCAGGAAATCAGTTTTAGTCTGATATTTTAACCTGGTTTCAATAGTCACTGATGGTAATTTCTGTGTGTGTTTGACATACCAATTTCCTCCACAATTTTTCAAACCATTTGCCCAGTTTTAAACAAATGTAAAAAAGAGAATCAAAAATTATTATCCATAGCTGAAGAATGTACTTTCACTGTGTACATGACTATAGTACTAGTAACCAGACTGCCTATTTAAAAGGCTAAACCTTGAGTTTTCTTTTGTTCCACAGAACACATAGGTGCCAGAGGTGCAGCTGTAAGAAATCAAAAGTTCAATATTTCTGATGCCCATGAAAGTATTTCTTTAAACATATGAGATGAAGTCAGCTGGGTCAAACATAAAGCTACTTCTTTGTAATTAATTTCCCATCCCAAGTGGGTAGATTTTACTGCATGACCTTGCTCTTATTTTATGAAGGTGTTTGGCTCACTGGGCCAATTTTTGGAGGACTTATTTACTCCTATTTCTCATTTTCCTCTTCCTCTGTACAGTTATTCTTATGTTAGCAAAACAGCTAATTATAATATTGTCTACCTTCCTTAAAACATATAAGTTTTCCAACTAGCATAGAGTTGTCCCATAGTAGAAGTCCTCCTGCAGTGACTTTGTGTGATGCCACCTTGATGAATTCTACTGTTTTAGCGATGGCACATTTTATTATTCCACCTGCCTTTTATTATTGCCCAGGACATACTTTTGCTCTCTTTTTTCTTATCAACTTTTTTCTTCCTCAGTTAATGTTAGATTGAATATTTTCCCTGCCAATACCTGTATTATTGACTGGAGTTCTAAGAGTAATGTGTGTGAAATATTTCATTTGACTTTTGAGACTTGGCTCCATCCCTATTAGAACAGAAATACACACGCACTGCTTTAATTAAAGGGCCCATTTCTCCTCAGGCATGTGAAATACTATGTTCTCATATGCAGACATATGCTTTGTCTGGACCAGAAATATAGATATCAAACAGTAGATAAATATCTGATTTGTAAGGTGCAACTGAGAGTAGATAAAAATGCATGAAAAACTACACTAATTCAGATCAAGGGCCTATCCAGCTCATTATTCTGTCTCCAACAGTGGCTGCAAGTGTACCCTAGGGAAGAAGAAAGCCAGGGAGAGCAAAAACACATAAGTATCAATTTTCCTAGATTTTTACTATTTTCAGCTCTTATTTCCTGAGTGTCTTCTTGTCCATTTACTAGCTCCCTAAAGATGCCTTTTGCAAGTGCTTGTCAGATCTGCCCTTGAACACAAATAAACCCTGAAGTATACATGACATCCTTTTAGAAGGAGTTTCACAAAATTTTTGCTAATGATAAGAACAATTGCCTAATTTGTTTTGGAGGATCCTAAGGGCTTAATGTTATAGCCTATATTCCCTTTTTTAGAAAGAGCAGCGAAGAACTAGAACACCTTAAGTCTTATGCTTTCATGCTCAGGAGTCCCAGGTTGCTTGGTTGCTCTGCATACTTCTCATCAGACGTGGGGCCCCCTCTCTTAACTCTCTGCAGTTCTCTTATATCTCCTTTGAGACCGAGGACCCAGAACTAAATGCTGTACTCAGAGGGAGGGGGAGCCATGGGTTTTATATGACAGCATATGAGTATTTCATGCATTGTCTTCCCCTCCTTTCCCATTTAGTCTTAAGAATAAGTTCTTAATTAGGTGCAATCTTTAAGGAGGCAAATAATACAAAGAGGGAAGAAAGGACTGTCACAGAGACAGTAAATAACTGCCATACTACACTGTAGCATAAATCAAGTACATCCCCATGTCTGGAGAACTGTTCAGTAGTTGTCATAACAGCTTATCTCTGGTTTTTGATAATTTAAATACATAACAAGATCCAAAATAATATAAGTATACTGGTATTTGTATTTCAGGTATTTTTTTTATGTTAACTGTTCATAACTAACCATTGCTTTTTTATGTATTTCTCCTGTACTCAAATTATCCTATCGAGTGCTTTGGGCTCTTTCTTGCATCTTTTTCAAATGTGTCTGAAGCTGGTCATCCCCAGATATAGGATTCAGAATAGGTGGACAGCAAGATGATTAAGATGTGACATCTCAAAAATGGGTATGCAAATCTTGCAGGATGGCACATTTACTTATGCCTTCAGCATCTTCAGTTAATTAAAAGGACTTTAAAAAAAAACTGTACTAACCGAACTTTGCATTCCTTCACCTCAAAGTTAATTTCCAACTCTAAAGTATATTATATCACTTTTGTTCAGAGCTGATGGAATATATAAAAAAAAAAATCTTAGAAAGTATGGAAAATAGCCTACTGTTGGAGGTTAATTTATATCACAGTTCTGGGTAGCTTTTCTATCACAGCCTGAAGACTAGTCAAATTACGTTTTTCAAGAATAAAATAAGAATGAACTTATAGGGCAAAATTTGAGGCACATTTTACCTCTCAGAAAAATATGAAAAGCTGATGATCAAAGAAACAACCAATGAAGAGGCATATAAAGATAATTGTTTCAACTTATGCTTTCACTAAAACTTCTGAAAACAGTTATGACATTGCTGACCAAATAGTCCACCTTTTAGAGCACAAATTTCAGCAGTATTCAGGCTACTTAAAATTCCCTGCTTCATTGGCTAACATTAGGACTGCCACACTTAGATGTTGGAGTTAATGTCAAGGACTGCAGTTCCTCAAACTTCCATACAACACTTATCTGCACTAAGCTTGCCTTTTTGAGGCAAAAAACAGACTTTAAATAGAAGTCCAGGATATATTTTTCATACTTTTACAGGGAGACTTACTCATATGCAGCAATTAAAATAAAGATAGAATTACTAAAGTGATACATATTGTAACTGACCATGTAGCAAAGGATAAAGTTTATAATTTTTTCTGAAATAGATTCATTTGACTTGCGCCTATTCTTTTAAATCACAGTCTGTATTCTATTAAAGCATTCTGAAAATGGTCTAACTCAGCTTTTACTTTAAAAATCTGAAAATATTATTTTTCATAAGAGTCAAAACTATGTTACAGACAGAAGAGAAAGTTCTGAAATGAGGAAGCTAAACTGAAGAAAACAAATAATGGAGGAAATTAATGTAAGAATTTTCCATACGAAGGTAAGAATTTGTCGTGGGTTATAACATGGTGTGTAACCAAGCAACACGTTCTACTACCATCTACATTATCCCTGATGACCTGTTAATGATGGGTGGGTCGTTTCACAACAGCTGCCCAGTGCATGCTCGCCCCTCAGGCTACAAGCTGGGTGTTAGATAAGATAAGGGAAACCCTGTCCCTTCTGTCTTCACAAATGGCACAGCTGGGATAGCTCCCCCCGGGAAGCACCAATAATGACCACACCCATACTGAGGAGGTCGTCTCTGTTAATGGGCCATCATGGACAATGGGCAGCTGGAACGACCCAGCCATCAGGGACTCCCCAAAATATGCGATGACTCATTGCTCCACTGTGAAATGGTCCGCCCTAGGGGAGGTACTGAACATTCCTGCCTGAATACAATCCAGACCTCTTGGACACTGGAATAGCTGCGACCACCGACTCGGCAGATCCCCAGGAGCTGCAGAACCTCCAGAGGAACACCGCTCTCAGCCTGGACTGCAACTACTTCTCAATTGGACTGCAGCCTTCGCCCTGACCAACAGGGTGCCAGGTCATGCTCTGGCCGTCTGGGGTTTTTTTCTCCACTTTTCTGTATGAGTATATTTATTGTAATCTTTTCATTAAATTGTAATTGCGACCTGAAGTCTCTCTCAAAGTATTTGTGTGAGGGGGTTACATTTCTCCACGGGTTCACTTTCAAACCAGCACAGAATTTTAAAAGAATAAAAACCCCAACAAAACTGAAGCAAGCAATTGCCTTTTCAGCATTAAGAAACCAAAAATATTCCCTCTGAGTTTAGCTCCTTCAAATCAAGTAATCCTAACTTTAGAAAGCAATTCACATTTTTATATAGCTATACATTATATGTATGTATACAGGTAGTTAGGCATGTATATAGCACACGCAGACATATTTCAAAAACAGATCGAAGAGCAGTTCAGGCTCTTGCTGACAAATGACTGCTATATTAATTTTTGCTATACGTCATACTTCCTTTGCCCATAAGTACTGAATATGTTTTCAGTAAAGGAGATGGCTCTCTCTTAAGGCCTTTTCTGTAGCAGTTTTCCTGAAACAGTACTGTGTTTTCATGTTGTGTCATAGGAGAATTTTTCCATAATGTTTGCAAGGTTTCAACTGACACGTTCATTCAGTGAAACAAACAAAAAAATTAATTAATCTGAACATGTCTGTAAGGTCCTTGTTGACTCAGAACCAGAGCATTCAGAATGGGCATTCTTATCCTTTTGACTTAAACAAGCATAAAATTTCTGAGAAATCTAACAAGAAGGTACTTCTAATAACAATGGTAATAAACATGTAGCAAGAAAAGGAGAAGGTACTTGTATTCGAAACTAAATCTGTGTCCCCCATTCCCACTACTATGTCACATACTCACAAGCACCAAGATGTGTATAGCAAGGTGGCCACAGAACATGCCTGGGTTTAGGATGCCTTTTAGTTTTGGATACCCTGAAAAGCACAGAGCAGATTTGTTGTGATCTTCATAACCTGTTAATCTGGATGCCAACACAACCTGCCATTCTTACAGCCCTTCTGGCATTCCTATTGCTATTCTGACAGAATGACAGATTGTTCATTGTGTCATTCAGCACCCTGACATTCACACCACTCTGAACATTTCCCTGTGTATTACCTTTGACAAAAGCCTCTCCAATGGCAATCCAGGAAATCTAGCCCACAGCTCTAGAATAGCAATGCCTTGTTCACCCAGGTCTTAGAGCATGGATGCATAAAGCTAACAGACAAACGCACATTAGTTTCATACTAATCACTGTATGATTATATAACTGGATTATGGGTTATATACTGAAGCAAGACCCCTGGTGGCCAGAGCTTTAAAATTGATATACCTAGACTTTTGTCTTCTAAGAACACCTTTCAGAAGATCAGAGGGATTTAAAAGTCAACACAACAAAGTTTTATTAGAATAGAAGCTGGCGTATTTAGTATTCAAATAGTGAAATCTCAAAGCAATTAGGTAAAAAAGAATGACATCAAGGACATGGATACCTCTCCTTCAGCATCCTCTCTCCTTGCAGGAAGATGCTTGATAATAGTCCGGTGGCTCTCTGAGTCACCACGCAGAGAGTGCACGCTCCTTTCAGTTCCTGCAAAGCTTTCTTCTGCCTCATAAGGCCACGTTCTTCATTCCTTGCTCCTTCTCACAGTCTCGAAGGATAAGCCTGATCTGCAGGATCTCATCTCATAGCTCTTGGTCTCACTTTCTGCCTGCCTTTGCTACCTCATATGCCTGGAACCTTTCCCTTGGGCTATGTCCATTTCACAAGCAAAGGAGGCCCACACATAATCCAGCTGATCCAGGGAGGAGATGTGCAAACTGAAAAACCAAATAGAACAAATACCCTCTGTCACAAAATCCAATCTCGACTGTACCACTTACCTAAATAAATTCATGGCTCCAAAGAACTGACACTGTTTAAGTGCAACCACTCCTTTATAAGTCACAGCTGGTTTCAGATGCAGGCTGAGTTGTGATAATCTGGTCTGGGATGACATAAACACGGTATAGAGCAACAAGGCCAAATCTCCTGTTTTTTCCATGGTTGAGCAGCTCAGACAAGAGCTTAATTACACAGACAAGCAAAGACACACGCATCTTTTAGGATTCATTTGATTTCACTCACTGTGCAGTTTTCTCCTAGTATGCCTGGCTCCCAGGAACCTTACTTTAAAACATGCTTGAAAATTGTAATTCACAGGAGCAGCAGAGAGAGGGAAGGCAATAGCAGGGGAGGAGAGATGACCAGGAAGAAAAAGGGTCAATTTGGCAATTTAGCTACCAGTGTTTGCCCATACCAATTAAGTATGTAAAGATTATTACCAATCAGAATTATCTCTGTAGAAAGCATAGGGTGTCATGTGTTATCATTCATTGATAATAATGAATTCAGACCATCATCTGAAATATTTTTAAACTTTTATGCAGAAGTTTTTTATGACTGACTATAACGCTGTTGAAGATGAATTTAATCTGAGAGGTTTTCCTGTTTATATGCCTTAGCCTATCAGAAAAAAAAAAGTATATTCATAACTCTCTCTTTGTCACAATATTACTTAAGTTCAAGCATCACTGGCAAAATATTTTACACTTATGATTTTAGTCGTTATTTTAATTATTTTAAATCTTCCTCATGACTGGAATAACTGCAGAATAATTCTTTTCTCCAGTAGAGAGCTACCATTACAGAGCAAGGTGAGAATTACAAAAGTACAGTATCTTGTCACTGTGGTTTGTAATCCTTTTGCAAGACCCAGTGCAAGAAAGAGGTCAGAGCTGAGCTGAAAATGAAAGAGGGACATTATAATGCATAGGCTTTTAGAGAAGCCCCATATTCAAAAGGAGAAGGGCAGTAAGAATCCTTTTTTTTTCCCCTCCCAACAAGAACAAGTTTTCTACATCATACCTACAGGTTCAACAAAGAAATGAGATCAGTGATTTCTTTTTACATCTCAGTTTCCTGTGTGTAGCTGCAATGAACAAAGCTAAGAAATGCTGAAAACCCACTCAGTCCGCAGTCAGCTTTTTTCAAAAAGCCAAGAAATAAGATTGACTAGAAATTTAACTTCCAAAAAGTCCTCAAAATTATTCATTTCATGACTCCAAATATAAATCATCTTGGTGCAACAAGAGCAATGAGAAACTAATAATAATTCAACAATCTAAAGATTAATACTTCATGGGTTTTGACATGAACAATTCTCATTAATGGATCTACTTTTATTGCTCTGTTTACATCACAGCTTATTGGGCCCTCAACGTTATTTGTAAATTTGCATATTTACAGTTTGTGATAAGATGATGATCCTGTAGCAGTGGTTTGATAAAATTTGGCTTGTACACACTACAAATTGCCAATCAAGTGAAAAGCTCTTGTTTTCTACAACTCATAAATATAGATGGTACTCACAGGATATAATAGAAAATGTGCTCTCCACATTGTCACTGGATTAGTTCAACTTACATTTTCATGTTTTTGCAAAGTAGAAATATTAACCTGAACACACAAATTAGTACTCGAAGTAATATTTAGTCACCTGTTTTACTTAGAGGAAAGTAATAATACATTAATGTGTATCCTAATTATTCAATGTATTCTAGGAGACAGAATGAAAAGAAATGCAAATATAAATTGCATAATGTTGAAAAAAATGCTGAAATTACCAGATAAAATGAGAACTAAAAAAAAAAAAGATAGATAAATGGGAGTTGAAATGTGCAGTGATTCAGTTTTTCTTAATACAGATGTATTAAGCTTCTAAAGTACTTTAGCAATCCAAAAGAACAAGAAGCATACTGTAAGAAAAATCTGAATATTTCTGTAAATAAAAACCCCCCCATTTTTCTTATTCAGTAAGGGACCTAGACTAGTTGAAATTTATATTTTCATCTGTTGTATTCCAGAAACACTGGTTAGAAAATTGCTGGTAAAAAATTTACTGGTGTCATAATTTTTTATGACAGTTTTGGTCATTCCAAAATATTCAGGCATGTTGGAAAAGAATGCATGAGAAGAAATTATGGGAAGCCATACTTCCTCTCGTAAACTCTGTCACATTTTTATCAATATATGTCCTGTGCCATTCTCACTGAAGGTTCCTCTAAGCTTCATGTTCAGCTTTTCAAACAAGGAATAAGGATCTGGACCATTCAGAACTGATCAAACAGAACTGACTTGTTGGCCATTGTGATTGCAACCCTGTAATTCACCAAGAATCAATTTTCTTAATCTCTGCTTGCAATCAATTTTTTTAATCTACTGATGACCTGTATATTTTAGAGCAATTCTGAAGTTCCTCTACAGTTTTTTTAATATCTCCTGGCTTTGTATGTAATATCTCTCATAATCAAAATGTCAGACTTTCTAATTAGTCAAACTTTAACATATATATTAGTAATAAAAAAATTAACTTGGAGAAAATGAGCATAGAAAGAGCCTCTCAAATAGGTTAACAACTGTAATTTACTTCTTTCTTATATTCAGCCTGCAGTCTGGATGCAGTAATTTCTAGTTGACAAGACTTTTTTTTTTTTACTGCCAGCTCAGTGTATTCCAGATTTTAATTATGCTGTAATAACAATCTTTATGAACAGGATTTAGAGCACCAGATGCAATTTCTGCATTTTCTGATATTAGCATGCAAATCAATCTAAAACAGAGCCAGCAATTTGGTTTTGCATTTTCTATATCACTTGACATCAGACTACTTACTGCTTGAAAAGAGGGAGGTAAGAACATTGTGTTCCATACCACATGTCATAAAATGAGCTATGTACAAAGACTGTGAGCCACATCATCAGATCATAATTCTCAAAACTCCTATCATACAAGCCATAACACATCCTTGGATAGACTCCCCAAAATCTGTTTATTTGAATTGAAAACAGAAGGAAAACCCGTTGGATGTCTTTACCTTAATGTCAGGTTTTCACTATTTCACATATAATATGAACCTATCCTTTATCAGTTGAAGGCTCACTTTGTTAAATTTCTAGAGGCTTGTTCTCACCTTAAGTCAGGGAAATACATGTGTCTAGCTACAGGAAATACAGTAGGCTATGCAACATATTTCTAGAATAAAGATCATTGCACTAGGAAATTAATTCCTTACAATTAATAGGAAAAAATTGATGTTTAGAGGACAAGATTAATTTTACCAAGTACAAAGATCTACAGCTGGTCAGACACATTCAGCTTCTGTATCTAGACAAACAAAGGAATTATAGTGTTATTGATTTGAATTTTAGTCTCACAAGCCTACCCTGAGAATGGATGTTCTGCAATTCTATTTAATTTTCTTCTGGCTAATTTTGCCTTGTTTCTACTGTTAAACCTGAAAATTTCTAATCACCAGGAATGGCTCCTGCTAAGCATTAGTTTCATTTTACTTGTTAAGACTCAAAAATGCATGCAATCAATCAGCATTTAAAATTTCTCCTGAGTAACACAAATCAAACCAATTTACAAAATTAATCTATACTTCCCTGTTCAAAAATCATCTTTAGTTTGAGAAAATACCCATAGTTCTTCAAGAATGTAGTGCTGCAGAAGGATTTTAAAAAGAAATATTTGTGGTAGCAAGAATGTGAAAAGTGAATAAAGGTAAACAACTATCTTAATCCTTGATTTAGTGACCAAAGCATGCAAGTATTTTAGTTTAATATTTTTGCCACTGGGACTTTTCTTCTAGATCCTAAATTTCCAACCTTTATGAAGAGGAAGACTAATATGTTTATTGCCATCAATATTTGAAAGTTATATATAAAGAACAGAAGATAGACATTTCTGTGGTTTTAGTTTAATTTGCTAGTTCCTAAATAACTAGTGTTGTATAAGAACACATGAATATCCATACCAGCTGAAACTAAAGATCTGCATAGCCCTATATCTTATCTCTGAAAACTGCCAGAAGTGGAGGCTTAGGGGAAAGGTATAGGAACACTTACTGCTTTCTATTGCTTTGGCAAATTACGCCATATATTACATATCTCAGTTAATATTTGGTAATATCCTATCTGAGTTGCTTCAGAAATCCTGTGCAAATACCATTTGGTATCAGTCATTGTTGCAATCTGGTTTTGGCAATCGCTTTTATTCATTTTTTTTTACTTGCTTAGATATGTTTTCTTTTGACACTTTTATTTCACACTGTTTCTCCAACTTTTCCAGAGGAAAGAAATACCCTTCTGTGGGAAAGTCCCAGTGATACACTGTGGTGAATGGATTTTTATCTTCCATGAGTCCTTCCTCAGGAACATCCCAGTTAGCCATGGACTCTGCCTATTCTTCATCTTGCTTCTGTGTCTGTTGTGCTCAAACAAAAAGCCTTATTGTTAGCTTTAACATCTGTGGCAAACTGAATTGACAAATATTCCTGGCTGGTTTATTATGATTATAAGTTGAAGTTGCCACAGTTTGCATTCTTTCCTATTTTACTCACTTTGTCACACAAATCCCTCTACGTACACATATAGAATGTAATAAAAATACAGTCTTAGTACAATGTCAGTACTCCTGCAGGTAGAGTAGAATGGTTTGATTTTTTAACATGTTTTAAATCCAAGAATAGCACATTCCTCTTGGATTCGAAAAAAATTGTGCTTTTTCAATTTCCTTTTTAATTTCTATGCTTCTTTAGTGGGGAGAGAATCCCTACTCTAAACCACAAATTTTACCCCTTGCTACTGTGGCTGTTGATGATTTCTTTAGGAAAATACACGCAGTAGGAAGTGTATCCCACTTCATGCTATCCACTTGTTTGAAAGGAAATGCCTTTGTGTGAAAAGAAGTGATTCTAACGATAGATAATTAAACAATAAATGGAAGTCCCATAGCAGACCAGGGATACGAAAAGATATGGAAAAATACTGTGCAAAGAAGAAAAATAAATACACCAAGAATTAATTTATTCTGTCTGGCTTTTACTAATAAAAGCAGGGTTTTTTTTGCTTTTGTCAAGGAGCGAGCACACATTATAACACACTATAGTTTCCTTTGTGAATCACATGGCAGACCTTAAAAGTTTTCATCACTCATGATCCTGTGCAGGAATTTTCACTTGAGAAATCCATTGCTCTTCTTCCACCTGTTGGATATAAGCATATACTCTGACTTAATCTAACAATAAAAGCTTTCTCCTTCATTGAATTCTGTAAGTGCTGAAATAATTTGAGTTCAAGAATATTATTCTTGCTTTGTTCAAGTTCTGCTTTACACTTTTTGAAGCTCATCTCCCTCCTGTAACTGGAAAGGGTAACCAACCCTTTCAACACTCACTAAGCCTCTGTCTTGCTCATCGTTAAGAACAGTGGTGCAGAACTCCTCATTAGGGCAGGAAGCATTCAATACATCATGCTGAACTTCCATTTGCACTGATCTTTGCTTAAAAAAAGATCAGTTATTATTTGCCTATAGTTCATCTTTGCATCGCAACAGGAGGACTTTTGCCACTGTAAAGCTAACTTCAAAAATTATGTCCTCACTTTGTTAGATCCTCCCATCTCCCACTGCTCTTCTAAAAGATAAATTTGGCTGGTGATTAGCACACTTCCTTAAAGAGCAAGAGACCCAAGTGCAGCTCATAGTTCATCTGTATATTTATTGTGTAAACCAATCTGTTCTTCTGTCTATAAAAATCACAATAATAGTACCCACTCCTGTAAAGAACTTTAAAGCTTCAGATAAAAAATACTACAAAACCTAAATGCTATTATTAAAGCTTCCTCAATAAGCTGGGTATCAGCCAGAGGAACAGAAGGCTAGACTCAATCCTTTGTCATCAGAAAGGCTACACTAAAATGGAGGTTACAGCAAATGACAAAACATTTCTGTTCTCACACAAACTTTTAACAAATTCCATCACCACTTTGACATATATGTCATAGTATTTTTTATAAATAGACACTGTCAGAATCTCTCAGTCTTCAGAGAGATTTTCTATTTTGGTAAAGAAAACTCTATTCAGTACAACTCCAGGGTTTGCAGAAGCCTGCCTGGTCATCAGCACCTTAGTTTTAGAGTAGAATACCCTAGTGAAGCATCCCACAGGCTATAAATTAAAAGCTCAGCTGTTGGTAAGGAAGGCTACAGAATTGGTAACCTTACAAAGGTTTTACATTACCTAAAATGTGACCAACTGAATCTCCCTGATCAGCCTGAGAAGATGAACGTTTCTCCAGCATATACTTTTTTGCAGTCTGGAAGCTCTCTGTGGTTGGGCTGGTATCTAAGGGCTTGCCTAATAAAAGCTCACAACACAATGACAACTTTCTCTTTGCAAACTCAGAGGGGAATGAGCAGCTCTTTCACATGACAGAACTCACCCAAAAAATGGATGACCTGAAATCAAGGAAAGCAAAAAGAAGTGACTCTTTGGATGGTGTATGGTCATGCTGTGGCACTACTTGCCACACAACATTCTGAATGACAAAACTTTGCATAAATGAAAGAAGTTGGATGGTTCAATACAAACAGTGTACTCAGGCTTACCAAACAAGCAGAAATCACCACTGGAACATAAAGCCCCTGTACGGCAAACTGCTGGAGTCTGACACAATATTTAAGGGATATACCACAATAGGTCTCCTCTGCATTAGCCATCCATTGCTAATTAGTGTTGATGTCAGGCCACCGAACCACACATACCGTTGGTTTTGGCTACAACTCTGCTGCTGGGTTGTGTGCTGAATCTGCTGGAAAGAGTCTGAATTTTATCATAATCAATAGGGTAAGAAAAAAGGTCCTGGAGGCACGTGAAGTTTTCTTTTTGCTGTTTAGAAACCAGAAGCCTTTTTGTAGCTTCTTACTTTATTTTATTCCTACATTCTATATTCAATCAAACCAGAACTAAATTTTGACGGTCAAAGTACTCTCTCAGTAAGGAAGCCCTTCCTAAGGCCAGGAGGGATTAAAAATCTCCTGCTTCCAAAAAAAAAATTAAATTATTAGGATACATATATATTCTTTATTTCTCTATTATAGTTTCCATGATTATGAAATATTTAGTTGTTTTGGGCAGTTTTTTATCCAAGAATGCCTTGTTAGCTCTGTTTTAGACCATTTACTGATTTATAAGTAAACAACAACTCACCCTATACAGCTAATAAATTATCATAACTTCTCTGCATAAAGTCAGGTGTGTATGGGGAGAAATGGAAACCTGTGAATAAACTACAATAACAGCCATCTACTTTCCCTTCCTCCACAGTAGAACACATTAAAATGTGAAAGATGTGTCAAGAACCTAACTTTTACAAATTACTTAACTAGATCTAGATCCCTTGCATCCAAATGAAATAGTATTTTTAATTTTACAAAAGCTTTATATTGACAAAATAAGGATTTATTTCCTTTCAATAAGTAAGTGCAAAAAAGTTTATTGTGTCCTCTACCCCACCATATTTCCCTTGGAAGTATTCCCTTTTCAGTGCCCTTACTGAATAGACTGCTATTTATTTTTTCCCTCCTCTTTTTCATTCAGGATACCATATCTCATTTCCAGAAACCTATTCAAGCTTTATTCTAAATGCAGGAGTAGTAATTTTTTTCCCAGGGTATTCCTAAATGATCACTGCACTGCACTGACTCTTCCACAAACAATAATTATATTTTTCTACAAAACATTTCCACTTACCCCTCTCTCTGCAAGGACACACAGTACTTCCATACAGCAAAAAAGTACAGGTTAGGATTCACCTATCCTGGGTGTTTTAGGCAGTCAAGTCTGCTTCTGCCAGAACAGCTTTATTTCATTCACTGTTGCTACCAGTCAGAACAGCAGCTTATTAGCAGCAGCTGGGAGCTGCTCCGCTCTTATTCTCATTGGTGAGCTTTGGTAACCTGCAGGCACTGCAAGCAACCACTTAATCAAGATAAGGCAGGCTCCTGCAATCAGCTCTTAGCGTTATCTCATGATGCTGAATAGGGTGGCAAAGCTCTCATTTACCTGTAGAGTTGCTCAGTCTGTTCAGCAGCCTCTTCTACTTGCTGCTGTACTGTGAAGGCAAAGACTTGAGAAACAGAAATGTTGTTCTGGTTTTGCTCTTGACTGGTAGGATTGGGCTCTTAGGGAGAACAGACAGCCGCAACGGCTGACTGACCCCTGGGTTGGAGGCACTGATGTAGGTTCTCTGTGCTAGGTTAAAATAATCACCTCTCATGCTCTTACAGACCCTTCTCAGCACACTGTGTGTTTTATGTGCTTATATTAATTTTTCTGTCCACCAGTACTACCAGGCTTTCTTCAGTAGAACTTCTTCTTTTACCACTGATAGCTTTGCAAATAGGGCATTGTTTGAATTGTTTTCCCCATTCCTGACAGAGCATCCTGCTGTATACAGGTACAGTACTTCAAACATCTCTTTGTTAAACTTCACGTAATTTTTGTTTGACCCAGCCTTTCAACCTGCTAACTTCTGTTCATAAGGTAGTTCTTCCTTTTGTAGTATCAACCTCTCCTCCCACCGTGGCATGATCTACAAACGTGATGAGTATGCCTTCAATCCCATTATGAAGGTTGTTTGTGAAGACTTTGAATAATATCAGAGCCTGCATCCACCTGTGAGGAACTTAATTCAGGACAAGTATCTCACTGTTTAACCAAAGGGAATGCTCTAAAGCCTGCTCCTGCAGTGATTGTTGAAGACTTCTGGTCCCAGATATAAAGATATTTCATGGGAAATGTAAAGCATTTTGAAACAGCCCTAAACATGGCTTTGTCTCTACACTGGCAGGAGACATGGAAAGAATGGAGATAAATAAAAAGGGGATAATTAAGAAGGGAAAGGGTGACAGTGACAGCTGTGGAGTTAGTATTTACCATTGTGATGTTGGTGTGTTGTCCTGGAGAGTGTTCAACTGCAAGTGACCACTGTTCTTAGTGCCATGCCTGGAATAAGAGTGGTAGCTGGAGAGAAAGGGGTCTTTGACTCCTTAATCTCAGTCAGGCCTTGAGTTGACATTCCTTTATGGGAAATACTTGCTGTCCAGGTGTGATTTTCTGGGACCTCATAATACATGAGTCAGCACAGACCAAACATCTAGACATTCTATTTCATTTGCAAAGAGCTGTATCTGCTGTGGTGAATCAGTGATGGGCTAGACAAGATATATGTAGGCTGGGAAAATAATTGAGTTTGCCAACCCTTGTCATATTGAAGGAAACCAGATCACAAAGGGTGAAGAATCTTTCTAAATAATTTAAAGCAACAGATGTGCATGTCAATTGACAGCCTGACTTAGGAGAGTTATATTTCAAGAAAATGCATCCAAATTACTGGAGAATCATTTGAGTGCAGTTTATTTAAAATGAAGGCAAGAAGAGGAAGTGAGAAACAAAATCACAGTAGTCTTTTTATCCTGTATTTTTTTTCTGAATAAGGCTTATCTTCTACCTCAGACACAGTTTTGATTAAAATGAGCATCCTCAAATTGCCAATAGTTTAATTTAATATTTTATGAGACAGTACTTGACCTATGAGTGTCTTATTGTGTTTAAATTTTGAAGAAATATGTAGGAAATGATGATCACCACTGGAACATCTTGTCATCTAGAACAGGAATGGAAAATATGCCTGAAAGCTGATATAGATTATATTCTGATGACTGAGGAAGTGGAGTATTTAAAGCTGTGGGGTAGATTTAGGATGGGCAATTTACTAGGGAGAGTTAAACCGTTCCACAGTTACCAGGAAATCCAGCTTAGTCAAGTGCCTTTCTGCAACAGTGAGAGATTCTTTAAGTGTTGTCAGCCTCTTTAAACATCTGTGAACATCTCAAGCTCAAGCTGAGATATATGTCAATAAAGCTTTTCTTCATATGATATTTATATTTATAAAATACATGCCAGAATTTGTGTTTTCACTATCAGTGAAACAAGAGAGAGTGTTTATGTGTCAAAAACATTTCAATGCCACCCTGCAGAAAGGCAGCTGTCCTTAAAAGACCAAAAGCAATGAAAGTGTAAGGAACAAATGATAGTCCTTAAGTCTTCCCAGGCTAATGGAGAGTTGCATCTACAAACACCAGTCTTTAAGCTAAACACCCCTAAAGAGTTTCAAAATAGGCTGTGGCTTTTTGTCTATACCTATCATGTTACACAGATGCATAAAGTCAGAGAAGGAGATGTCTCACTGTGGTTTACATGAATATTTTCCTGGGTATTTCCAAATTATCAGGAATTAGGCTTTCATTTTAAATCATCTTTTCCCCAACTAGTGAATAGACTTTATGGAGCTAAAAAGGGAATCACATTTCTAAAAAAAAGGATGACGGGACTCCAGAATTACAAGCAGCAATTAAAATTAATAAACGGTCTACAACTTACCTTGGTTCTTGTGGACAGTACGTAAAGGGTGAAACAAATTTAACAGTCCAGGTATCATGAGCTGATCACTTTTGACTTACCAGGTAGGCATTTTTAAGCCAGAGCAAAGGTAGTTTAGGGCAAATCAGTGACAAAACTTGATGAAAACACACGTTAGCTCAAATTTTCAGTGAGCTTGCATGGCTCAGATGACACATGGGAATTTACTATGTTTTGATTGTTTCATCACATCATTGAAACATTTTTCATGGATACTTCAAAGTAAGAAGGGCTAGTTCTACAGATAATTCATTACTGAGATGAAAGAAGACAAAGATGACAACAGTTTTTTAAAGAAGTCTTTGTATTCTTCAGAATCCATGAAAGATTTGACTTTCACATGGGTGCCTGACGAATCGTGTCAGTTTATAGCTCAGAACTCTGAATAAAAATTATTGAGGGAGTAATAATACATTATAATGGAAAATAGGCATAGAAATTACGTTGGAGGAAGACTCTACATATTTTTAATGTATTAGAAAACTATCTCAGTAGCAGTAGTGCAATTCTGTGGTATTTGTCAGACTTAGTTTTGACATGTTTCTCAGCAGTTTTTTAGAGCACTTTATTTCTTACCTGCATATTTCACAAGAGAGATTATTTTAGACACAGGAAATAAGCTTTTAAATCACCATGCTATCCTTGTAAGGTAATGTAAAAAACTTGGGTTCATGCAACTTCTGAGTCTGTATTATGATTTATTCCTTTTACCTCTAACTCAAGGATCCATGAATGCTTCACAAGATGTTGATTCTCCAGCTGACTGTGCTTAAGTTGCCTATGGTACTCATCCAGAGACCATTTTCAGTCATAGCATCAATTCAAATATCCTGCAAGATGGATTTCAGTTTATATTATGAAATAAATTGGAAAAAAAAAAAAGCTTGACACTTTGCACTATTATGTATACGTTAGGATAAAAAGATTTACATTAAAGTGAGAGGAATTTACCAGTCAAATAAAGAAGTATTTAGGTACTGATATCCTATCATATGGAACATCTTAAAGCAGTACTTTAAGGTATGCAGGTTACTATATCTTATGTTTCTGCTTATTATGTTATTGTATCCTGATGGAAGAAAAATTCTGTACGTACATCTCCCTCATTGCTCTTTTCAAACTGCATTGAAAAGTTATGCAAAAAAGTATTATTGGGTTTCTTCTACATTCAGTTGTAATTATCTTCCAAAATTACCTTTGCAACCACCACCCACTTTTAAATAGTACATGAATTCATTTATTAATTCTAACATGACCATAATCTCCTGATATGTTGCTAATGCATTGTTATGTAAATTCTGGACTTCTTGATAAAAATACTTAGGTAGAATAGAGGAAAGAGCATGTCTTCATTTATGTACCTCCCAGAAGCTTTTCGTGACACTTATAATATCAAAATTATTTGATAAGCACAAGTTGGACATTTTTGTTTAATAAACAAGGGCAAAACAACAGTTAAAATAAGAACAGTTGAAAGAGCTCTGCAGTGTTTAACAGCAGAAGTGGCTTTCTATTCTAATTAGATGCAAACATAATTAAATCCTGTAAGGTGAATTAGATAAACTGGATTTAGATAATATCTAAAAATTAATCATTAGCAAGTACTCACTGTCTACTTTTCATTCATCATGGAAACTTTTACTTATTTAATCTCTCATTCACTTGAGATATGCTGGTATCTTACAAAAAGACTACTGTAACTTTTTATTCCTTTTGATATTGACAAAGGGATTATGGAAAGAAAGATTAGTGTATGCCAATATTGTTTCATTTTTCTTTTATTGGAGCCAAAGGGTAGGTTAGGGTAAAATATTCAATTGACTCAAATGGAAATGTAAGAGAGGTCAGGCAGACTAGAAAAATCAAATATGAACATAAAGAATTGTATTCCTTAGCAGAGAGTTAGCAGACTGTGATTTCATCCTATTATCTGTAAAGTATGTGGTTCTGTTGAAATCTTTACCTGTATAGTCATAACTTAGAGCAGATATTAACTTTGAGAAAGTTACCCTGCAGAAGCTCTGTTATTTCAGAAAGTAGGAAATTCCCTTCAAACATGTAATTCCCTGCCATTCTCCCAGTAACACAGGAATATAGGCCAGTTAGAAAATAATATCCTAACTTTATAAACACCGATGTAACTGTATATTTTATTCTGAAGCTCACACAGAGTTAAGATGAAGAGTATGATGCACGCAGACCTCACTGAAGTCAAGGAAACTGTATTTCACTGGCTTTACCAGGTACAAGCTCATCTTGTTGCGCTGTTTCACTACCAAGTGCATGAAAAAAAGAATCAGAGCTGTCTCTGAATACTGTTTTTTCTCACAATTTATACTACTGATGCCCTGTAATGTTAAACAAGACTAAAGGCAATATTACAAATTCAAGTTGCATTTGTAGTAGGAACTCCATTTTGTATTATTTTCTAACACCCAACTTGCACTGGATAGCTTATTGAATCGCACTTCAGACAGATACTCTCACCAAAAAGATGGTTTAAAACTTCAATAAAAACTATTGTTGAGAAATGGTCAATGTTGCAGTCAGGGACAATTGCCTGTTTATCTTTCAGCTACTTGTGTATTTCCATGAAACACTAAATTGTTGGCTCAAAGACCCTTTGCAGAGAAAAGGGCAAACTTGTCATACAAAAGACAGGGATAAAAAAGTGGGAACCAATTTTGAATGTATATTGCCATCATGAGTGGTGTGTATATGCACAGAGGAAAACAGGATAGTCATATCATGCAGGAGGAATGAGGCTAGGATGAGCTTTCCAGTCTGATATGTTGAGATACTTCCAATTTATGAAATGTGAAACCAAAATAGGCAGGGAACACACCATAGAAAGCCTGACATGTGGTAGTGAATTCCTCATTTCTGAGGACATAATGCCATAAAGTGCAAATTGTAAGGATATTATTTGCTAGATATATTTCACTACCCCCCATCGCCCCCTTCCCCCCAGAACATGCTCACTAGAGAGTTTATATTAAGGATCAAATAACCTGCAGGCTTGTCTGAAGCATAATGGGGAAGTGACCATGGCAGTCAGAAGTTTCAGGCATTGAGCTCAAGACAGAAAGCAGCGGGATGGCCGTGCATGTACAAAGTACCCACCACCTGGGCTGAACCCCAGGAACATACCCTAGAGCATAAAAGTAGACTGTGTGAGCTTGTTATGTTAGCAACGTGTTATACCCAATATCTGGCTTCCTTGTTAAAGAAAGGTGGGCCATGCAGGGAGAGGCCTTGTCAAGTGGAAACAAAACAATGCAAAACTCTAAAGCCTGAGGCTGCGTAATGGATCCCGGTCTGCTGCTCAGACACAGACTGATATCCAGAGGAGTTACCTTGCAAGAACTCATTTTTATGGACAAATTTTATTTAAGGTTATGTATTTATCTAAATACCTTCACCTATTTTCTTCTGATGAAAGACTAAAGAGTTTTTAATGGATGAAATATTATTGTTTTTAATTATTCAGACAAGTGACACCTTTCTTTATTTTCATGCTTAAAAATCAATGGTGATTTGAAATTTAAGAAACCTGGCAAAACTTTCAAAGGGTAGATTGTTTCTTTGCTAGAGTATTTATTGTATTATCCATTTGGTATATCAATCAAACAGTTTGAATATAATATGTTGGTGCCAAATATTATAAATCTGGAATTATCTGCCAGAATAGCAAACTTGCAATATAACTGCCATCAGCCCACAGCTCATATCAGGTTTAAAGCCAATGCCTGCATCTAAGCTTAAGTCTCAGTCAAAGTAATAGTCTTTTAAATACTTTGTTGTAAATAAGCCTGTGTGCTGAGGCTACTCAGCGCTTTGATCAGGCTTTAATTGTAATCATAGCAGATATACAGGTTTTGATGTTCCTGGTTGAAAAGATGAAAATGATCCATAATGTGCTTTTAAAGTATAGACAGTGAACATCTGGAAGAGTTAAGATGGAATCAGGTAGCTGACTATGATGAATCTTTCAATTTATGATGATCATATCTATCAGAGAATGTGGCACTCTAAGTACTATATATAGGTAAAATGAAAAAACTCTAATCCCCTTGCTATGTGAATACATCAATTTGTGAATAATTTTTCACTTTTATTATTCCTTGGGTTAACTTCCAGATTTAAGGAGTTGTACATTTTCTTTGATAAACTCAAAAAATTGTCAGAATAAATAAACATATCACATCCAGCATTATTTTGTCACTAATACATTATTTGGACTATATTTATTGTTCTAATGCATCTTTCACAGGGCCTTAAATTTTATCATACTCTCTGCATAGCAGTAAAGCCATTTCCATTGCAAACTCGTAACAGTAATGGATAGCAGCCTTCCGGGGATAGACTTCTGAGAAATTTATTTCCCCTCATGTTGCTCAGCCACCCAGTGATTGAATTTGTTTCCATGACAGATAAGGATTGCAGAGATCACTTTTAAAATTATCATGGTACACCACAAAACAGTAGCAGACAAAAAAAAAAAGAAAAATGCAGAACCTTACCATTTCTTATATTTCCTTTAATCCTCCTGGTTCATGATGTAAGAGTGTCAAATGTGTAATTTTTCATTAGCAGTCAATAAAAAACCTGAGAAATACACTTTAGATAACCTTCTAGTCCTCCAAAGTTTGCATGGTTTTCTATTTATTATTTTTAAGATGCAAGTTGAGCCTCTTCTTCTAGCTGATATGCACTGAAATCAATAAACATGGATTTCTGCAAAATGTATTTCAACATCAAGGCTGTTAATAGAGAGTTACCACTCAAAGCCTGATTAGTGCATTCACCTCTACTGCAAAGATTTACAAAATAGGTTTATTTTGACACAATATGACCATCTATTGACTTGAATGGTGTAGTCAGGATGCATGAGATGAAGTATAGCTGCACTCATGGGTTCATGTTTACACTACACACAGGTTTGTATCATTAATACAAGTACAAAAGACCACAAAGATGAAAACACCTCAAGACCTGGGGAGGCTGTCAATTGGTTAGCCTACACTAAGAGATTTTTACACAGGTATAGCTTTCCTAACACCATATGTGGGCCTTTTCTGTCTTTCTGAGTTGATGGTTGTGCTTCAAAGCCCATTTTGGCAGACACATTTTAATGGCTTTCTGATGCTGTGTTGAATCATTGATCCTGCGAAGTGTGCAAGCTCTCTGACAATGAAAAAGGCATCATGTCGCTTCTTTCACACTTTCTCTTTTCAAAAGCAGAGAAAAAATCTTTAAGAAAATATTTTTAGTATTTTTCATTGAAGCACTTTTGAAAAGGAACCTTGAAAATAGTCCCAGAAAGTATTGGAAAGGTGAAAATCATCCCCTAAATTTCATGTTACTATTGACATTTAAGATATTTTTTAACATCTGCATTTCAAAATGCATGTGCATTAATTTAAACTGGCATTTATAATGATAATGGTAATCCTCACTTTAGAGGAAATAGCATGTGTGGTGATGTAATGAATCAGTTTGTTATTAATACTTGCTTCCAAGAGAAAGCAAGACTACATTCTGTCAAAATTTAAGTAATGAATCAAGCATTTCAGCCTCTATCTTTGCTCACCTAGTGAATGGCCCAGCAGGAGGGACCAGCTCCCCACAGGCAGTTTGAACACTGTCTCCAACTGAGCAGCAGGAAAAATTTTCCTGATTTTGATTCCTGCCAGAAAACCAAAGACCCAAGAGCAGAAGTATTATGTAGATAAGCTTTAACACCATCTAGCTTGACCCATTTCTAGCCCAGGAGAATTTTGCCACAGACTACAGTGAGAGTGTGTATTTGCATGTGTACGTGAGAGAAAAATATAATCTTCATTCCATCAGCTTCTCAGATGCTGCAGGCCTACTCTGGTATTGCTCTGAATGATTAGACTTAGTTGTTCTACAGCATTTCTATTAGCACAGAAAACCCTCGACTTAAATAAAAAGCTGGTCTCCTTTCTAGTGTTTGTATATGTGCATGCCACTTCAGTGATACCAGTGAAACAGGATTTGTTTATCTGTACATGGGCAAGCAGTGCCCAAAATCGCCCATGATTGTTCTTCCCATAAATCTTACTTTGTATTATAATTTCACTCTATCTGTTTTGAGTTCCAAAATAACAAGATTATGTTAAACATTAGTTTACATGTGATTGTATGGTGCTCACCCTGGCGAATGTGAAAGTGTGGGGGAATTAACCTTATGGATCTCCAGGAAGTGAATATCTTATATATGTGAAATGGTGGTGTCTTATATATGGGAAATGGTGGAAGAAGAGGAACCTGTTAAAAATCACATCTAGGGCTCTTCCCTGACAAAAACAAGGACTGAAAGCTCTTGACCTCCAGTTTCAGCTTTAATTCACAGATTGTCCTTTGGTTTTGAACAGAACCTGGTATACTTTATGCTTTCAAAGTGGTTACTCCATTCTATTTTCTAATAATATTTAATTGTGTCATTTTATAAAGAATATATTTTGAACGCTTTTTTTCAAGGCAGAAAATAGTTCCCTTCAATATCTTGTAAAGCGTCCTGAGGGTACTTTTGCTCTAATACTGAAGCATTACCTACATTTCTGCATATGCAACGTGGGAGACATCTCACAATATGGAAATAGAAAATAACATTAATTAGTTGAAGGCAACTAAGATGTTTTTCAGCATTATATCCAGAGAATGTATTTGTAATGGTGAAGGCAACGCACTGCATTCCTGTGACAGTGTTTCACCCTGTGCCTGCTGGGCTGCAGCAATTGCCTTTGCATTTAAATAGAGTCCTCTGCAGAAATGAGGTAAAAAGCATTCAGGTCTGTAAACTACTGTGGTTCTTATTCTCTTTGCCACGGCTAAAAGCATGTGCAGTTACTTCATAGCCTTCATTAAGACTGATCAGTTCAGGCTGTGTTCTGAAGCTTAAACCAAAGTCTAACTGTAATGCTAATGACTTTCCTTTGCAGATCAGGCAATGTCTCAGCCCTTGCCAGATATTCAAGTTTTCTTCGCAGTTTAGTACATTTATCTTCAATACTGGCTTTTCTGCTGCAGTTTTCCACTGCTTTGCTCCATTAAAAGTCTATTATGTGATATTCATCTATTCTAATATTCACCATTTCCCAATTTTCTGAAAGCTGCCAGAGCATGTAAAACCCTCTTGTTCTTCCAGAAATCCAAGTGAATTAGTTAGATGGGAAATGGCAAAATGAATACAGCATTGTTTGTTTATTAATGTGCCTGATCATTAAGCATTGTTCTACAATGTATCTATTTTGCCAACAGAAATCTAAAGTGCTTGTGGTCATTAGGTTTGAAATTCCTGATTTCTTAAATCTCCCCTCATCCAGCTCTACTGACAGGAAATTGTGTTTGTTCTCTTCAGATTCTGGCTGAAATTGTAAACACCAGCATCATCAAGTCCTATGATCACTTTTGATAAGTTCAACTATAAAATGCTGATATAAAATTGATATCTCAGCTTCAGCAAATACCTTTGCCATTTTATACCTCACGTCCTCAAAGTTTTTGTGGAGGCCAAGACAATTATCCCAACGTTTATATTCTGCAGACACATTTTCATGCCATTTTTTCCTCACTGTGTAGTTGCAGTTTCTGCTGTGACCTTAGCTTAACCTCCTATACTCATTCTTTGCTTGCAGTGATCTTCTTCACCCTGCATACTCCAAGTAATTAAATTTAGGACCAATTATGCTCTGAATTTCTGTTCTAATACAGTTATCAGGATTTTAATCTCTTTAAGCTGCTTTTCTTTTCTTTTCTTTGTCAGTTAAAGACAGATTCTTAGAAGTTCTCAGGACTTAGATTACAAGCCTTTATCAGACAAATGTGAAAACCAAACTGGATTTAGAGATTCTCCACACATTTTGAAATAAAGAGATGCTAATGTCGCCTGTTTATCAAAATATTTCCATAAAATACGTACTAGATTATATTTTCAGCAAAGTATTCTTTCTGGTTGTTTTGAAAGGAATTGAAAATATATGATTAAGTACTCTGTGAATGGCATGACATTGCTGGAATTTGTTCTGGTTTAATTTTTTTCTCTTCTGAAATAGTTATCACTGTACCATATTCTGTGTGTGTAATGTATTCAAACAAATAATTCTTTTTCTACAGATTCAAAATACTAAGCCTGCCTTTTTTTTTTTTCGGTAAATCTCAGTGATGGTGTTTAATTTTCATAGCTGCAGGAAATTTTCTAAAAAAAAGTAATTCTAAGCTTAACTTCTCCATCTCAGTTAAGGATCCCTGATTCATTGCTCTAGCTAAATGCTCACTTCTGCTATTCTGTTGCACAAAAACTTCTCTTGATATCAGAACCCAGTCCTTCAAAGGTTTATCACTGCTATCAGACCATAAGCATTATTAACATCCCCAAGTATTTTGCATAACTAGCATCTTAGCATATGAAAACATCATCATCATAAAAGCAAATTCAGTTTCTATTTTTCTAAAACCTAGTCTAAATTAGCTTAAGATAGACTGAAAATAAAAGATTGTGTAAAGAAATAACTGGAAGATTCTCATGGCATTTAATAAAAACTTCACAATGAAAATTCAAGTTAGAGTTTTAAAAACTAAAGACTTGAAGACAGCCAGTATGCAGCTTAAGCAGTGTTGTAATTAAGTCCCAATTAATTGAAAAACTAGTGATCTCTGTGCAAGAAGTGTTTAGAAGGCTCACAGGCCAAATTTAAACTTGAGATATAAACTTTGCTAAATTTATTCATTGACATATCAGAGCAGTGGTCAGTTCTTATACTACATGTTAGTTCCTAACACTGGTAACTAAAGGAGGGGTGAGTGCACAATACCACAGAACTGATACTATATGTTTAGCACTGATCTAAAAGCCTTGATGGTCTTAGTCACAGACATGAAGGTGATCAGGCTTGAGAGTGCTTTAAAAGAAATGTGAATTGAAGCAAATTCTTTTTTACCATGTTTCATGTTTGATGTATTCTATCGTGCCCTTCCTTCAAAGGGATTTCAACTGCTCCCCATGCTCTTTATATTTTTGTTTGTTTGTTTGTTTGCCAGTCTCATCAGGATGTCCCACTTGATTCACAGTCTCTTGGGCTCATCTTACTTGTCCAGAAATTTTTGTTTCTTGGATATGTCCTAGGTGCCAGTACACAATCTTTTTCCACTTTTGTTGGTCACATTGCTCACGTGCCTAGGTAAAATACTGTGTCACATTATGACATCTTAAATAATGTTTATGCTGTTGTTGTTTACACTATTATAGTGTCTGTTATATCTGGGTTTGAGGCAAGATATTAATTAGATCCTGTTTAGTTTACTTGTAGGTGTCACAGATTTCTTCTTTGGTTACAGTAGTATATAATTAATAAAAATAATTCATTAGTTGCCCTAGATGTTTGCAATGACTTTCCAAATATGTTAGTCCATATCTCCTTTTATCAGTACCATTCTTTTGAAGAACCTTCTACAAATTAACTGCTTAACGAAGTACCAACATACATAAAATGAAATTAAAGAGTAAAGCACTTGAGTCATTGAAGTTGTGGAAATATTAAAAGTTGAATCTGCCCTGTGAAAAGCATTTGTTTTTCATTGAATTACGGAAAATGAGACTGGATCAGGATGTCAGAATATCTTGTCAATCTTCCTGCAGTAAACCCAGGAACACTTCCATTGTGCAATTAAGGATGATGTTTGTCTAATCCTTTAAAAATATTTCAATGATAAGCTATCCACAACATGTCTAGGAAAAGCTCTCTGATATTCTGTACATTTAAAACTCTTCCTCATACTGCTGTCTTTCAATTTAAATTAATTAATTTTTGTTTTCACCAAACAGATTGAGGGAAACTGTTTATTATCTTTCACTGCAAATTTGAAGACTGCTGTTATGGTCCTCATTTTTTACTCTCATTATTCTCTCATATTTTGATAGTGTGACAGCAGACTTGGAAACGATCACCCATTGTATTGCCATTATCCATTATTAAAAGCAAAGTGTCTTTCCTTTTTTTCTAAACTTATTTACTTAACCAAGTGAGTAACTGGGGGGGGGGGGGGAAAAAGAAAACAAAAGCAAAACCAAAAAGCTCAACTCTCGCAATCATCTAGATATTTGCTTCCCCAAAGAGAAACAATAAAAAAAAACTTAAAAAACCCAAACCAAAACCAAACCAAACCAAACCAACAAAACAAAACAAACCAAAACAAAAAAACCCAACCAAACAAACAAAAGAAACCCAAAAAAAACCCCCCAAAAATCCCTACAAAATAGAAAAAAAACCACACACACACAAAAACCCCTGCCTGTTTTGAGGGAGTTTGGTTGCAAAGCAAGAGCAAACAATTAAGGAATAAAAGAGAAGTAGTGAATGAAGCCAAATTTAATTCTCATTTGAATTTACAGATATATCTTAGTTTACATGGGAGTAGATTTTTCCTCAGTGTGTAGCATTGAATCTTAATCAGATGGATTAGTAGACACAAACACGCAGCTGTGTTTTTCTGGCATCTGTGTTTTTTGGATTTTTTGTGTTGGACAATACAGCATAAAGCTGTATAATTTTGTTTATACTTGGAAGTTCACCAAACATTAGACTAGAACACTTATGTTTGTTCCAGAGACTTGGTTTTCCTTTGATCCTAGTGGTCTTAGCCTACAAACATCAAGGGCTACCTTGATACTTATTCCATAACAAACCATCTACCATGCTTAGCAGCTAGAACACAGAAAAAGGGACTAAGGTTTCTGAAGTTAAAAATAAACAATTTTATGTAACAGAGACACAGGTTTTAATTTTTCAGAATCCTCTTTTAAGATGTGTGATGTTATCTATAAATTCCAACAAAACTCTTCCCAATGCAATATTCATAAAAGAAATATTTATCCTGATTTTTAATAATGAAATCGATCAGCAGTCAATTGCATATTTAGCTTATATATAAAATGAATGAAAAAAAATATTCACAAACACTGTGGGAAATGAAATAGAAATTCTTTATGGACTTGGTGCTATCTCCTATAATACTAAAAATTCAGGAAGAGAAGAAGAAAGAGAAACAAGATAAAAGAACTAAAATAATTACAGAAACACAATATTTTGTGATCACTGTAACAGATTGTCTTCATCTGAAAACCTCAGCAGTAGAAGATCCTATAAAATGATGAATGGGACACTCAGTAATGGACATATAATCTGAGAGCAGAGTTGAGTCTTTTCAGCAACTCTGAATTATGCAAAAGTTCATGCAAACTTCCTGCAATGGTGAGGACATATCAATAGTAGTGAAACTCAGAAATAATTTCATTAAGGTCCTAACCTGTCCTAATATTCACTGGGGAGAAGATATGAAGAAGTTTCAGATTCCTTGGGAAGTATTGTAGGATTTATTTTACCCAAATATGTGAAAGTACCTGTATTGGTTTTGGCTGGGATAGAGTTAATTTTCTTCATAGCAGCTGGTATGGAGCAGTGTTTTGGATTTGTTGCCAAAACCATGTGGATAACACATGGATAGCGCAATTTCAGCTATTGCTGAGCAGAGCTTACGCAGTCAAGGTCTTTTCTCCTCATACTGCTCAACGAGCAGTATGAGAGCCCCGAGGAGGCTGGGGCTGGTCAAGAGTTTTGCCGAGACAGCTGACCTCAACTGACCAAAGGAATATCCCAGACTACATTGTTGCTGTGCTCAGCAATAAAATCTGGGGGAAGGAGTGGGAAGGGGAGAATTTTGGAGTAAGGGTGTTTGTCTTCCCCAGCCACCTGTGATGGAGCTCTGCTTTCCTGGAAATGGCTGAACACCTGCTTGTCCATGGGAAGTGGTGAATGAATTCCCTGTTTTGCTTTGCTGGAGTGTGCAGCTTTTGCTTTACCTGTTCAACTGTGTTTACCTCAGTCCATGAGTTCTCTCACCTTTATGTCTCTGATTCTCTCCCCCCTCCCACGTTGCGGGGAGCAATTGAGCCCCTGTGTGGTGCTTGGGTGCCTACTGGTGTTAAACCATGGCAATACCATAACCCAAAGTGACAAAAAATATGAAAAATATACATCCATGGAGTGCTTGCAAGCCATGACAAACAAGTGAGGCTTGTTTCAAATTACAGTGTTAGAATGTGAAGTAATTTAACCACTGTGAGAGACTGATGTTATGGTTAATGGTTTAAACATTGTTGTGAAGGACTTTTAACCCATTATGGCAAAACTGTATAAAGAAGCTCCAGCCACCAAAGCCCACCCCTGCCTGAATATGCCTCATGACAGGAACTTTGNATATGCCTCATGACAGGAACTTTGGGCTGTGAGTTAACCCCCCTAAGGGAACTTGAGATAAGATAAAGGTGACACTATTGTTCAATTATCCCAGGTGTAGGGAGAAGTAAACAAGGCTGAGGAAGAGGAATGCATGCAGAAGAAAGCCAAACCCAGCAGCTGTCCGGAAAATCGGTTCTGGCTGGGTTCGAGGTGGGGGAGGCCACAGCCCACAGACTCATCTGCTGAGGCCAGGTTCGAACACACTCCCCCACAAACAAGGAGGGAGGAGGGGCTTTTGGGTGTGTGGGGTAACCTCTGGTCAGAGGGAGTGAACACCCATCCTCCCTTACACCAGCTGGCTCAGCTGTAAACACCCCTGCCTGTGAGAGGCGGCTGAGGAAGTGTCAAAATCCATCACAGACCCCCGAAGCACCCCCAGAGCACTGCACCTGATGCAAAGAGATGCAACAGATCCAGAGTCTGCTGCAAGAGACAGTGTCAAACTTGCCCCCCTACCCGGGAGGTATCTGAGCATTCCCACCTGCCTTAAACGTATATTAATCTATTGAACCCTTTGTTTTGGGGCACCTTCACCACCAAGAACACCGGAAAAAAAGGATCAACAGGACGCTGTTGGGACACATGGAGTGGTGATATTTTCTACTTAATCTGTCTCTCTGTCACTCTCTTTCTCTCCCACCACCTCTTTTCCTCAATCTCTCTCCCTCTCATATTTACTGCTGAATAAAATCCATACTATTGACTTCAGCATATGGTCTTGTTTGCACCTTAATTTGGGCAGAGGCATCTCTCTAAAAATGTTAACAATCAGATTGTAACAGCCATCAGCAATAAAGCTGCCATTCCCTGCTGCTAATCTGGATTTAGTTCATGAAATACTTTGGTCTAATGGTCCTGGAGTTGGAGTCTATTCACAGAGCAAACACAAAATGGGAAATTGCAGTGCATAGTGTAAAATTTCTCCCAATGTGTCTCAGATAAGATTTACGTGAACTATCTTGCAGGCTTATGGGAAGGTTGCTCTCTATACCCTTTCGATCAGTCTGGTAGTCAGCAGTGAATAAATACCAAGATGACTGCAAAGGATGGTTTTGTTTTTGGAATTAGGTACTGAACTGCAATTAAACTGCTTTCAGTGGTACATATGTATATACATGAATACATATGTACACACCTATGCACATAAATATATATATATATATGTACATTTTGGGCAAATACCTACACACATGCATGCACACATGCACAAATGCACATGCACACACACTCATATGTTTAGTATTAATTACGGAAAAATTACGGGGAAAATAAGAAACATAATATTACATCATCCTAGCAGAGGTTTTTTATAACCTCAATGAAAATCAGGGATAGTCAAAAATATCTACACAGATTACTTGTCAAAAAATTATTTGAGATGTGTATAGGTAAACTTTGCTAATGTTCAGTGGCTGAAGCACAGCAGGTACATCTTTGTGTAAAAGAGTGATTAGAAATGCTGGGAAATGTTGCACTCTGAAAATTTCTTCATTTATATAATCATATTATTTATTGGTTTTGGTATGCAAAGAGTCATTAATTGGAAACAAACTAAAAGCCCAAGAGGAGATCCAGCCTAGGCTATACAAGCTTGCACACACACAGTGCACACACACAGTACAGGCAAACTGATATCTTTCACATTATATGACTAAATAAGACAGCAAGGACTTATTGTACCTTAAATTGTGCTCCCATGATATCCTCATGAGATGCAACATTTCATTTTCAAGAGGGCCTTGAGGACAGCAGATAAACATATGGAAACACCCTGAATACAGAAATATGTGCTCATAAAAAGTATTCACTCTCAGTGTCCGTAAGGACTGGAACACTATCCACCCTACAATCATTGTGAAATCTCCAGATCATAAATAAAAGTTTGGTGCTACTTGTGATGATTATTTTCAATGGCTCAAGTGTTTGAAGCTTGATTTGTTGCTTGTTTAGACCCCTTAGGGCTAAATAAAATCCGATCTAAAATTAAATTACTTGCCTTCTTGACTCAAGTTTCATTAAGCAAGTATATTAGCGACATGAATGATACTCACCTCAAGGTAGGGATAAACAGGGACCTTGTTGTCTAACTCCCACACTTCAGTTTACCAAGCTTGACTTTTCTCAGTTTCTCTTTCCTACTCTTTAATCAAATACCTCAAATGTAAGGTGACAACCTTTCTGTTATTACTCACTGATGGATTGATAACAAATTCCTAAAATCATTTTTAGAAATAAACAAGAAATTCTTTTAATCTGCTTAAAGTTACACTTTAAGAGGTATATGTATCCTGAAAAAAAAAAAAAGAAGAGTACGGTGATGAATTCAATTTACTGACATCTTTTTTCTTGCCTAAAATGCTTCCTTGGTCAAAATTTCTGTAAGGGATCAAGCCAAAAAACAGTCTAGCCCCAAATCCCACAAGAGTTAATAGCAGATATTTAGAAAAAAACCATAAGAAGCGGGGCAAGTAGAGTATGCTCTTCCATCTGGTAAAAGCTTCCATGAATCAGTAGGTCAGTGTTAGCAGTCAAACTCCAGGTTTTTGTTCCAAAAATGTAGGTCAGTGTTAGCAGTCAAACTTCAGGTTTTTGTTCCAAAAATTTATCTATTACATTTTTAAGCCATTTAGACCTTTGACTTTCTTGTTACACTGTGGTAAAGAGGTCCACAGTGTAATAATGGCTTATGTGAAAACAATATTTCCCTTTGCTCTCTCCAAAACTTCTTCCTCCTACTTGTGTTGGCTGAGCCTCATATCCTTCATGTGTTACAAGGATCAAGTGAGTAATCATTCCCAAAGCCCCTGACACTCACTAGAGATAGACTCCCACCATATCAGCTTACTGAAGCTACTGGTTGTATGAAATGAGGCCATATCTTTTCTGCAGGTCTCTGTATTCCTCTTCTCATTCAATTGTGACTGAGAAGATTTCTTTCTTTTCTTTTTCTTTTTAAGCCTATTATCTTTATCTGTGTGCGCATACATCTTGCAGCATCCTCTTGATTTACTTCACTATTTTCCCAGATATTTTACCATGTAGCTTATATTAGTTATTTCCACAATTACTTTTTCTATAATTTATATATTTATTTCCACGTTTGCAACTTTTATATCTCCTTTAAATCACTATATGCTTCTTGTTAGCTCATCTGTAGAACTGATCACCCTGTGATCCACGGTTTTATAGACTCTCCACATATTAAATATGACTCATAAACTTGAAGATATCTCTGATATTCCCCTGATTCTAATACTGACAGATTTCAGACGGTTTAGTTTATTATTTACCACTATGCTTGGCTCTCTTCTTCCTTCCTGATATTTCCATCTGAGTTATGACAAATTGAAATTTCCACTCTCTAGTTTCAGATGTTCTATCTTTTAGAAGCTGTTCACCCAACCACAAAAGAGCTTCTAAAGTGTATTTTATTTGCAACATCCTGCCTTAGAACAGGCACCAGCAGAAACATCATCTAAATTAATGTCTTGATTTTTATGAAAACAGAAGTAGTCCAATAGAGTCCATTCAACTAATTATGTTATTTCTTCTACTTCAACTCATGGCTATTCTTAAAGAATGTCTTTGCATATATTTGAAATTAACAATTAAAAAAAAGGAGCAGGTGTACCTGTTTAAAAGCATAAAAACTACTAACACATCTTTGTCTTTCATATGCCTTATTTATTGTATTTTTTTTCAGAAGACAGACAAGCTGCTTTTGCTGTTTACTTTTCTCATTTTACAAACTATACAAATAATTTAGTTTGAATGCAACACCAATGAAAATAAATAAAATAACCTACAAGATGGTGTTAGCATAGATGGTCAGTAAACAAATTTCTCCCTCGAAATATATTCTAAATTACAGAACTATGAAAGCTGACTGTAAGTACTATAACCCGGGAAGTGTTGTGTACACAACCCTGCAAAGAGCAATGTTTGTGGTGCCAGCCTGCACCGGATTGTGCAGAACTGGACTCCCAAGATGCACACGTGTCCCTGAGCTGGGTCAGAGCCTTTGGACTGGGCCTCTTGGCACTTCCACTCTGCCTGGAGAAGCATTGCACCAAAACCAAATGTAGCGCCACTTCTGCAGCAGAAGCACAAACTGCTGGGCACTTCATTTGGATTCATAAATGTGCTTAAAACAAAGTGAAGGACTCTGCAAGAGCAAGTGAAATCACCAAGAGCTCTTCCTCTTGACAAGGTTATATACTACACAAGTGTAACTAAGAAAAAGACTTGTACCTTCACACATCTTTTCTTGTAAATGTGTCACAGATAGGGAAACTGATAAGAACTTGATTTGATCTCCTAGGTCCTATTTGCATGATACATGTATACATATACATTTTAAAAATTTTCTGGCAGGGTTTGATATGTCCTGACTTTGATTCTTATTTTGCACTATGCACAATGTGAAATATAAGTCCCTTTTCTCAGTGTGTGTGGAAAAGCAAGACAACTGAGAGTCCTTGTTAAGTGTCTTACAGCTATGATAGCTGTGAGGAAGTAATGACTTCTCACCTGGAGCACTGGTGTTTACAAGTCCCAGTGTGTTACCCAAACAAATAAACAAGCATGACTGGACAAGCTTTGTCAGGCAGTTTATTCCTTGCACTCTGTGAATGTAACCCTTTTGCCCCTTATTCCCCTAGAATTCCTAACCTAAACTCACTTCTTCCACTGAATCCCCTATAAAAGCATCCTAAGAATTTGTCTCCCAATATACCAGAGATAGTTCACAGCAATAATGTAAGACATACATACTCTAAATTCAGCAGCAGATAATTTTAGATTAACATGCTCTGTTACTTTCCTGACAGTCGTACAGAACGATCCATTTCTCTGCTGCATTTCTCCATTTGCAGAACAGGAAATCTGGCTGTGCCTTATCAAGCCTATTCCATTCTCTGTCCCACCACTGCTTAAACAGGGAGCATCCTGGGCAGTCAGGTCTACGGCTCCCTGTGAACTCCAGGGTTCCTGGGCTTCCCATGTGTGGACTATTCCCAAATAGGAAGCAAATCATGGAGAGCTTAGAAGCAGCCTTTAATGCAAGATTCCCATGTGCCTCTGCATTTTTAAACAAATGTGAACCAGAACCCTTATATAAAAATAGTGATATGGTTGAGGTCAAACTGTTCACATTTGGAATTTTAACATGTCTTTTGTTGTGTTGCACCTTTTTTTAGCAGTAGTGGTCTCAGCTCAAAAATAAATTACTTTTTTTCTTAACTACAGAGGCACAGCTTAAATATAGCCACAATTTAATAAGCAAAATGAACACACTACTTGGAAAATTGGAATGTACTACCTGAAATTCAGGTTGAGATGCTAACAGTCAAAGTATCACCAGAAGACATTAAGCTCCCTACTGTCATAAATGTGACAACTTTTCTCATTTTATTGCAACAAAGATGGCTGTGACAAAGTCATTGAGACTTTAGAAGTTTTATTAGGAATCTTTTACTTTAAATCAGATGGATTGGTAACCATTTAAAGTAGTGACAAATGGTACTAACAAATAAAATATTTTTTAATATCTTATTGCTATTCTCCATACTTCCAAGTTGGTGTTTTGGGTTTTTTTTGGCATTCTGAGACAAGAGATGCAGTTACACACTTAAAAATTGCAAAGAGAAATAAAGGTGAAATACAGTCATAAATTATCAGAATTTTCTTTCTTGATGTCATAGCTGATACATTATTTGTTTTCTTTAAGATCTAACTGATTATTTTTAGAACATTATTTCACTTTATACTGCCTATCATAAGATGTAGAAACAGAACTATTAATCCTGAATATCTTCATTATGCAGAACATATATTAACATTAAAATTAAAACAGTGTACACAAATCTTGCTTCAAACTAAGGACTGCTATTAACAAGCAGCCCGTTCAGTATCTGAAAAAAACACATTTCCTATGGATTTCTTTTTCTGTCTTCTAAGTACATTCAATTCCATCTGAACCTTTACTGTCTAGGAGGTACACAGTTCTCCTTCATGTGAATTTTCTGTTGAATTGATAACATTCAAGCCACCTCTTAATGTTAATAGGATATCTTTTCTTTACCTGTAAATCTGTCCTATATAAAATGCTAAGTTGGTTGAAGCTATCAAATAGCTTCAAACACTAGTAGGGAAGACAGAGACCATCTACATCATGCTTTCATGTACACTCCATTTCCTTTGAAAGTTGAGATAAAATATTACTTAATGAGAATTCTCAGTAAAATCGAATATAATATTCACCTGTATTTTTGTTACTGTATTAATTGCTCAAATTTGAATAAAAATACAGATTTGAATAAAGATAAATGTATATAGATTCTTCTACTGACAGACAGCAGAATTGTGTCATACAAAGCTTTAGTGTTTGAGATGAAAGTGATTCCCCACTTGAAAAAAAATAAAGAAGACAAAATCTTTTGAAGTGGGATCTATACTGTATTCCTGTAAATGGGTCAAGGAATTGAGAATTATTTCAGCACACCAGAAAAACGCAGGACAAATGGGAAGCCATAAAAAGGGTTTGCATGACAAAAAATTTGTCTGCTCTGTTCCATACACCTGTTGATCTACATATAAACTGACTTTATTTACGTCCTTAGACAATTACCTTGTAGTTATAGGTTTGGGGTTTAATGCTGCCAGAAAGATTATATGATGGGAAGAAACACCCTGCAAGAACAACACTTTTTAAACTCTCTTTTTTTTTTCTAATTTGATTTGCAGCTTTCACCAGGAAGAATAAATATAAAATAATAAATAACCTTTTTTAAAAAACTAAATGAAATTAAATTTAAAAAATTATCCTCTTGCTTTATACGTTTTTCTTTTAGCTTTATTTGCAACATTTATTCCTGCTCAGACACATTTCCTAGCAACCCACTGCAGATACGCTACAAAAGGAGCAGACACTTTGGAATACAAGAAAAGATTGTTACAATACCATGCATATCTTTCAAAAGTTATGCCTTGCTTACTATGTCACAAAAAGTTCCATGAATGACAAGTGAAAAGAAGAAACTCTTCCTTCCAAAACACTCAGGAGGCCTCTTTTAGTCAGATTCATAGTATATAAGTGAAAAACAATTAGAAATATAAGGAATAAACATATAGTGCAAGTACAGCATCTGCTATATATTGCTATTTATGCATTCTAAACATCAGAATGTCATACTTACTCAGTGCCCAATAAGTTAATATTAGGAACTTATAAAAAAACCTTGTTTCCAAACATTTGGGAATTTATTCCAGTCTGCAAAATTTCAGCAATTTTTACATTCTTCAGGTCTTGTGCCACATAGACTCTAGGTATTAAAAGCACAAGATCAATTGCTTTTTTTATATCAAATAAAAACAAAGCAGAAAAGTAAACCACATAAGACTGCTTTCGAATTCTTAACTGATTCTTACTGTCAATGCTGAAGAAGAAATTTCCTCTGTCAGCTATTTGAAAAATTCCTAAGGTATTTGTGCTAAAGCCTGGTGGCATCCGACAGATATAGGATTTATTGGATATCAAATATGAAGGGGATTTGAATAGGGTAATTGCCACTTATCATGCGTCTTTATTTTCTTCACATTATAAAGAAGTACACAGGCAGTTAGCAGAAGATGAAATAATAGCAAAGAAAAAGAATCCAGGGTAATTCTCCCCCGCAGTGTCATAGCATTGAACTGTGGCTCATGCAGAGGAAATTATCCCATATTTCCTCTGCACACATTCCTCCTAATACATTATGGGGAGAAAGGCAAATGCATGGCAAGTTTAACTTTCTGATCCATATAATATACTGTCACTCCTACAACCTAACTCCCAGTTTGAAAAAATAATCATCTAGCATTTTCCTTCAGAAAAAAGTTTGTAATCAATTTGATTTGGCATTACCAAAGAAAACCCAATGCTTCTCAAGGAAAAAGAAAGCCAAAACAAAACCACCCGCACACACACACATGTACACTCAAACAACTAAACCAACAAAGAAAACCCATCCAAACCAAAGCAAAGCAAACCAAAATTTTCAGGCATGTTGCAACTTTTCAACCAGACTTTAAGGACATCTGTGGCTGAGAGATTCGACCCTTGCTGAAAAGAAATCTTCACTCAGATGATGGGTCACCTGTCTGTCAAAAACTACGCCTGTGGATATTGTGACACTAAGTGAAGCCTTATTTACAAGCATCTACTTCTGAGCCTATGAGATCAATTTTACATTTCAACTTAAAAAGCAGGAATTCATAAAAAGAAAAATTGGGGTTTATAAAACCCTCTCTTATAATCTACAAAGCCTTTGGAGTAACAGAAAGAAGAAATGAAATAAACTTTTTTCTAGGTCATGGTGCTCAGACAAGCCTAACATTCCTGAATCATGGGCAAAATAGTTTCTTTTTCTTTTCTTTTCTT